>JAPSGF010000055.1:2258405-2269580 GCA_035772895.1 Perdix hodgsoniae
TGATGTGGAATAGCAACGCAAACCAAAGAAATTACAAAACCATAACACCCTGTTCACTGTGAACATACTTCTGAAACACAGTTAAAGAAAGGCAGCATAATTCAAAGCAAAAACCAAGTCACTTAGACACAGTTTTTCCATTGGCCATGACCTGCAGCTAAATATATACAGTAGTAGCACACAAACGACTGGAGTCATTTAATGTTTTCTTTCTGTGAGCATTTTTTCATTTGTATACTAAATAACAAAGGGACTGGTGTGTTTGAAAATAATGCTGGAAAAAAGAAGTGCCATGCACACTGAAGGCAGAGACTTGCCAGGAGATTAGTCCCTCCCTTGGTTTAGTTTACTGGATAATACCCTTTCTTCTCTCCATTTTCCTTCCTCTTACCCTGTTCTGGGCAATCACTGAAAAGAAAAACTGCACATTCATGTCCTAAATACACACATAAGGAAAGAAACCCACTTGCATGCAATGCATAGAGCGCTTGTCTAGCTGTAATTGATACAAATATTCCTTACAGCCTGCACATATCTCTCAGCAACCTTACCACTTTCTGACAGAATGACTGCAGTTGTCCGAACCTCATCCTAACTTAATAAGGAAAGAAGCTCAGGCATAGTCTGGTCCTTAACTTTACCCACAGCAGTATCAAAGAATCATAAAATAGCCTGGGTTGAAAAGGACCACAATGATCATTTAGTTTCAACCCCCCTGCTGTGTACAAGGTCGCCAACCACCAGACCAGGCTGCCCAGAGCCACATCCAACCTGGCCTTCAATGCCTCCAGGGATGGGGCATCCACAACCTCCTTGGGCAACCTGTTCCAGTGCATCACCACCCTCTGAGTGAAAAACTTCCTGTGAATATCTAACCTAAACCTCCCCTGTCTCAGTTTAAAGCCATTCCTCCTTGTCCTATCACTACCTACCCTCATAAACCGTCATTCCCCCTCCTGTTTATATGCTCCCTTCAAGTACTGGAAGGTCACAATGAGGTCTCCCTGGAACCTTCTCTTTTCCAGGCTAAACAAGGCCAGTTCCCCCAACCTTTCTTTATACATTCAGACTTTCTTCAGTATTTAAGAGACAGACTTCTATGCAGTAGGCTTATAACAAGAAAACAGACCATGTTTTATTTTTGTTACCTCCATGTTTAATGAATGTTTGTGAACTTACAAAAATATTTGTGTTAAACAATTCTGTCTCAATCAACAAGTAGAATTAAGAACACATCAGGAACATCCGATTCTCTTTGAAAAGATCTGGCTCCTGCACATATCAACAAACAATTCAAGAGCTTGTTTGAACATGTTCACATTGCTACCCTGCCAAGTATTCGTTTTTTAAAATAAAATACGTAGTTCTTCCATTACTTAGTATAGGAATTCCTACAGATACTGATCAGGACAAACCTCAAAGTTTGAGCACAGAGCCAGCTTTTAATCACATCTCCTAGCTGTCCGTAAACACCTCAAAATTCTCAGACAGTTGTGCTGGTGTATCACACATGCCTAGGCAATTTCCACCCAGCCCTCCAACTTTATAAGAGTGCAGTGATGCTTCAAAAACATTTGTTAGTACATCTGGAACATATAATTTGAAAAAACATAACAGTTACACTCTTCAGAAGCTGTCTTCCCCCCCCCCCCCCCCCTCCCCCCCCTCCCAATCATAAGAAAAGAACGTCTCTTCATTCTCTTTCAGAATGTACTAAACTGCTGTTTCTAGAAGCTAAGAAATTATTAACTTATCCAGTTCTAGAGAAGTCTCAAATATTTCCAGCTATGTGAAAAACATAAGTGCACTAGAACAAATGGAAGTACTTGTAATGCTCCAGCTTTACAAAATAAAAACATAAACAACAAAAAGCTCTGGAATTCTTACAGTGATTAAAACCAATTAATTCAATAGACCACGGCATGACAATATTTTCTGGCTACAGAAGCCCTACATTTCAACTTCAAAAAAAAGTAAACAATGAAAAATATCAGCTGTTCATATCACTTTTCCATACACAGATATTTTTTGCACCACATTCAAACCTTGTAATCTGAGAAGGGAAAAGGGTCTCAGGATAAGACTTCCAGTTTGCCATCCTGTGGCACTCTTCTGACAGGGTCAATAGAAAAACATTCTGTTCTCCCCAGCCATGAAGCAAATACCTTTGACTTCTGCAGCACAAAGGAGGGATTGATGGCCAAAACTTCTACTGTCTTTTGTTAAAGACAACGTTTCATTTGAGATCTAAGTAACTCCAAGTACTGTTATGTGCTATGCATAATGCTTATAGAGTGGGGGTGTATCACTACAGGAAGGACTGCAGTCTGCTCTGCACTGCAATCCATTTTCATGAGACAAAGGTGGACAAAACTTGTATCACTGATGTTCAGCCAGCTTCTAAGAAAAGTTAATAAACTATTTACGTGCATTAGAAAGGCAGATGTTCTAAAGATCCATCCCAACAACACTGCTTCTTATTCTGAAGCCACAGCATAAATTCCAGCAGCTTATCAGTGTGAATTGTCTCTGTTCAGATTTATGTCTTACTACATCACCAGCAAGTCTTGAAATGTAACAGTAGTGTTTTTTGAAGACCCTGCTATATTTCTAGTTTTAAAGGTTAAACAGAAGAAAAAATGAAATGCAAGCATACTACATTTATCACTCTCCCTTTGAAAATGTCCCCGTTTACCTTCAGAATCAAAGTCAAAACTTTATTGGTTAGGACATTTTCTGTGTGAGAAAGCAACACAGTCCACCAGACTCCTGCCAAACACTTGTTGACTTTCAGTATAGTCATTTCTCTGATGTGTATGACTAATGCACTAGCCGAACTTTTAAGCCTCTTCCCAGTTTTTCTAGTTCAGAGCACAGAGTGAGGCAGCCACATCAATATTTTAATTTAATCAGAAATCAGGCTGCTAAGAAGAACATCAAACAGAGTGCCACAGATTAGAGCTGAATAAAATACCAAGGAAAAAAACACATTATACTGCTCCGGAATTAAATTCAAATTTCTTCCTGTATTTAAAACTAACCTCCAGGCTTCAAAGAAAAGAGTAGGTTTCCAAGGAGATTTAATTTTCAGAAGTCTAGGTGGTGAGAAATAAGTATTCAAAATAGTCAAGCCATTAGGACAAGTGTATATTCCATTTAAAAGAAAACTGAAAGCCTGGTGTGCCAATACCTGCAACTAACTACCTAACATGGCTGTCCTTCAAGAATAATTGTATGCTTGCCATGTGTAATTTCATATACTCCACACAGTTAATATTACTGTTGATTCCAACCACATCTCAATTTTACAGACCAAACAATGTGGGATTTACACTTCTCTTAGTATCTTCTCAGTCAAATTAACATTTTCACATCTTTGTGTATTCTGGAACTAAATGTGTAGGTTCTTAAACGTATTTTTTTCCACTCTCAGAGAACAAAAAAGTCTACAGTCACATTTTTCTGTACATTTTTCTGTACTGATCTTTTGTTTATCAAGATGAACCAAGTTGACCACTTTTATAAACAGAATTGGCTTCAAGTATTCAGAAACAAAGAAAACTTCACAGCTATGTAAGGATGACTGTGACAAATACCCATCAAAAAGATAAGGATACATGCCTTGCTGAACAATGGCACTGTATGTCCTGTGCAGAACAGAAAGTTTACCTGATAAAAATCTCTCAAATTTCAGTATCAATAACGGTTCTGTTCAAACTGTTTCAAGAACAGCTGCCATTTCCTTGAACTGTCTGAAGAAGTTCTGAAAAGCAAGAATATAAATTTTAGTTGCACAAAGAAAAGCCTGAACTTAAGTGCAAACTATCACATTGGGCAAAAATCACTTTATGTTTCTCACATTCCTTCTTTCTCCAGTTACAATTTGCATGTTGAACTGGAAGTCTGATCATTTCTTTTTGTGAGATGGTTGCCATCTGGATGCATTAACTATTCAGTCATACGTATGATGAATTATTTGCATGGCTGTGCTTACTGATAGGAGAGGATGCTATGGGAAAACACTCAAAATAACTGCTAAACCACAAAAGAAAAAAAGCAAAACAAAATCTAAATACTTCTCAGGCAAACACTTCCATATTTCTCACACAGAGCAAGCGTCCCTTTCTCATATTAGCTGAACAGCAAACTATGAAATAGGTTTCAACCAGATGGAATACAAGATTTCAGAACACTCAAGAATTCATGATACCTTCCTTAAATTCCCTTCTGTCCAACTGACAGGACTTAACCTGAGGTTAGCAATTTCACAGAATCAGAATACTCATTGTTTTTGGTAAGCAGAGGGATGGAACTGAGGAATTTAGATCTGCCTTTTCTCCTAAGCCAAAGTAAGAGAACAAATTGCTGCTGAATTAACATTTTAGGCTAAGTGGCGCAGAATTAAATGCCACAAAATAGGTACTTATCTTCAGTACTATAAACAATTATTTAGTGTTTAGTCTTTCAATTTCCATATTAGTAAGCATCACAACCGTACATAAAGTACACATTTGCTTTTTCACACCTATGTCACCAAATGGACTGAATCAAATGACAGGAGATGACCAAGATTACAGACCTTGAACTGTGGGACTGTCATTTCAAAACATTTGTTTGTTATTTGTCCTGAGGGGTCTGCTACTTTTAGTGTCACCGTAACATACGGATACTTCAGAGACCGGCAGGTATCGGAGCTCATTGCAACTCCCAGTTTCCATTTAATATCTACAAACTGCAGAGAAAAAAAATACTGGAAAGAGTACTAAAGAAATCGTTAAGAAGTTGTTATTGTTGCTATAGTTTTGTACAGATGTTTTGATAGACAATATAAGACATTCAGAGCCCATATCCAAATAGGAAATAAGCATACACAGTCAGATATTATTTTGATCTGCTGTTCCCTTTAGTAGTGGAAAGAAAAATGATAATTTATTTCACTTAATCTATTTCACTTTGTAAAATACTGACAATATTCAAGAAGTTCTAGGAACAGAAGCTTAAGTCACAGAGTTCACTTGGTTTGTATATCATTTGTGTTTTTGACATGTTCTTATTAGAAGCTTCTAAATCAAATGAAAAAAAGCTTAGAGTACACAAAAATTTTACAGAAGCAATAACTGAAAAAAAACGAAACTATCAGTAACTGTTTTATATAAAAGAACATTGTAAACACGTTTCAGACTGAATAAGTTATCATTTTTACCCTTTCATGACAGGTAGAAATATTTAACAAAGAAGTAAGAGAGCTTTCAGAAGCTTACTATTCATTATCAAACAAAGACTTCTTTTTCCTCAATACCTTTTCTAATTCTATACTCTCAACTGTTGGTTTTAGGAAAAATCTCAAAATGCTTATGAATGCTTATTTTTTCAACAAATAAAAAAAATGCTGGAAATTGACAGGAGGGATCTTTAAAATAAAGCTTAAACTTAAGGGAGACAAAGAATAATGAATTCAAGTGCTGATGCTATCAACTCTGAGGAATAATTCAAATAACATTTAAAACCTTCTTACATAAATAGCTAATACTATTGTCTACCATACTAACTGCCATTCATCCTCCCTAACAGCACTATGAAATATTTATCATCCAAGCAAAAATATCAGACGGGATTTCAATGTCCTTTATTGCATATACTTCTCTATCTTGTCAAAAATCTGGCAACACACAGACAGCAAACTTCTGGGCAATCAAGATGCTGCTTTGTGATTGACAATACAACAGGCATAATGAAGCACTGCCAATTCTGAAAAATCATTAGTTCAGATGCAGTGTATTGTCCAGTTACCTGGCTCACTGTGGTCATATTTCCTTTGTCTTCTGACACACCAACAGATTTGCCCTGCTCATTCCACACATGACGAATAACCTGTATCGCATGTTTAGGCAGCGTGTTGACTGTGCTGCCCAAGGCAGCGATGAGCTCCTCTGTAGAGAGATTGTTCCTGGCTGCTGTGCTATAGGAAAATCCAAACAACACCATATCTGTTTAATTCTCCAAGAATTTAAGACTATTAACCAGTATTATTAACTTTGAAATGTGGCAGTTTAATTAAACATTTAGGAGAAGCAATTTGAGAAACACCAAGAGGTATTTAAGGACCTCCAGGCAATGGTATAATTTGCATTAACAGGAGTCAAATGATGCAATAAAATCCCAAATGAAAAGGCAGTGAGTCTAGAGGAAAGGTTGCAAAAAGCAATACTCAATTAACTCTCATGAAAACATCAAGCAAAAAAAGAGAAAAAGCACTCTGGTTCCAAAGCTTACAGACAGGTTCTAAGAAGAACAATTCTCTATTTTTGTAGTTACTGAGTCTATATATGTAGGTACTACACTTTTTTTAACTTTATGAACACAAACTAAACCCTCTTCCCAATGATTTTATTTCATACGTGCTTTAGACGTTATGTTGTAATATTACTATTAGGTTAGCATGAATGGGAAAAAAAAAAAAAAAAAGAAAGATAAGGAAAAATATAAATTATTGTATGCTTACCTAAACAAAAAGGACATAGCGTTAGTTATTTTTACCAGGTCACCAATATTAACCTCAATTCCAGATGTTTGCAGTCTCTAAAGACAGGATGATCATATAATTAAATGACAACAAATTTTGAGTTTAAAAAAGTTTTTTATAAATACATACATATGCACACACAAATAATTTGACCTGCAGAATGTATACATCACAATACATAATACTATTATGCTTGCTTTTAAGTGCTAATATCCAAACTTACCTGACACAGTTCAACTGTATCTACACCTGGGATCTTATGGTTCAGATGTTGAATTATCTGTTCACACTACAAAGAAAATAAATTTGAAAATATTTTCAAGCATGTTTTAATTAGCTAGATGAGCAAGTTTGAAAAGAATCATAAAATAGCCTGAGTTAAAAAGGACCACAAAGATCATCTAGTTTCAACCCCTTTGCTACGTGCAGGGTCACAAACCACCAGATCAGGCTGCCCAGAGCCACATCCAGCCTGGCCTTCAGTGCCTCCAGGGATGGGGCATCCACAACCTCCTTGGGCAACCTGTTCCAGTGCGTCATCACCCTCTGAGTGAAAAACTTCCTGTGAATATCTAACCTAAATCTCCCCTGTCTCAGTTTAAAACCATTCCATTACCCCTTGTTCTGTCACTATCCGCCCTTGTAAACAGTCATTTTAATACTTGGAGATTACAATAGCAATGAAAACTGGTTGACTTAAAATGGACAACAGGATGAGGTTTTAAGCAGAAAATGAAGAATAAGATCATGTAAGCAACTGAAATCAAAATCAAACCCAAGAAAAATCAACTAATTCAAAATTTTTCAGTATTACCTCACATTTTGTTTTTTAACATGCCATTTTCATACTAATGAATAGCCATCTTCTTCAAGTGCACAATGCTTTATGATACAGATAAGCTGAATTTTTTTCTGGACTATCGAACTTTATATCTCATTAATACAACAAACAAAATCAAAACCTTAAATGTCTTCAGTAATGAAAACAAACTTTAAGCCATTCCTCTGCTCTGGCAAGACTGGTCTATTTCATGTAAACCTATGTCATACATACATAAGCTCTACTTTGCCACACACAAAAAGCAGTGAGCTGAAGGAGGTTTGCTGGGGTCTGTGTGCCTGCAGGTTTTCCATATCCCCCTTATTGTTCTACTTACTAGTTCTGCAAAGAAGTCTTGAGGTATCAAATTAATCTTATCTGCTGAACCACCAACATCTGAAAAACACAAACAGTAGTGACCAGAAGCAAGTCCTTTATGCTTTATTAGTAATAAATCACCTTTGTAGAAGTCATAGGCTTGCATGGTCTTATTTACCTGAGGGGCAGAGCTTTATTTAATGGACTTCATCGTGAATTATATTAACAGATCAGGAACAGGAATGACAGATACCTCAGAGCCCCAAACAGAGCCTATGCAATTGCACAGTTTGTCAGCCCTACTACCAAACAAAAAGTCCCCTTCTGCTTTTCCCAGAAAGCCGGGCAGGCCCAGGGCTGCCCTCGGTAACTGAGGACCAGCAGCAACGAGCTGCTGCCCCCGAGCTCACAGCTCACCACAGCCGAGAGAGGGACACTGTCCGGACCTCCTCCCGGCAGCGGGGACCCCCCATAAGCCGTTGCAGTAACACGAGGCTCCCCAGGACCTCTCGGAAACAGTCCGCACCGCTACCTGAGGAACAGACTCTCATCGGCGCGACCCATCGGGAACGAGGAACCCCCAGCCGGCCTCCCCGCTAACCCGCAGACCCGGGCTCTTTCCCACTTCCCCCTCAGCTCCCGTCCCCTCACCCAGCGCCTCCAGAGCCCGCGTCAGCAGCACAGCAGAACCAGCAGCCATAGCACCGCGATCCCTACGAGAACCCACTTCCGCCACCCAGCGTCCGGCGCTCTGATTGGCTCCGAGCGAGACGGGGGCGGAGCGGGGCAGGCGGCTGAGCAGGGCGCATGCGCTGTCTTCTCGGCGCCTGGCTCTGGGAGGGTGGGATTTGTGCGTTGGCGCCTCTTCAGCCTCCTGCCTCCTGGGCGTTGCCCAGCAGCTCGGGGCAGGCATGGGGCGGGAGCTTGGGGTCCTCCTAGAACCATAATATCGTTAGGGTTGGAAAAGACCACTAAGATCATCTAGTCCAACTGCCAA
Organism: Perdix hodgsoniae; assembly: GCA_035772895.1. NCBI lineage: Eukaryota > Metazoa > Chordata > Aves > Galliformes > Phasianidae > Perdix > Perdix hodgsoniae. The sequence continues at coordinate 2,267,064 of JAPSGF010000055.1, forward strand.
CCCATCATCACCATGCCCACTAACGCACGTCCTTTAATGCCATCTCTGCATGTTTCTTGAACACCCCCAGGGATGGGGCGTCCACAGCTTTTCTGGGCAGCCTGTTCCAGCACCTTGCTGTTGTCACAGTCAAAAATTTCTCTGACATCTAATCCAAATCTCCCCTCTTAGTTCAACCCCTCCTCCCCCCTCCTTGTCCTATTGCTATCTGCCCATGTAAAAAGTTGATTTTCCTCCTTCTTATAAGCTCTCTTTAAGTATTGGAATGCCGCAGTGAGGTTTCCCCAGACTTCTCCATGCTGAACAAACCCAACTCCTTCAGCCTGTCTTTGTAGGAGTGATGCTCCAGCCCTCTGAATGTCTCTGTGGCTTTCTCTTGGACCTGCTCCTCCAACTTGATGTCCTTCTTGCACTGGGGGTCCCAGACCTGGACGCAGTACTCCAGATGGGGCCTCACAAGGGCAGAGTAAAAAGGACAATCTCCTCCCTCTTCCTGCTGGCCCCCCTCTGTTGATTCAGCCCAGGATATTGTTGGCCTTTTGGTCTGGAAGTGCACACTGTTGGCTCGTGTTAAGTCTTTCATCTACCAGGACCTCTTTGTCTTTCTCAGCACAGCTACTCTTAGTGTGTTCTTCTCCCAGTCAGTATAAATATCAAGGATTGCCACGAACAAAGTGCAAAACCTTGCACTTGGGTTTGTTTAACTTAATTAGGTTCTCATGGGCCCACTTTTCAAGCCACTCCTGGTCCTTCTGGATGACAGTCTTTCCTTCTGTTGTGTCAGCTGCATCACACAGCTTAGTATCATCAGCAAACTTGCTGGGCATGAACTCAATCCCATCATCTATGTCACTGATAAAGATCCCAACGGGTTCCAAGACAGACCCCTGTGTGGTACCATTCATTACCAGCCTCCACCTGGACACAGAACCATTTACCAATGCCCTCTGGCTTCTACCTTCCAACCAGTTCCTTATCCACTGAATAGTCTACTCTGATTCTGTATCTCTCCACTTCAGAGATAAGGATGTGGTGCATGACCACTTCAAAAGCCTTGCACAAATCCAAGTAAATAGCTAATAATAGACACTTATTATAAAACTGCAGCTAGCACCATGTTTAGTGATGCTTTCCCACTGAATGCAGTAAGTTTTGTGAGCAAGGGAAACCCTAAAACAACACTGATCCTTCAACAGTGTCAGCTTTTAACAATAGTAAATATACTTAGATTTTTTTCCTAGTAATCAGTTTTACTTTTTAGCTTTTTTTTTTCTATGTTATAATGCTACAGTTTTGTTAGATCCACTGTAAGACTGGTTGTGATTGATGAGTAAAACGTAACTCATCGCACAGTATTGCTGCTTAGTTTGAAGTTATCTATTTCCAGTAAATTTAAATGAAATAATTTAGAATATATTTCAAGCAACAGGAAATTATTGTGCAACGTATGTGTGTTTATGAACGTGGTACATTATGGTATGTAACCTCTCCCTTTTAAAGTATCTAATTAAAGTGTCCAAATATTTTTGGGAAATGTGTTTTTATGACCTCATGACTGTCAGAACACTCTCAATGTTCATACAGGTTAAGATCTGCCTGTGATAGCAGGGACATGACTTAACAATCTTTTTGTTCTTATCTTAGTTAACTATTAAATACTTTTCTATGTTATCTACTGAAGGTTACACACTGTTCATATTACAATTTCATCAAGTCTCTCACTAGTGCCTTTAGCAATATGACTAATATTTGTTTTTTTTCATTCATTTTCCAAGATGTGGAATAATGTGAAGTTGAATGTGCTGATGGTTTGCTAATTATAGAATCATTCCAAATCATTTGCTGAAAATTTGATTCGTTTTGGGGTTATTTTCACTGACACAAAATCATGTAATGCCCTCACTTGGAAAGTATTGACGGGGATCACCAAGACCAACTCCTAGCTCTACAGACGACCACCTAAGATCCCTGTGTGTGAGAGCACCTAAAAGCCCTATGTATGAGAGCATTGTCCAAATGCTCCTTGAACTCTTGCAGCTTGGTGCCATGACCACTGCCCCGGGGGGCCTGTTCAGTGCCCAAGAACCCTCTGGTGCAGAACCTTTTCCTGATGCAGCTCCATGCCATTCTGTAGTCTGCCACAAGGCCTCCTCTCAGCCTCCTTTGCTCCAGCCTGAACAGACCTCAGCTGCTCCTCATACATCTTGCCCTTTGGACCCTTCACCATCTTTGTAGCCCTCCTTTCGATGCCCTCTAATAGCTTTATGTCCTTCTTAGATTGTAGTGCCCAAATCTGCACTTTACTGTAGAACCTCACCTTCTCTACAGTAGGTGAGGCCACATCAGAATAGAGCAGAGCAGGACAACCTCTCTCCTCACTTGGTGGCTGTGCTGGGCCTGATGCATCCCAGAGTATGGCTGTCCCTTTTGGCTGCCAGGGCACGATGCTGACTGCTGTCAACCAGCACCCTGTCATGGTTTAATACTTTTGTAATTCTGCTATTAGTATTCCACATC
>JAPSGF010000055.1:2269590-2461686 GCA_035772895.1 Perdix hodgsoniae
CTGCCCCCCTGTCACGGGCATAGGTAGATCTTGCTTAACCCGCGACACACCCCCAGATCCCTTTCTTCATGACTGTTCTCCAGCTCTGTGCCCCTAGTCTATACATATACCCTGATACAAAATCCCGTGCTTGTTGGTGTTGAACTACATGCACTTGGTGATTTCCATGCCCTCCAATTTGACAAGATCTCTCTGTGAGGCTTCTCTGTTCTCCAGAGAGTCAAAGCTCCTCTAATTCAGTACTGTCTGCACACATATGCATAGTTCTTTGAATTTGGAGAAGCAGGTGGTAAAGTATTTAATGATTTCAGGTAGTCAGTCCATCCACAGTATCAACTTGTGTTTAGACAGCTCTGTCTTTTGTAAATATAATTTCTGAAGCTTTGTGTGGCAGAGGAAGATAGGTAATGGCTGTGACTGCAAACTGAGAGTAAATGCCCATCTTCTAGCTAGAAAAGGACTGAGAGCTTAATGTGAGGAGACACTTGGTACAGAAGGAGACAAATCTCATGAGCCAGCAATAGACTGGATTGCTAAAGAGATGCACTATGATGTTATTTATAGGTCAATAGAGAATGTTCAGGCACAGGCATGTAACATTAGTCCTGCTTACTAGTAACGGGTAAAATAAAAACTAGGTAATTTACTCCATTTCACAAATGTAATGTACAGAATAGGGCACTGTTTACATCAGCTCTCAGACAGAAGGCAGAAAGCATTTCTGGTACCAGCTGCATTTCTCCAATGCCAGGGCCTCAGCTGTGTATGTCTAGAACTCCTGCCTTTCCTGGCCTCCTGTCACCTTGGTTCTCTGTCTCTGGAGTAACACTGCTCTCATTCCACTCATTGTTGCTCTTGTGGGATTGTGGTTTGCCTGTAAGCTGGCACAGCATCTCTTTGCTAAGCCCTGTCTGCTCACTCTGGGCGTAAGCACAGCTCAGCCACTGTCATCCTGCTGCTCTGAATCTTTTTGTGGCAGTGAAAGCTGGATGGGCCTGGGGGTCTGGATTAAGGCTATCATAAAAAGCTTTTCCAGGCATCCACCCTGTGAAATGAATGTGCAGCTGCTCTCGCAAGTACTCTGAGCCCATGATGACGAGCAGGTGGCAGTTCCCTTGCAGTCTACTGAAGGGACGGGCACTGAGGTGGTTGCTTTTTCTTACAGCTTCTTGCCTTCCACTGGCTGCCCGCAGAGGGCAGGAAGTAGGCACCCTGGCAACCAGCGCTTCATCAATCTATCTATATTATACTTCGCTTGATCTTAGCCAAAAGGGCAAGAAGTGACCATATATGCTTCTGAGGTGGGAAGACCTGAGAGGATTCACAGCTTTAGAAGAGAAAATGGAGCTCACTGCTGGAGTGAGGCAACTTGCTGCCGCTGCTTTGAGTGCACCGTATAACAGATTCCCTTTGAACCCCTTCAGAAGTCCCACCATCCTCTGTGATTGCCGCATTTCTGCGAATGTATTTTCTTAAACACTGTTCTTTTCAACTCCGCATCCCTTTTCTTACGGCCTTGCCCTGCTGATGAACTGCGGGAGGGACCTTAAAGACCATTCCGTTCCAACAGCAGCCTCTGCCGCCGGGCTCAAAGCGTTCTCCGGGCGGAGAAGGCTGGAGGCGGCTGTGAGGCGCAGCGCCGTTAGGGCGCCCCCCCGTGGCTGCCGCTCGCTGCGCAGGTTCCAGTGGGAGGGAGCACGGGGCGGGGCGGCTGAGACACCGCCCTGTGTTCCGCTGGGAGAATCCATTGCCGGGGGGAGCCGAGGGGCGGGGGAGGGGAAGTTTTCTGACCGTTGCTGTGCGGGAGTATCGGCGGGGAAAAGCGTCCAGCGGGCGTCTCGCGGCTCCTCGCTCGGCTGTTCGGCAGGGTGGGCGAGCTGTACGCGGGGCTGCGGGAGGGCTGCTTTCCCCCGCGGCTCCCCCCGGTTTCGCTCGGCTCGGTGGCGCGGCCCCGGGTCAGCGGTGAGGCGAGGCGGCGCCGAGCGCTGTCAGCATCGTGCTGCCCGCCGCCATGGAGCCGCATCGCTGGCTGCCGCTGGAGGCCAACCCCGACGTGAGTACCGCGGGAGGGTGACTGGGGTAGCGGCGGGGAGAAAGGGCGCTGCCTGGGAGGGAAGGAGCGGCGGGGGGGGAGTGGGTGCCAGCTCTCAGGCTCGACTATGCTCGTAACCCCTCTCCGTTTTCTTTTTTGTTTTCAGGTCACCAATCAGGTAAGCGCCTTATGTCGGAGGTAGCGCGGTTCCCCCGTGGCTCAGGCACGTCGCCTTTCATTTTCGTGTAGCCCAACGAGAGGAGGGCTTCCGCCTTCAGGTGCCGGGCCTTTGGGAGCCTCCTGGGAAAGCTGTGTGTGTGTGCGGTGCGGTTAAGGAGCCTTGGTAAAGGTGCAGAGAACACGTATGTTCTGCAGTGGGCGAGTGGTCGGGCTGTTAACGTAAGGTAATCCTTGATGTGGATGGGTTTTGCCTTACTTTTTTTTTAGTTCCACCGTTATTATAGATTTGTATACCAGTTTTGGTTATGCATGTGCTGACTTTGTGGGCTAGTATGGCTCTGCTTACATTGCTGTGTTGCAGTCTTCTTCTTTGACATAATAAAAAATAATATATTTTATCATATTTACACTTACTCATGACTGTACTGGCATAATTAGTTACACTTGGTTTTGCCAGCACTGAATCCACACTTGAGAAAGGAAATGTGGTTTATCCAGCACTTACAGTTTTTGTGAACACAAGAAGGAAAAATACTCATTCTGTGGCCCTGTGCTGCACTCAGCCTTAATTCTGAATATCTTCAACAAGTACAAGAGGTCAGATGTTGATCCCAGCAGGTTTATTGATTTTGCTGCAGATGTGTTTGTGTCAAAAGATTAAGAAGCTTTCAGCAGTAAGGTGACATTCATAGAACTAATTTTATGATTCCTATATTGTTACTGCTGTGGAGCAACTACAGAATTTTTAATCCCAGCTTTGAGTTAAAATTAGCAACCCCTGCTGCGAGCTTTACTTTCCTTGATTCAGATTTTTAAAGAATATTGAAATTCAGTGATTAAATTATAATTTGGAAGAAAATAATTATGTGTAAGTGCTAGAGAAATTGCATAAAATAGAGAAACTTTCCAGATGCTGGGTGAGTTAATTGTGGTATGAATAAAGTCTTACGAGCTGTACATTAGAAACCAAGGAGGAAGAGGAAGTAACTTTCTTCCAACTCTTGTATAGTTGTTTTGTTGCTATATGGAAAAAATTCTACAAGAATGTTTCAGAAACTGTTCTTTTTCTCAAAGCCTCCTTTGCTCATAGGCTTTGCATCCATGACAGATGATATCAGTTCATTGTGGAGGATCATGGATATATGAATTTTGCTTTGCAAGGATTTTCTTGCCAGTATTTATCTTTAGATAAGTTAGATATTTCTCTCTTAATGTGTCTTTCCAGCCTTAACTGAACAACAGTTGTAGTTATTTAGAATTTTAGACTGAGGCATATCTTCTTTTACTGGGAAAAGAAGAATAAAAAAAGAAAAAACTAAAGATCTCTGTTAAACAGGAATATACTTAGCATCATTAATCATGTTTTTTTAAATCTCATTTTTATATTGGTAAACTGTATAACAATAGGACTGTTAGTCACCAGTTACTCATATCCTACCTGTATTTAAAACAATAATAGTAATTTGATATTCAGATGAAGATACAAACACGTCTTGGAATAATCCTGTTAATTGCAAGGACAGATGCTGTTTGGGTTTTTTGGGAGGTTTGGATGTGTGTTGCTTTGTACTTTTCTATTATAGAATTTTTAAGGATAAAAATAATATGGGATATTTCTTATGGCTGTTGTTTGTGTATCTAGACGTAAGTTAATGCACACATCTTCTGTGAAGCTCTATCCATGTACTCCTTTGTGGTTTGTTTTTCCTGCTTCTTTACTTGTATGTTTTGAATTTTTAATGTTATTTTATTTATTTTACTTGAGTTTTAGAGCATCCTTAGAACATACTGCTGACATTAATGTTGATACTATTGTAAGGCGTGATAATGAACTGTTAAGCAAAAATCCCCAACTATAACATGCATGAATTCTTAAGTGCGTCATGGTTTTACGATTTTTGGTTATTGGTATTCCCCATCATAACATCACGTAATATACTGGGAGTTAAACTGTTAATTGTCGAGTTCCGGGCACTTGTCTGGAAGAGAAGAAGAACTCCATACCCCAGGTGGCTTTGCAGTCAGAGAGGAGATACAACCCCTGGCAAGGTCACCTGATGTTCTCTTCTTTGTCAGGCTCTCCTCCCTGCTGCTTAACCAGACTGTGCATCTTATCTCAGCTTTATGGTGAAGCCTTTCAGACCTTGACCACCTTTCAGTCACTCTTACTCATTAGTTTCAATTCCAATTATACTCTATTATAGTGTGTTATCTAGCATTCTGATACCATATTTAGTAAATTAGTGTGTTTCTCCTCAGATCATTGCTGCTGCTTTTAATTATTTTGGGGTCCCCTGTTTCCCTTTTCTGGAGGCATGGATTTTGCAAAATCCTTCCGCGTCACTAGTCACAGAACTGGGCTGAATCAGCCCATAAACCATTGACAAAGTGTTACATTGTGATCAAAACTCCTTCGTATGTAAGCCCTTCCTATATTGGTGGGGAATACGGGCAAAAGCTGTTTTTTAGGTTTTAGAACGAATCTCTCTCTCTGTTCTCAGCTTCCCAGGAAAAGTTTATCTGTTCCACAGGTGCTCACTGAAAAACTTGACCTTGAAAGTCCAGCACAAGAAGGATGTGGAGCTGTTGGAATAAGTCCAGGGAAGGGCCGAAAGGATGATCAGAGAGCTGGATCATCTCTCCTATGAAGTAAGGTTGAAGGAGATGGGCTTGTTCAGTCTGGAGAGGACTCCAGGGAAGCCTCATTGTAGCCTTCCAGTACTTGAAGGGAGTGTTTAAGCAAAAAGGGGATCAACTTTTTACATGTTTTGATAGCAAAAAGACAATTAGGAATGGTTCTAAACCAAAAGAAGGGAGATTTAGGTTCAATGTTCATTCTACAAGTGAAAAAGCAACAGGTACTGACTGCTACAAAAACAGTGCACAGACTGTAGCAATGCTGCACCAACAGGGATTCCTTGTTACTCATTCATAAGTTGATTCATCAACTAGAGAATCAGGGAGTGATCAGCAAACTCTCGCCTTTTAATAGTTCCATATGGCCAGTGTGCAAAGCCAGTGGAGAATGGAGGCTGACAGTTGACTACCTTGGCCTAAATGAAGTCACACTCCCACTGAATGCTGCTGTGCCAGATATGTTAGAACTCCAGTATGAATTGGTATGCCACCATTGACATTGCCAGTGCATTCTCCATTCCCTTGGCCAAAGAATGTAGGCTACAGTTTGCTTTCACCTAGAGAGGCATTCAGTATAGCTGAAATTGTTTGCCCCAGGGATGGAAACACAGCCCAACCATTTGCCATGGGTTGATCCAAGCTGCACTGGAACAGGGAGGTGCTCCTGAGCACTTACAGTATATTGATGACATCATTGTGTAGGGCAACACAGCAAGGAAAGTTTTTGAGAAAGGAGAGCAAATAATCCAGATCCCTCTGCGTGCTGGTTTCGTTATTAAGCAAAACACAGTGGAAGGACTGCCTAGGAAATTCAGTTCCTAGATATAAAGTGACAATATGGACATCATCACATCCCAACAGATGTGATCAACAAAATCACTGCCATGTCTCTGCCCACTAACAAGAGACGCAATCTTTTCTGGGTGTAGTGGGCTTTTGGAGAATGCATGTTCCAAACTACAGCTTCATTGTAAGTCCCCTTTATCAGGTGACACCAAAGAACAACAGTTTTGTGTGGGTCCTGAACAGCAGCAGGCTTTTGAGCAGATTAAGCAGGAGATAGCCTGTGCTGTGGTCCTGGGGTGTACAGGTGGGACAGGATGTAAAGAACATCCTCTACACTGCTGCTGGAGAGAAAGGTCTCACTTGGAGTTTGTGGCAGAGATCCTCAGGAGAGATGTGAGGCCAACCCCTGGGATTCTGGAGTCAAGCATACAGTGGGTCTGAAGAGTGCTACACTCCAACTGAAAAGGAGATCTTAACTGCGTATGAGAGGGTTCAGGCTGCTTCTGAAGTAGTTGGTACTGAAACACAGCTCCTTCTGGCACCTCAACTGCCAGTGCTGAACTGGATGTTCAAGGGAAAGGTTTCTTCCACCCATCATGCTACTGATGCCACTTGGAGTAAGTGGATTGTGTTGATTACGCAACGAGCTCAGAAGGGGAGCCTCAGCCATCCAGGAATCCTAGAGGTTGATCGTGGAATGGCCTGAAGGCAAAAAGTTTAAACATTGCTATCAGAAGAAGTATTGCATGCTAAAGAGGCCCCACGATACAATGAACTACCAGAAAATGAAAAAAAAATGTGCCCTGTTCACAGATGAATTGTGTTGTACTGTGGGGAAGCATTGCAGATGAAAATCTGCTGTGTGGAGCCCCACACAAGAAGTTGCAGAGGCCATGGAAGGAAAAGGAGAATCAAGTCAGTTTGCAGAGGTAAAGGCTGTCTAGCTGGCCTTACATGTTGCTGAGTGGGAGAGGTGGCCAATGCTTTATCTTTACACTGACTCATGGATGGTGGCAAATGCTCTTTGGGGGTGGTTACAGCAGTAGGAGCAAAATAACTGGCAAAGAAGGGGTAAACCTATTTGGGCTGCTGAACTGTGGGAAGACATTGCTGCCCTAATAAAGAATGTGGTTGTAAAGGTGTGTTACATGCCCAAGAGTCGGGCTACCGCGGAACAACAGAATAACCACCAGGTAGATTGAGCTGTCAAAATTAAGGTGGCTCAAATAGACTTGGACTGGTGACACAAGAGTGAATTATTTCTAGCTCGGTGGGCCTACAAGACCTCGGGCCATTAAGGGAGAGATGCAAAATGTAAGTAGGCTAGAGACCGAGGGGTGGACTTAAGTATGGATGCTATTGCACAGGTTATTCATGACTGTGAAACGTGTGCCATAATCAAACAAGCCAAGAGGATGAAACCACTCTGGGAGGAAGGGCGATGGCAAAAGTATAAATATGGGGAGGCATGGCAGGTTGATTATATCACCTTGCCGCAATCTCGCAATTACGTGCTTACCATGGTGGAGGCAACCACGAGATGGCTTGAAACATATGCCGTACCTTGTGCTCCTGCCTGAAATGCCATATTAGGTCTTGAGAAACAAGACCTGGGGCAACATGGCACCCCAGAAAGAATTGAGTCAGATAACGGGACTCATTTCAAGAATTCTCCTGTAAGTACTTGGGCCAAAGATCATGGCATTGAGTGGATTTACCATATTCCCTACCATGCATCAGCCTCTGGTAAAATTGAATGCTACAGTGGGTTGTTAAAAACCATGTTGAATGCAGTGGGTGGCATAACTTTAAGCACTGGGAGAAGTATTTGCAGTAGCCACCTGGTTAGTCAATACCAGAGGATCTATCAATCGTGATGGTCCTGCCAGCTCCCTACATACTGTCAAGGGAGATAAGGTTGCTATAGTACATGTAAAGAGCATGTTAGGAAAAGCAGTTTGTGTCTTGCCAGCTTCTGGGAAGGGCAAACCTCTTTGTGGAAGTGTTGTTGTCCAGGGACCTGGGAAACTGGCTTGTAAAGAAAAACGTGAATAATCTTCCTTAACTTTAAAGATTTCCAATGGCAGTGACTAATTCAGAATATACTGCTATCTATCTCACAGAACAGCTTGGTATAGACGGTACCTTAAAAAAATAACTGCTTTCCACCTCCTTGCTATGGGCTGTGCTGCCACCCACTAGCTCGCACTGCCCAGGGCCCCAGCCAACCTGGCCTTGAACACCTCCAGAGATTGAGCATCCACAGCTTCTCTGGGCAGCTGTGCCAGTACCTCACCATCTTCTGTGTTTCTGCCCAACATTGAACCTAAATCTCCCTTCTTTTGGTTTAGAATCATTCCTAATTGTCTTTTTGCTATCAAAACATGTAAAAAGTTGATCCCCTTTTTGCTTAAACACTCCCTTCAAGTACTGGAAGGCTACAATGAGGCTTCCCTGGAGTCCTCTCCAGACTGAACAAGCCCATCTCCTTCAACCTTACTTCATAGGAGAGATGATCCAGCTCTCTGATCATCCTTTTGGCCCTTCCCTGGACTTGTTCCAACAGCTCCACATCCTTCTTGTGCTGGACCCTACACCTGGATGCAGTAGTCCAAATGGGGCCTCATAAGATCAGAGTAGGGAAGGATACTCATCTCCTTGCTGGCCACAAAAAACCCTAAGTCCTTTTCCTTGGGGTTGCTCTTGATGCACTTCTCTCCCAGTCTGTCTGGGTAAGATCAAGTGTAGTATCTGTAGTGATCTTAAAACAAAATACATAATGCAGTGCTGATTTGTTACGGCATGCTTTTTCTTCCAGTTCTGCAGTCAGCTGGAATGGATTACAAGGTATAGTCAGTCCACCTTCAAGTGTAGAAAGAATTGATCATTAGCATTTGTGAAGCTCTAATTTGTGAACCCTGACATCAGGAAAATTTGGGGCTGCAAGTGACTTACACTGCTTTTGTTTGTGAACCTCTCCTAAATCTTCTGCTGAGGGGAATGAAAGAAAGGGGTTTTATTTGTGCACTGCTTCTAAGATGGTTTCCATCTGCATATCTTGTTCCATTTTTTCTACCACCAGAACCAAGCTAGGCTGCTTACAAACATCGAGAGTGAAAATATCAGGCATAAGCTTATTTCTTCTTCTCAGTCTGGCTTGCAATCCATGATCAGTTTTATAATAGATGTAGATAAACAGAGAAGTATCGGTAGATAAATATGTCTTTTTTATTCTCCTGTGTTCTGAGAAACATCCTTGCTTCCTAGGTAAGATACAGTGCTACCAACTCATGCTTTCATTACAGGTAGATACTGCTAATTGACTGGAGCTGGTCATGAAGCCCAAGCAGTGGCTTCAAGTAGTGCAGTTAAAGTAGGCAAGGTTGACTACAGAGCAAATAGGGCTTATTTTCCACGTCTTAGTTACCTTTCAGTTTAGTTTTCAGGCTTTAGTTCCATTTTTAATCCTTCAATGCTATGATAGTAAGCTACAAAGAGAAACTTAGTCTATGGACTTCCTTGACACCTGTGACTTCTGAGGGGATTTAAAGATCAAAATACAGAGTGAATGACCAAAGCTGGATACAGCCATTCTTGGTCCAGTCAGGGACCACTTCTTAAGGGCAACGCACATATACAGAGACTAGTTATTATCTCAGGAAATGAGCTTCACATTTCCTAGAGGATCATCTATTTTTTGAACTATGTTTGTAACTCTATCAAATATGCTTTTCCAAATGAAAATCATGCTGACTGAAATATCTAGAAGAGCAGCACCCACAACTCCTGAAGTGCATTGATGGTGGTGGTCCTCAGAAGCATGCTACGGTGTTGGAGTGTATATAACCAATGAACATAAAGATACTATAATTAAGAAATACACAGGAAAGTTAGGCTAAACAGGTAATCACACCAAAGAAGAATGGATGGAAAGCTCACCCTTGTCCTGGGCTTGCTGAGAAGACTCCAAGAGGAGTGAGCTCCAAAAGAGATCTTTCTCCAATTATACTAAGCTCTTAAATGGGGTCTGGGAGAGGTGGAGCCAGTCTCCACCCCTTCCAATAGCACAGGTGAATTGCCTTCATCTGTGCTCCCACAGCTGACTCATTGCTTGCCTCAGGTGGTCAATCAGAGGTTCAGGCAGTGATGAACAGTTCCCATACACTCCACCCCTTCGTGGCATGAACCAATGAGTGGGTTAACTAAAGGGTGAGCCTTACCTATTACAGAGATCCAGCACAGCGTGATGCTTTTACAATTTCAGAGTCTCTTTGTCCACCCCTGCAGGGACTGGGAGTCTGTTTTCAGGACAGCCTTGAGAATACCATTATAACATTCGATGAGTCCTGCCCCCATTGGATTATACGGCAGGTAGAATCAGCATTTGATGTTTTCTTCTGTACAGCATTGTATCACTGCACCAGTAAAACGAGTCCCTTGGTCGCTCTCAATGACTTGAGGTGACCTGTAGACAGACAACAGTTTAGTGAGTGCCTTGATGGTATATGCCTGGTTTGCTTTCAGTACTGGATAGGCCTGCAGTAGCCCACTTGCAGTGTCGACACAGCTCAGGGCATATCTTGCCCCCTCAGACTGAGGGTGGGACCTATCATAATCAACCTGCCATCGCTGGAGAGGATTGTGTACTCTAGCAAGGTGGGCTGTTGTTTCAGGCAACAATCTTGGTCTCATATTTGGGTAAGCATCGCAATCCTGGCATGCCTGGGCAATGTCAGGTAGCTGTATGGGCAGTCCCCATGCTTTAGCAGCTGCCCACATTGTCTTTTGTCCCACATGCTGTAGCTTCTGATGTAACCAACGGGCGATGTTCTCAGATGGTGAATTCTCAATCCGTCGAACTCGGGCCAGCATGTCGGCTTCATCATTTCCCAGTGACTGTAAAGGCTGATGACCAGAAACGTGGTAGACACATACAGTCCTGTGCTTGACTATATTCCATGTCTAACCACATGTCTTTACCTCAGATTGGTCGGGCATACTTTCTCTAGGGTTCTGCTGAAATCACTGTACTAAGTCCATCAGTTCTGTTGCCATGTATTGCCAGGCTGTTACGTACCAATGAGTCCGGGTAAGGGGGCCACTGATCAGGGGGCACCCCTGCTGGTCTGTTTTATACTCTTTTGTTTCTGAGTTATAACAGGACCTCTAGCAGATCTGTCACAATCAGAACTTTGATATTTAATTTAGAAGTTTTGTTTTCCTGATCAACAAAGTCTGTTGATTCAGGAGTCTGGTCATTGTCTATTGAAATGTTTTAAACTTGCCCTATTGTAATTGGTTTCAGAATTGGTTTCTTCCCTGTTAGTATGAAAAAGTTCTTGCTCTAACTTTCCAATACTGTCTTTCATAAGTTGGTTTTCATTTTCTACAGTATTATTCCTCATTTCAGCATGATTTAAAGCATTTAATAGTGGCCATGCCACTGTGGAGATAGCTAATTGTCATTCTTTTGTTTTCAGTATATCTTTGTTAAGTCCCTCAAAGTAGTCTGCCGCATGATATGGGGAGATATTTCCCATAACACGTAGAAGGCCCCACTTCTCAATGATTCACTAATTCATAACAGGGAGATCCCACAGATCCTGGAATCTGCTCCAGAATCATTTTATCTAGTGGGGTAGTGTTCTCCCCTGACCCATTTATAGAAATTCCATAGAAAGGACACATAATTTACATTTTAGTATAGTTGGCCTGCTGGCTCACAAAGTGTATAATCAGTGAATATACAGATGTTATAATTAAGAGGTATATGGGAAAGTTAGGCTAAACAGGTTATCACACCAAAGAAGAATAGATAGAAAGCTTACCCCTGTCCTGGGCTTGTTGAAAGGACTCCAGGTGGAACAATCTCTAAAAGAGATTTTTTCCTAGTGGTAGTCAGCTCTTAAATGGGGTCTAGGAGAGGTGGAGCCAGGCTCTTCTCCTGTGCTCCCAAGGCTGACTCATTGCTCATCTCAGGTGGTCAATCAGAGGCTCAGGCTGTGATTTAGCAGTTCCCATACAGAGTGATATGCAGAAACTTTTTATGTGTTTTTTCTAGCATAATGTGATTGCCTGTTGTGAATCTCTGACCTGATAGCTCTATCTGCAGACTCAGAGTTTTTCGGAAGCTTTAGCTCAGTAAGAGTGGTTTCAGAGAAAAACCAAGTTAGCTAGTTAGTCTAGATTACTGTGTTATAAACTGAATTGCTGTCTGTGTGTTGGTCTGATTCTGGTTCAAGGGCACAGCAATATCTGGTCATAGTGAATATGAAGTTTCAAAACTGCTTGGTGGATTGCATGGGAAAAACGTAAATTGTACTGTAAAGTCAAGGACCTCTGTTAGTCACTACAGCTTTTTTTAAACACACTGAAGAAACAGAATTTTGAGAAGAATTTCCTGGATATATCACATTTTAAATGAAGCTGAGGCTTTTTCACTACAGATTCAAATAGTAGAAATAAAATTAAATTAAAAAATGTGATTATAATTGAGATGTATTCCTTTTTTATTGTGAGGTCTTGAAGTAATGTTTGAGGATATTAAAGAACTTGCAGTAGATAGTGAACTTCCCAAGTAAGCTTATTATAGTGGGTCACCTGTTGTTTTGATAAGACTGTATTGTGGCCACCCTAAATGAGGAGTTGTTGGTAAAGAATAAAGCACTTAGAGTGTGGTGATGTACTGGAACAGGTTGTCCAGGGAGGCTGTGGATGTCCCATCCCTGGAAGCACTCAGATATTATACTGAAAGAATTAAGAAATACATCCTTATAATGCCCAAACAATACAATACTGTGTTCTAACACAACTGGTTTATTATAAAATATCTCCAGAGATTATACACAAAGGAATTGAAAGCGAACAGTTGTGCATTATTAAAATAATCTGTATTACAAATACTAAGAATTGGTTACTTAGATAAATACAACCCTCTATTTGTAGGCTTATATAAATTGTATTATAAGGGATTTTTTGTTCATTTTATATTTCTGGGTAGGTATCTTTTTGTTTTGTCAGGTTTTTGTATTCTTTTTCCATGTAATCTTGCAAAATAATAAACAGTGTTTTCTCAATTGCACAGTTCCCACAGTTATTGTTAATAACAGCAGTGAAGGTGTTCTTATGTAACGTTGTGTAGTTCGTTCTTTCCTTAAAATACTGGCTATAAACTGCAGTTTCATTCATTTAGTGAACTTAATGATATGAATATGTTCTGTTGTCTTGCCTCACTTGTCGAAGATATTCTGTGGTGTTGCTGATTAAAACAAAACGTTCTCTTCTTATTTGAAGGGATCTTATGTTAGGAGGAGACATTTCTTCTGTTTTGTTTTGAAAAATAGATGCTTCTGATATTTCTTACAGGCTTATCTATATTAATATGAATTTATTTAAATGTGGAATAATTTACTTAATTCTCATGTGTGTGAATCTGCTCATTGGATAGATTATGGAAAGAAAAAATGCACAGGTTATGTAATGACCATTTATATGGGTGGGTAGCAATAGGACAAGGGGGAATGGTTTTAAACTGAGACAGGAGAGGTTTAGGTTAAATATTACGAGGACTTTTTTAACTCAGAGGGTGGTAACACACTGGAACAGGTTGCCCCAGGAGGTTGTGGATGCCCCATCCCTGGAGGCATTCATGGTCAGGCTGGATGTGGCTCTGGGCAGCCTGGTCTGGTCGTTGGTGACCCTGTACATAGCAAAGGGATTGAAACTAGATGATCATTGTGGTCCTTTTCAACCCAGGCCATTCGATGGTTCTATTACTTAGGTTTGCTCTTCTCAGGCTTCTTAGACATCTTCACTGCAGATATATATCGATAAAGAGGTTTCCTCAAATAGCATTGGATAGGAGGTATGATGAAGCTTTTAAAGGAATCTTTCCCTTCAGGAACTGGAGCACGAGGGTTTCCTCTTGAACACTAGGAAGCCCTTCAGTGCTGTGTGATGGAGCATTGGCACAAGCTGCCCAGAGATGCTGGGGAGTCTCCACCTTTGGAGTTCTTCAAAAGCCGCTTGAATGTGGTGCACAGCAACCTACTCTCCCTGTCCCTTCTGAAACAGGGGAGTTGGACCAGATGGCCTCCTTAACCATCTGTGGTTCTACACAAAGCTTACCTTAATAAATAGGGAATATCTGTTTAAAAATTCAAGCACTTGGGTTTTAGGTTATGGTTGTCCAAGTTTAATTGATGTTATAGTTGCTCTTTCCTTCTTTTTTAAGTAGCAGCATGTTAGGTAACAGATCCAAAATTACTTTTTTGTATTTTGGTGTCTAGGTGTAGTATAGGAAAGATGACAAAAGGTTTTGACTTAAACTCCTTTCAGAAGTTCTGAAGAAGCAACAGAGAATTACTTGAAGAGCTGTGATTATTACTCTACCTTTGACCATTTCAAAGTATGTGACTCCTTCATAATTTCAAAGGATTTTTGATTTCAAGGAATGTAAAAAGACATCTTAAAAGGTACACGTACCTCAAGGTGTGTTCTTGTCTCTGTTCGTGAGACCATCTGTCACAGGGTTATCCCTAGACATAAGTCCATGACAGTGAGGCACAGGCCCCGGGAAAAAGGAAAAAAAAGAAAAGGATAAGCAAAGGATAAAAAAATAAAACACAAATAGAGGAAGGTTTACTAATGGCTTGCCACGCGCTCTTGGAGAGAGGGAAGGGCAGAGAGCTAACACATGGTTTTAACAAAGAGAAAACACACTGGCAACAATCTGACCTTTCTGACAACGAACGGTAATTTACTAAATTTAACCAAATCAAACAAAATGAGAAAAACGAGTACCCAAGGTACGAGTCAAACCACGATAGTGCGAGACCGCGGTGAGCTGAGGCGGCTGAGCTGCGGCCAGAAAGAGGCAGACGCTGGGGACCTCTGGAGCTCTGCCCCACTTCCTCTTCCCGCCAGGTCCATCCCTCCCTACAGGATACACAAAATTCCCATAAAAGGCAGTAAACGGAACCAGAACATTAACTCTTTAACTCCCACTGGGCCACATGATGTTCTGACGTGGAATACTGACAACAACAACAACAAAACACAACACCACCACGCTAGCAGAGACCCCGATTTTGAATTACTGAAGCCCAACACCTCCAGTATAAGCAGCTGGCATCAGATATTCTAAGTACTTACAGTGTGAAGTAACATCATGGGTTTCTTCATATATGCTCTGGCCTATGATTTCCAGTTAAAGTGGACATTCAGTACTTTATATGTGACAAATAAAAACAACCTTTCAGAATGGGTTTAATACCTTAGTAAATAGTACTTACTTCTTCCATTTCATAAAGCTATTTAAGCTTTATATATGACATGTAAAACATGGGGATTTAGCCTGATCTAGCACAATTTTATTTTTTTTATGTTTAGATTTTGGAAAGTGTATGATGATGTATTTCACATTGCACATGCGTAATTATGCTTCTTATGTATGTTTGACTACTCACTTAGTATTACTTCGACTCTTCTTTTCCAGTTTCTCAAGCAGTTAGGTATACATCCTGACTGGCAATTTGTAGACGTCTATGGTATGGAACCAGAACTGCTTAGCATGGTGCCAAGACCTGTATGTGCAGTGCTTCTTCTCTTTCCAATAACAGAAAAGGTAAATGTTTATTTAGTAATGAGCTGATCAATTTTTTTGTAAGTGAAATGGGAATGATCTGTTGGACAAGGGTTTGAGCAACCTGATTTAATGGAGGATCGCCCTGGCCATGGCAGAGAGGTTGGAACTAGAAGATTTTTAAGGTTCCTTCCAACCCAAACTGTTATGTGAACCTTGTGCCTTGGTGTCAGAATCAAAATGAAACTTAAATGTTATCCACTTTAAGAGTGGAAGAGTACTTTAAGGGTGGAAGAGTATATATATTTTTACTGTTTACTCCTACCCATTCTTTTCCCCTCAATATATAACAGTTTGCTTTTAGGGCTGGATACCCTTGTTAGCATACAGATAATCTTAGGGTTACTTTCTAGTTTAAAGATTAACGATTTGCTTATTCTGCATTGTAGGTTGTAGAGAATGGAATAGTGTGAGTCTTGGGCTTTTTGAGCCTGTTCCAGTGAATCTGTATCAAGGGATAGCCCATACTGGAAGAAAACTCTTGAGGTGATCTGGGTCAATCTTTGGTCAAAATTGTATTTTTAGTATTCCCAGCAATGATTTTTTTTGACAGGGAGTGATTGGAAGCTGTATTGCTTCTCTAATTTGATCTGTATGATGCATTTCATGACATTTTTTCTTAATTAAGACTTTCCTTATTAATTTGTTGGTAAGTGGTTTCAATTTAAAATGCTTTCTGAATGCACTTCTGAATGCTATTATTTAGAATGTTCAGAACATTGAGATAAGCTGCAGTGTACAATCCTTATGCTGGAAAAATTTGTCTGTTTGTTACCGACTGAGAAAATTTTCATACGTTCCTCACTCTGTTCAACATTCAAACTTTACATTTGTCATAATTACATAAAAAGTCCATCTACTTCAGTATTTTGTTCCTGAAGATGATCTAAGCTAGGCAAAAGGGGGAAATAGCAGCATCTTCTATAACATTTACATTGGGTTTGTTGTCTTTTTTATTTTCCTTTTCTATTTGATGTGGCATCTTGGGAGGGAAGAAAAACCATTGCACAACAGAAGAGATTTTCTTTGCTAGTTCTTAATCAATGATACAGTAGTATTTGAGATTGTTGAATCAAAATAAATTGGCTTTATTACTACAGAAAAATAAACGTTTGCCTTATGGTTATGGCTTTTAAAGAGCCATTTTGAAGCTGTGAGCATTATATGAATGTTAATATTCCTGGATAAAACTGTAGTATACAGTTATACAGTATATGTATATACATATATGCATATATTACACAGTATATGTATACAGTTATAATATACAAGATAGAACTTGTAAGAATGCTTCATACTGGTTAAATATCTGTAATATTGCAATTTCTTTGATTATGTTTTTGAGACCTCTATCCTTAAAAACTTGTTGTTGCTATAAAGAGAGATGATGACTGGTGCTCAGATCAAGGAAATATTTTGAACACTCTTGAAATGCTGTTAGATAACACATATTTCAAAGTCATAATTTAAGTGTGATTTTTTTTCTGATATAGATGTGATGCTGAGCTTTTCAGTTGAGCAAGTCTGCATAAGCTGGTTCTGTTAAGAGTTGCAAGATGGGTTTTATGAGGCAGCTGTTATTTATGCAAATTGTTTTTGTATTTTGGATAATATAGCCAGTGTCTGTATTTGAAAATTCTAAAACTTTCATTCTAGTACGAAACCTTCAGAACAGAAGAAGAAGAGAGGATAAAGGCTAAGGGGCAAGATGTCAAGTCATCAGTGTATTTCATGAAGCAAACTATCAACAATGCTTGTGGGACAATTGGGCTAATTCATGCTATTGCCAACAACAGAGAGAAAATGAACTTTGGTAAGTGTTATTTGGTTGCTTGCTTGTTCTTGTTGTACTGCTGTTTTTTTCCTTACTACTGGGGAAGATATGGAGGGACTGACAGGTTGTGTACTATTTTCTCTGTGCATGTCTGCTGAAAGAGTGCTACTGCCTATAATTATAAAACCAGTATTTCACAGTAATTCAAGTCTGGAGCACTCAAAACACATAAATCTGCAGCAGGTAGCAATTCCTCTTGCAGTAGGCGTTCATGTTGTAATTATATCTTTAAATCTTTTATTGGATTCAGGCAATTTGTAAGATCTGAATGATGTAGGAGCTAAAGCATGATACAAAATATGTTAATATATGTCTTTTTTTATATTTAAGAAACCAATTCATCACTGAAAAAGTTCCTAGAAGATTCTTTATCTATGACTCCTGAAGAGAGGGCCAAATATCTAGAAACTTATGAAGTTGGTATCTTTTTTTTCTTTTTTCTTTTTAAACTATTTAATAATTATTTGCATGACCAAGTACTGTCTTTGGGGCTTGATCTAGTAAATCACTTAAACAGAGTTTGTGTGAGCTTGTGATCAGATAGTTGCTGCAAAAATATCTGCTTTGGTCGTTTGAAGTATTTCTACTTGTGAGCAGAGTGGACTAAAAGGACAGCCCTGCTTCCTCCTTCCATTTATGCCTTTAACTGTAGCACACAAGAAACCAGTTCAACTGAAATATCATCTCTCTTCCCTCATGATTCCTGACAATTAGATGAGTGAGCCAATAGTGTGATTAGTTGGAT
This sequence comes from Perdix hodgsoniae, assembly GCA_035772895.1. NCBI lineage: Eukaryota > Metazoa > Chordata > Aves > Galliformes > Phasianidae > Perdix > Perdix hodgsoniae. The sequence goes on from JAPSGF010000055.1 coordinate 2,287,448, forward strand.
CATTATCAGTGCTGATTCAGAGAATGTGATGGAAGATCTAGCCACTCACAGGTTAGATTGGTGCTGTTGCTCATGATGGTAATGATCACCTGCCAAAATGAATAACGTAAGGATTTGCAAGACTGAGTTCAACCTTATTGTGACACTCTTGCAAATAAGGATGTTAAATATGACTGAGGGAAGTACTAACTGGATTCGAAAGAGATTTGATGAAATGTTCTGCAGAAATGCTGGACACAAGATGTCCAATCACAGTTTCTGCCTGAGTGTTGTGTTTACTTAAGCCAGGAACTGATTCTTAACAAAACCACTGTTTTCTGTGTTAAAGAGCAGTTACAAGCTGTTATGTGTTTGAGTCTGATGAAGTTTCTCCTTGGAAGTGGAGATATTTGTTACCTAATTACTTTACCTGTCTATTATAAGCACTGAACAAAAGAACCTACAGCTACAGCATTTGATTAAAAAGAAGAGTATAAATTGATTCTTAAAGTAATGTGTTTGTGTCTATGTGAGTATATTATGTAAAATCTGATTGAAATGTACTTCAATTTTAGGCAATTCGTGTCACTCATGAATCCAGTGCCCATGAAGGTCAGACTGAGGTATTCATTTTGTTTTCTTTGTTTAACACATTTGTTAATAGCTACTTTGAATGGAATATAATAGAGTTCAAAACAATCATATTAAAGTTTTATTGAGAAATGAGATTATTGCTTAGTTTGCAGTATTGCGTCAGTTGACAATTAGGGCATGAAATGGTGTTGTGGAGGAAACAAATGCATGTGAAGCTTTACAGGCCTTTGTAACAACAGCACAGATGATCTCTTCAGTGTTTTTTTCACTGTAAAAGAGCCAGAAGTGCTTTAATCAAAGTTGAGATTAGGATATTGAGACATACAATTCATAGTAACCATACAAATGAAACAAACATAGTGTAAGAGTTTGAATTGTTTTCATTCAGTAAAAGAAGTACTACAGAACTCACGGTGTTTGTGTACAGATATTACTTCAGATGAATTTTCACTGTGCTGCTTGATCAGTACTGCATAATGCTCCTTTATGTATGATTAAACCCATTCCTTTTTTACCTGTCAACTCTCTGTATGCTCCATGTTTTACTTTGCTGGACTTCATCAAATATGGGAACAGAGCTTCAAAAATTAAATCAGGTTTTGAAGGATCTGTGTAACACATTTATTTTCACTGAGCTGTAAGATCGATACTGAGTAAAAAACTGACCTTGGTGAAGTTTTGTGAAGGAGTGTATCTAGTGTTTTCTGTTGGTGTTTGTTTTGTTTTGTTTTTGATTATTTTTGGAGAGAGAGGGAAGAGTTTATTAAAGTTCCCACGGCAGTTGGTTTGTTTTCAGGCTCAAAAGCAGAACAGCTCTGTTAGTTACTGAGAAGGTATATGCAGGTTTAACATTCAGCATTTTCTGTCTCTGTTCGTACTAAGGCGATTCTCCATCTTTCTAGTTCAGATTTCAATATCTGTTATACAGAAGAAAAATTGATTAGGTTGTTGATAGCACTGCTTTGTCTATGACTTCAGTGGCTCATCTACTTCCTTTTTTCTATTTTTGAAATACAATGGGTGAAGCTTTTTTTCATCTTATAGCTTGTGGTGTATATTCTACACATTGCAGAAGAAAGCAAAGGAGAACCTTCTGCTCCCTCCCGTCTTCCCACTATCTGGAAACCTATACTTAATTGTTCAAAGTGAAGAGTGGATGAAACTTAAGATAATTGTTTTAATCATTTCTAATATTGATATTCATCTTTCTTTACCGTTTATCTTCCATACCACTGTATGAGTTGTTTTGATTTTTTTTAAAATTCTTCTGAACTCGCTCTACATCAGTCAGGGAGGGTTCTACTTTTCAATAAGATGTCTGTACAACTTAAGATTTCTCTTTGTCTTCTAAATGTGAGACTTGAAATATTCTGGTCTCTTTTCAAATAGTCCTTTTCTAGGTATTCTTGGCAATCTCAGTAAGAGAGCTGTTACGGAGGATTATGGATTCTACACATTGCTGAAGACTGAATATTTTACTTAGACACTTGTGAAACTAAAGAACTTACTTAATTGCTCTGGGATACTGTGACATTGATCCAGGAAATACTTTGTCTATGTACTCTTACAGAAACTATGGAATGACTGAAAAAGAGGATGGAAAGGCTATATAATTCCTGAGTGTCTTTATAAGGATTCAGGAAGCTTTTAAATAATAATAGAATCACTTAATGAGGGACAGTTGATTTCTTAGCCTTCCTCAAATTAATTGGTTTCCTGGTTGAAGTCACGTGAGCTTTCATCTTTTTTTCTTTTTTTAATAGTGACAAAAGATGCTGACTTCTTTCATAATAAAAGTTTACAAGATTTTCTCAGCAAATGTATCTAAACAAAAATACTGAATAAGTAGTAGCCTTAGAAATTCAATGTGGATATTCATTAGACTGGCAAAATAGCTTTTTCTTGTCCTTCTGTTTCTGAGGTTAAAATAGTACAGTGGCTTGAATACGTGTCCTGGGACTATTTTTCTGAATACTTTTGATCCATTGACCAACAAGTTATTTTACTGAAGGATTTAATGGCATGAAGATCCTGTCCTACAATAGTGTGGTTGAGTTGGCAGTGAGGCCTCCCTTTTCATCTCCACAGGAGAAATTGCTTTGCTTTAAAGTAGCGTTCCTTTTAAGCAAAGCAAAATATGTGAAATGTGAATATGCTCACAAATGCAATGTGGTGTTAAGCGTGAGTTAATCTTATAGTCTGTTCCCTTCAGTGGAACACTAATTGTTGCAGTTTCATGTAATGATGAAGGGACTGATGAACAGCACGCTCTTGTAGATGCTGAAGTTAATGTATGCATGTCATACAAGGATGTTGACTTGTCCTCCAGGGTAAGTTTCTCACACTTTTTGATGAAAAAAGAAGAGAATCTCATTCCTCCTTCATATCTGTTATTACTAGGATTGCTTTCCTGGGAACTTAAACTTCCTTTCAGAGCACTGGAAAGGAATATGTTTTCCTCCCTAAATATCTTGGGTTTTGTTTCACACTTACCACCACTTAATAGCAAAGGCATTTTTCATATAAATCTTTCCTTTGAATAAAGTGGCTTATGTAGTTGCTTAATAGTCATTGCAAACAGAAAGTCTTTTCCAGGTCTCATACAGAATTAAAAACTAAGAGAGTGAGCTGGCTTACTATTTCAACATGCATAACTTAATGAATAACTTGGTTTGTGTAGTTCTTAAGAGCAACCTGCTCTGCAAGTAGTTCTGTGCTTCAGAAAGGTGTTGCATACTACTGTCAACTCAAATTCTTCTGCAAGCATTGCTTAAACTCAGCAGTGAATGGAATCACTTCCCAAAATGTAAAGTATGGCAGTCAGATTTGCTGATTTTGCTGATTTGGGTAAGAGACTGCTACTGCTTTCAAGGTGCTGTTCTTCCTCTCCCTCCTGCAAAATGCAGTCACACCATTCGTCAGTATCATGTGGAAGAAAGCAAAAAAAAAATAAAAAATCAGTAATCTTCAGATGTGGAAGTTACAAAAATAGCATGCTGACGGGTTCTCCTGTGATATTTCTTCTGGGCTCTGATTTCTGAGGTGTTTAGGATTCCACCTTTAATGCTGCTAAATGAAGTCTCTAATTGTTGATTTCTCCTGAGAATCTTGCTAGTTTTTTTTTTTTTTTTTTAATTTCAGTTACTTCTTTATTTTTACACTTTGCTATTGGATTTTCTGCTCTTGTTTCTGTTCCATGTACATGAGTATTTCAAACCTGTAAACAACGCAGGACTATCTAGAAATAAAAGAAGAATTATACGAGTAAACCAGTGCTAACTTGCCCATATCTACATATTTCATTTGTTCATTTTTTTCTTGTCTGCAGGTGGTAGGATTCATTTTTGGTTTAGAATAGCTGGTCATGAGACTTAGATTATAGTTTATATGTTTTAGAGAAAAGTTCTAGATGAGGGAGAAAAAAAGAGGGGAAAGAAAAATAGCTATTTGACAGAGTAGTAACTGTAATTTTGATATTAGTGAACTGCTGGGTTCAATTAGTGGTTGCTGCAAGAAAGAGAAGAGGTGCTCCTTTCACTTCTGGCATTTATCATTAATGTGTGATCTAGTTAGATGACATATTATGATGAATTGCTAAGCAAATTGAAATTAACAGCTGTAGAGTATAGAGTATGTAGTATTCTGTTTTGATGGGTTCATTAATAGGCCTTCCAACTTTCATAACTGAGATTCATTTGCCTAGTTTAAAAAGCAACAAAAAGGACAACAACACGTCTGTGTTCCTAGCCGTTTTGTGTAATTTTTGGTAATACATTCAAGGCTCTTGTGGCTAACTAGAGTCTGTGTTAGAAATGAGCATTTGAAGTAGGTTTTTTATATTAAAATATGAGTTTTAAAGAATTTTACTTGGCTTTTTTTTTTTCTTGTAAAAACACTTAAATTGATTTTTTTTTTCTTGTTATTCTTTCAAAGAGATGAAATCTTTAAAAACAGTTGAGCAGTTTTCATTTCAGTAATTAATTAATGGCTTGCAGTGTAAAAAGATTATGGATTTGGATTTCTCTCTTCGGCCACATTTGGACCAGATTTGATTCAACTTTTGTGTTAACGCTGATGGATTTTTTGGCTCCATGATTTTACTTCTTTACTACACTAAAATAAAAACTGTGATACATATATTTATCTGTTTAAATAAGATAGGGTTGTTTAAAATGATTTGAGAGTAGCAAACAGGAAAATCTGTGAATAATTCTGCTGGAGAAGCATGGCGTTGATCCTAGGGATTTTAAGGGTGATTTGATTCTTGTCATGTGTTCTACTGCCGATCTGAAGGAGGGCAATTAATTTAAGACTGCTGTAACATTCTTTCTCTTGACATTTATGCTGCTGGAACTTACTCCTTCTTAAATGTCTGTTATTTCATATCTGAAGGTGCCTGAAAAGGGTCTATATGCTTTTCATAAAGCTGGACAGATCCAGTGGCCTATGACTGAGGTTTCCAGCTTCAGCTTTGAGCAGAAGTTGTAGTCTTTTTTTTTTTTTTTTTTTTAATCTGTTTCTTTTGTTGATTCTTTTGCCAGAGATGACAGCCATGTTCTTGGGAACAAAAGGGAACAAAAATCTATTATTTGCCAGTTTGCTATATTTTTTTGCCTCTCTCACTCCTGAAAGGTGGCTGTTGATGACACCAGTGCAGTTGTTAACTACTCAAGTAGTTAATGTGTAGTCTTTGTTTTTTCCTAATTTTTTGCTTGGGCACATACTTCTGTTTATAATGCCTCAAATGTCTGAAGATAATGGAAGGGATTATAGAATCACAGAATGGCCGACATTGAAAAGGACCACAATGATCATCCATTTTAAACCCCCCTGCTATGTGCAGAGTTGCCAACCACTACACCAGGCTGCCCAGAGCCACATCCAGCCTGGCCTTGAATGCCTCCAGGGGTGGGGCATCCACAGCCTCCTTGTGCAACCTGTTCCAGTGTGTCACCACCTTCTGTGTGGAAAAACTTCCTCCTAATATTTAACCTAAACCTCCCCTGTCACAGTTTAAAACCATTCCTCCTTCTTCTATCATTATCCACCCTTGTGAACAGCCTTCCCCCTCCTGTTTATACACTCCCTTCAAGTACTGGAAGATAACCTGCTTCTTTGGAGAACTGCAGTCTTTTAAGCTGGACCTTATATTGTCACATCTTACTGAGCGGTAGTTTCTTTTTTGTTCTTGCAGTGTCCTTTTCTGCAGTTCAGAAACTGCTGAAACCTTGAGCTACCAAAAATCTTAACACTTCTGATACCATCTTGTAACAATTACTCAAAAACAATAAAAAGAATGCAATCTGTGGATGCTAGAGAATCCATGTGAACCATCTAATCTACAGTGATGGTTAATGAAGAAGTTATAGCATAATCTAAGGGGAAAAGAAACAATATACACAGATCTGGATCATTTGCTGTGATAACTCTAGAAAAGCTGTTCTAGCTAGAAAGTATTATTTGTAGTGATACTTGAAATAAATTACCTTCTTAATATATGGCTGTAATTACGTGGGTAAAAGAACAAAAAGTTCCATTCATGTATTACTGACATCCATATCAACTATTTCAAAATCAACTGCAGTTCAGTTCTGTAGTGGAGAAAAAGGCAAGTTATAGCATATTAAATATTTTTTTTAAATCTAGTTGGCCTTTGGCCAATGAATAAAATCTGGAGAGTGGTCTGTATTTAGTTTCTGCTCTTCTGGATGCTTTGTCATGCTTAAGTCTTGTTCAAATCCCATATAGGTAATAGTATGTGATGTTTTGGCCAGCTGCGTGTCTGTGGCAGTTTGAAATTGTTCTGGATTATCAGGTTATCTTCAGAAAACAAAATGCAACTAACTGTCTTCCATCAGCTTCATGAAACAGTTTATTCTATGGTCTTGTAGGAGCTAATAGCATCAGAGAAGTGCTAGAAGCAAACTCATGGGGCTTAACAAACTAGACTTGCATCAGCTTTTGCAGACATAGGCAGCAAATACTCAAATAGTTGTAGTGTTACATAATTGATGACCTGTTTGTGCAAAATCAGGGTATTGCTGAATGCTTACATATGGCTCCCCTTAACACTTTTTGTTTTAAAATTGAAATGGTATAGCAAACTTATTTATATATCTTCTGGTATTTGTGGCATGTAGAAACTCTTCCCACATTTAAGACTGAATGTTTTTTGGACAGGGAAGTTTTTAGTACGGTCAGTGCATTAGTGCTTAGCAGCACATGATTTGTAGTATTTAGAAAGTTTACTTCTTTAAATCTTATAGCCCAGAATAATGTTTCAAGCAAATAAATAAATGCAAGTTGATTTGTTTGAAGGCCACTTGAAATGCCTATTGGCATTTGGTTGGACAATAATAAGAGCTTTTGATTTCAGTCATCTAAATTCTTAGGAGAAAATCAGGAGCCTCTAGGATTACTGTTGGGATTATTTATTTATTTATTTATTTTTCTTAGAGGATATTGAGGCTGTCCAAGTAAATGAAGTTTTATGTATTGTGTTTCAGTTACTAATTATTATGTAAGAGAGAAGAAAACAGAACTGGAATATAAAACGTATCAGCTGTCTCTAGGAGCAGAGAACTCACTGCCTTTGATTCTGTAGCATCTCCTGTTCGTTCTTTTTCACACACTGTGTACACGTATTTACCGTCTTACAGCTCTGGCTACCGGAACTGTCTGCGTGGCTTCATGAGGCTCTGAAATGAGAAGACTGAGGTGGTGCACTTGAGCTGCCAGCTCAAATGAAAGCAGCATTCTTGCACCTCATTGGACTGCTATGAAAAAAAATAATAATAATAACTTTTGAAAAACAAAATTGGTGTCTGGCTGTCAGAGTTAAGAAGTGGTCACAGATGTTCACCAAAAACTGAAATAGTTGTGCCCACCAGCATTCATAAGTATGATCAAGAATGTTTTTCACATGAATTGAAATTGGCGGCCACTCAAAAAGCTACCCCAGCTTGACTTCTTCCTTAACTTGAATCGTAACTGCCAGCTGTAGTCTGTAAACTTGTTTAGTGTGTCCTGAAAACTATAATCTTGCTTGGAATGCGCTAAGTTAGACTTTGATCACAGTTAATAGTCGTTAATGTTGGCAAGACCTAAGTAAAGTCAAGGCACTCTGTTCTCAACTGCTGTAAAACTTGAACTTTCAAAGATCTCTGGCTCCCTGTGGGATAGAATTTATTGATAGAGCAGAAAGGAGCTTCCCTTTCATTTCTGCCAGGAACATATGGGACTAATTTTATTATTTTTTTTTAATAGCCCATATTCCTCAGTATTTCTTCTGAATAATCCATACATTCTTGTAAAGAAACACTTGCATTTCTGGAGAATATAAAAACAATTACACAAATGCTTCTAAGATGATTCTTGTCTATGCTAGCATTACGGAACAAGGACATAATCCTTCTGTAAAGGCAGTGATGCTGCCTATAGCTTTTCTTTTTTCAGCTTATGCAGCAAGAAGTGTAAAAATAAGCATACTTGAGTGATGTGAAAAGGTTTTGGAAATTATATTTGGTTAGTCTTTGACTCATGGCATTACCCTGTATGACTTGTGTGTCAATCTTGGAGACATGCATCAATCTGTTTCTTTAGTGTTCTGAGCAAATAACTAATAAGTTATTAATACAGTATTGCTCTGAACTGTTATTTGAGTCTTATGCTTAATTGTGAAATTTGTACAGAGGAACTCTGCTTTTTAGGATTAAATAAAATTATAGAGGATATTCGCACCCATAAATTAGCTAGTGAATTCAAATAGCAAGTATATGAGAAACAAGTGAAAGTAACAAAATGTTTCTACAGTTCTACATCTCACATCTCTCCAATCCATAACATTTTGGTGCTGTTCCTGCAGTGTATATATCAGAGAGTAAGTACCAGGTTCTTGGCATTCTTGCTCACTGGCACCTTGCAGGCTCCTTATGACAGGTGGTGGTTGACTTCACAGTCAAGCTTTTTTCCTCAGGCAACAGAGAAACTGATTTGGCTCTCTTTATCCAATCACTAATCTAGGGGAAAAAAAAAAAAGGCAGAATTCACTTATCATTTTTAAGACAGTTACCACTTTACTCATACGGCTGGAGCTAGTTGGTAGGCTAAAATTACTTGGGCAACTAATGTTGCATCAAGCTGCTTTCCTTTAGGAACGACACTAAAAATACATACTTGGGTGTGCAACAACGCTGTTCTGTTGATTTTAAGAAAGAATATCTTTCAGAGTAAAAGTTGTTGAAAAACGGTAGTTAATCATGATTTTACAGAGCTCCCCAAAGTTTGGATTTTTTTGTAAATCTATTAATTTTTGATCACAGAAGTCACCATTGTGATAATCTAGCTTGACTTTTGCCTAACATAGGCCATAGAACTTAAATATAGGACTTGAGAGATAAATTATAACTAATTTTGGAAAGACTTTTTGGGTGCTCTGATCTCAGCATTCTTGCTTGTATTTAAACTATGTCTTTGTCCATATGTTTAGATAAGTAATACTCTCAGAATACTGTCTATCTTAATCCCTTATTGAAATGACATAAAGAATATTGTGAAGATTTTCTCCTTGGTTGCAGAAACATTCATTAAATGTACTGGTGCAGAAGTTGTTCAGCTGGCAGGTATAGTCCAATTCAGTTTGAAAACTAGTCACACTTTTAATGCATATTAATGCTGATAATAGATCCGTGAACGCTGAACATCATGAACCTTAATTTCCTGGCAGTTTGTATGTTGTACAAGACTACACTGTATATAATGAAGTTTTAGTTAGGAAATAAGGCCTTTCCTGCATTTGAGGTTTTCATAATATCTCCTGCTTGTGTGAATTCTGTTGGTGTGCTGTTTCAGATGAGCTCATGATCCACTCAGAGGTAGACAAGCATCTACCTCCGGAATACTTGCTTTGACAGGCTTATTTTCAGTGTTATGGATGTTCTGTAACCATTAGGAAATCCATCAATAATAAATATTTCTACTTGGAAAGAAGTTATTGCAATGGCAAACGCCGCTCAGTCCTGTCAGATTTTCAGTGCATTACACATGAACTGAGATGCTTGTCTGGACTGAGCAGACAAATGCTGTCTTTCTAAAGTCTGATAGATTTGGACATGAGCTGGGACCGGAGCTACTCAGCATTATTAAACAGGTGCACTTTTAAACTTGCACAGTTCTTGGGACCTGTGGAAACTTTACAGAACGTGTTTCCTTGAGATCTTATCTTTAAATGGCTCTAAGCTTTATTTGCAACTATACTAAGAAAGAAATAAGTTACGGAGTGGGGCAGAAATTGATTTCTAAACCTTCTTTTTGGACTTGTAATTTCTTAGTAATGTATTTTTGTATTATGGACTATTAATATGTTTACTGGTTTATCTGACAATAACATTGAATTCTATTTCAGGCTTTTTCTTTTACCACTTAAAGTATCCAAGATGTTATAATTTTCAGCACTAAAATATCCTCCTGTGATTTTTTTTTTTCATCTTGGGAAGTTAGTTTCTTTTCTCTGCAGTTTGCAAGCTGTTAATGAGTCTTGTCTGAATAGAATATTCAATGTTCTGATTTGTCTTCCACATTTTAAATTAAATGTGACATATACTGTCCTTTATTTGATGATGTATATTTAGCACTAATTTTGTACTGTCACGTAGTTCTGTTGGAATATATGTATTTTTAATATTCAGTTGCAAATAATTTCAGCTGACAAAAGCTTAATTTATGCTTATTATTAAAGCAGTGAATGGAATTTTATGGCTATTATAGCCTTGTTAATTAGATAGAATCCATTATTAACTTTGCTTTGGCAGAATTCCTGTTTGCTGTCTGTTGAAATTTCAGTCTTGCAATGCAGAAGTACATTTTCAGTGGAGCGAGTGTTTCTCTTTGTCTGACTGATCTCACAAGGGTATTAACCAGTACAGTAATTACAAGTTAAAACGTTTCCATGAATGAAATGTTAAAATGAGGAAGAATACTCACCTGGAGATGAAAAGCCATTGGTAATAGTTGCCTTATATTATAATGTGAATTATATTTTATGCAATTTAAATAATATATGTGCTGTTTTTTTAAGTACCTCAACTCGTTCTGGGTCTGCTTAGGCAAGGAGGGTTTTTAATATGTTCTCATTATTTTAACATTATTAACTACAAAAGAAAAATTAAGCATTATCATTAAGAAGGGTAGGTGTGTGGAGTTATGGTAAATGTGTTGACAAGATCAAAAACTTCATAAATTAAATGTCATAGTTTTGGTCATTTCTGGGCTATTAAAGATTGATGTTGTTCAAACTGTTACTAGTAGTTTCTAAGCAATTAAACTAAGAGTACTACATTTTTTTCATAGAAAAAACTAATCAGCATCAGTGGAATGCATCAAAACCAGGGTACATTCCTTATCTCAACAGTTCTTGAATTTTATTTCTTTCACTGTTTCCAAGTAAGCAGTTGTTATACTGTTATACTATTTCCTTTTCAAGGAAACTTTCCTTGTCTATTTTGATAGCAGAAGCTTACCAAATAGTAAAACATAATCTGGTGCATGTTGTCTTTTATCATGAACTTCTGGTTAGCATTAACTCTTTAAATTTCTGTCCCGCTGTATGTTTTAATCTTATGGAACCCTCTGAATGTTGGGAGTCTGTCAACTGGGGGATCATCTTGGAGCTGTGGTTCACAGGTCTAAACAGTCATATTTTGAAATTTTCTTAGGCAAGCTGGCCTTGAATTGTTCTAAAATCACCTGTTATGTCTCATTTTAAATCACTTCATGTAATTTGGGGAAAAAAAAAACAACAAAAAGAAACCCCAAAAGACATGTTACAAGTATCTAATGGCTATTATACTTAATCTGTAAGTTTCTGACTCTTAAAAGCGTTGTCAAAGCTAAATTCTTCTTTCTGCATATAGTTACGGTTTGGATTGGAGACTTAATCCTTGTCCTCTCCTGCAGTGCTACTGAGATTCAGCATGCCTGAGAATAAGAATTGGGGGGAAAAAAATCTGGGGAACTTGATTCTGTGGACAGGCTATGAGGCATAATGTTTCTTGCTTATCTTTGAGCCTGCTGTACTTGTGCTTGTTCTTCGTGAAGAATTCTTATGCCTGTCCTTGTGTTATGGGATCAGCAATATGTGTATAGAAAGAAGCAATTCATTGTCCCAGTCTTGATAGGAAAAAAAAAAAAATGAAGAGGGGAGAAGGTGAAATGCTTCAAAAATGCTTCAAATGTGTAGATGGTTTTGACTGGTGCTTATGCTTTGATTAAACAAAGTGAAAATCAGTTTTTCAGATAAATCTACCTACTGCTCAGTTACTAAAATCTACTAACGTTGTTCTGCCAAGTCCATAATATGGGACACATTGTAGAGAATGGCAGTAGCCAGTCTGCAACTTCAGTGCATTCATGAGCAGCTGGCATCTCAGCTGAGTGGGTATTTCATCAACAGATATGTTTTCTTGTGGAGCCCTGCAAGGATTGATTATAAGACCCACAGCACTAACCAATTTCTATCAGTGATACAAAGGCAGTGTAAAATTACACGTTAAAATCTACTGACAATGTGAAGATCAAGAGAAGATAGTAAGTCAGTGGTGAACACGGGACATCATAGCATAGTCTGGTTTGCCTTCCAGATTAGCTTCAAAGAGTGTTTTTCTGAGGCTGAATAAACCTATGTAATTATCACAAAAGAGAAGCTTATTTCAGAGAGAAAGTGAGGGATTCTCTGACAGACTGAATCATAGAATTGCAAAGTTGGAAAGGACCTATAAGATCATCTAGTCCAACTGTCCTTCCATCACCATTAGTATCAACTTGTACAACTTGTGGCCATTTCCTCAGGTCCTGTTTGTTGCCTGGGAGAAGAGGCCAAACCCCTCCTCATCACAGTGTCCCTTCAGGAAGTTGTAGAGTGCAATGAGGTCTCCTCTGAGCCTCCTCTTCTCCAGACTGAACAATCCCAGCTCCCTCAGCTGTTCCTCATAAGATTTGTGCTTCAGGCCCCTCACCAGTTTCATTGTCCTTTTATGGACATGTTCCGGGGCCTTGATGCCTTTCTTGTAGTGAGGGGCCCAAAACTGATTGCAGTACTCAAGGTGCGGCCTCACCATGGTGAGTACAGGGGATGACCACCTCCCTGCTCCTGCTGGCCACACTATTTCTAATGTGGGCCAGGATGCCATTGGCCCTCTTGGCCACCTGGGCACACTGTCATCTCATGTTCAGCTGAGCATCAACCAACACCCCCAGGTCCCTTTCCTCTTCACAGTCATCCAGCCACTCAGCCCCAAGCCTATAGTGCTGCATGGGGTTATTGTGGCCAAAGTGCAGGACCCGGCACTTGGGCTTTTTGAACCTCATCCCATTTGCTTCAGCCCAGTGATCCATCTTATCCAGATCCCTCTGAAGGGCCTTCCTACCCTCATGCAGATTAGCACTACCTCCCAACTTGGTGTCATCTGCAAACTTACTGGGGGTACACCCAATCCCCTAATCTAGGTCATTAATCAAGATATTAATCAAGATGGGCCCAAGTACTGACCCCTGGGGGACACCACTTGTAACTGGTCACCAGCTGGACTTAACTCCATTAACTGCTACCCATTGGGTACGGCTCTCTAGCCAGTTCTTTACCCAAAGAAGGGTATACCTGTCCAGGCCATGGGCAGCCATTATTCTCCCCAGCAGAGTGCTGTGAGAGACCGTGTCAAAGGCTTGGCTAAAGTCTAGGTAGTCTACATCAACAGCCTTTCCCTCATCTACCAGTCTGGTCACCCAGTCATAGAAGGAGATGAGGTTGCTCAAGCACAACCTGCCTTTCATGAACACGTGCTGGCTGGCCTGATCCCCTGGGCACTACGCACGTGCCGTGTGATTTCACTCAAGATGATTTGTTCCATAACTTTCCCTGGTACCAAGGTCAGGCTGACAGGCCTGTAGTTCCCCAGATCCTCCTTACAGCCCTTCTTGTAGATGGGAGTCACATTCGCAAGCCTCCACTCCTTTGGGACCTCTCCAGATAATCAGGAGTGCAGGTAGATGGCTGAGAGCAGCTTAGCAATCACCCCTGCCAGCTCCCTCAGCACACGAGGGTGGAGCCCATCTGGTCCCATGGTCTTGTGACAGTCCAGGTGGCAGAGGAACTCTTTGTGTCCACCTGAATCACCAGGGAGTGTATTCTGCATAGCATTCCAGACTTCCAGGTCAGGGTATAAAGTGCCCTGAGGATAACGGATCTGCTTATTTAAGGCAGATGTATAGAAGGTGTTGAGGACCTCCGTCTTCTCCTTATCCTCAGTGCTCACATTCCCCTCTGCATCAAGTGAATGATGGAAATTCTCCTGGGTTCTTCTCTTACTGTTGATTTATTTGTAAAAGGATTTCTTTTTTTTCTTTTTTTTACTGTGGTGGCCAGTCTGAGTTCAAGTTGGGCTTTTGCCTTTCTAACTTCCATCCTGCATACCTTAGCAGCCTCCTTGTAATCTCCCCAAGTAGCCTGTCCTTTCTTCCAGAGGCCATAGACACACTTTTTCTTCTGGAGTATCAACAGTAGTTCCAAGTTCATCCACACTGGTTTTCTTCCCCCATGACTTGCTGCATGGCATTCAGGAACAGCCTGTTCCTGTACATTTAAGATTTCCATCTTCAGGAGCGTCCCAGCTTCCTGGACCCCTTAATCCTTCAGGAGTGACTCCCAAGGGACCTGTGCTACAAGTGTCCTGAACAGGTCAAAATCTGCCCTCTGGAAGTTCAAGCTAACAGTTTTGCTAGTCACGCTTCTGACATCTCCAAGAATAGAGAATTCTACAACTCTGTGGCTGCTCTGCCCAAGACAGTCCCCAGCCTTCACATCTCCCACCAGTCCTTCAGTGTTAGTGAAGAGCAGGTCTAGCAGGGCACCACCCCTGTTAGGCTCTCATACCAGATGTATGGAAGCTGTCTACCACACCCTCTAGAAACCTCTAGGTCTGCTTCCTCTGCACTGTATTATATTTCCAGCTTATACTGGGGAGGTTGAAGTCTCCCATGAGAACGCGCGCTGGTGATCGTGCAATTTCTGCAAGCTTTGTGGGAGCTGGGGAAGCAGGGTAGGCAGACAGGGGGGCACTTTTCCAACCCTTCTCCTCTGTTAGGTCTGCCCAACTGTGACAGGGCAAGGGGTCAACCACTTTTCTGGGGGTATCTCCCCCACACCCTTCCCTCTGGTATGCCAGCAAGTCACTCCACGAGTTGATCTCCCACTCATATTCCCTCACCTCCTCCTTGAGCTCTACCATCAGGCTGAGCAGCTCATCCACCTGTTCACACCTCACAGGTGGAATCCCTGCTATCCTCCCCGGGCAGCAGCAGGTTCAGGCATTCCTTGCAGGTGGAGACCTGAACAGACACATTTTGGGCAGGTTCTCCATCTGGTTTGCCACTTTTTTCTTGGAATAAACTTGCTGCCTGGTGGAAACCATGTTTAGGCCTACAGTCTCAGAGACTGCCAGGAGGAGAGCTGGTCTCCTGAGCAAGGAGGGACAACACTTAGATTCCTTACCACTTGACCCACCTCCCACACCCACAGCTGCAGTACTGTATGGACAGTGCGGGCTATGTTCACTCACTGACCCATTCTCAGCGGGTAGTAACAGTAATTACTCACCAGGTGCTAAGGGCAGGTGATGACACATTCATAGGGTGTTTAAACTGTGCTGCTACTGAACCAGCTCTGCCTCTGCTTGCTTAGCAGCCTGCTCACAAGTTGCCAGCCCCCCAGCACAAGTGCAGCTCTGTTGCTGGCTTCAAAAAAAGCCTTAAAAAGAGCTTTTTTGTTGGCCTCCAGATCCCTTGCTCAGTGCAGTCTTATCTGCTTTGAATCTAGTCTCTGCAGCAAACTGAAGATGACGTAGAGGATTTTTTTAATGAGTGGAGTGGATGAAGTAATGAGTGATAAGCCAGAAATTTATAATCAGCTAGATGTGAGCTCCTGATTTGAAGTCATGGCCAGGACTAGTGTAACCCACTGTTCCATGTTCATAGCATCATTGAGCAGGAGTAGAAAAGAAGCCTTTATCATTTAAGACTAACGTATTTACTAAACCATATGAAACCGTTACTGTTTCTGTAGTCAACCTGTGTCTGTGATTGTTTGAAATTTTGGCTTTCTCAGATTTATTTTGGTAGTCAATAAATTGTTAAGTTTGAATGTATGAATTTTTTTTGGTGAATGTGTTCTAATCCAAACAAAGCTTTATTGGTCCTGTGGCCTGTGTGGGACAGAAGGTCGAAACTAAATCATCACAATGGTCCTTTCTGATATTAATATAATTTCTGTAACTTTGTCAGTTGCAGCTGAGAGTTATTTTTTAACACTTCTGTGGTCTTTCTTCTAATAGTAACAATTTGAATGGTTTAACATAGTCCTACTGCTTCCACGGATACTAAAGGGATCCAGAGTGTTAATGGCAATACTGCCACTGGCCTGCTATTTTAGAAGAATAGGTGAAAAACTTAGGAAGTTGCATACCTCACCACGGTAAGATTCCCTTTTTCTTTGCTTTCCTTTTATGTTAGACATGGAACAGTAAAGAAATTCTGGGCTCTATCTACACGAGTTAAGCAATTTGTTTTAAATCTCTGAGGAGCACAGCATAGCTTTCCCAAATTACCAAATAGTTGTTACCTTTTTTTTTTAACTGTCAAAAAGATTGATAACTCTTGCTGCTCTCAGCTGTTCCTTCCATGATAGGTTACTTTGATCTCCTCTCTCCTTGCTTTCCAACAGTCTCTCTTTAGAACGAGTCAGTTAACTTATGTTCTTACTACAAAGTTCACTGGGTGTGAATAACCTCTATCTTACTAGATGATAAACCTCAGATTTGAACCAAGTCCTTACTTAGTTTCAATATTCTTTTGTCATCTCATTCAAATGCAGCTTAGTCTTGATTGCTATCTGTTTAAATCATTCAGTTAAAGGACAGTATAATAAATAGTGGACATCTTTGTGGTTGCCTTTTTAGCTGTGTTACTTCAAGTTTAAGTGAGCTAAGTATGTTCTTTTCTAATGTTTATGTAGTCATCATCGTCCTCGCTGTCTTCACCACCATCCTCATCGCAGCCTCAGGTTAGCCACAGCAGAACGAAGGCTTCGCAATTGTGTCAGTCTGCATCCCTCTCCTGGGCTAAACGTAATCATGTAGGTCCTGCAAAAGCTACCAGTCCGTCAATCCGTCTTCGTCGTTGGCGGCCCTTGATACGCCTTCCATCTGTTGGGCTTCATTCTGTTGTAAGTGTAGTCCATCTTCAGTCTTTTCTTACTCTGACACAAATGGCATTCTGCCAGATACTTCAGTCTTCAAGGCATCATATTATAATTTTTGTTGAGATCCTTTCTCAGCCATTTTTAGGATTTTGTTCTTCCTTATTTTTTTTTTCTTTCCCCCATGTTGGACAGCAAGAGTACATCACTCCATGTTTTGCTGTTCAAGTATTTTTGATTGAGGACATGTGCCAAATCATTTTCAAAGCGTAGATGAAGCTTGCCCTTCATGAAGTGGCTTTCCTTTTTTTGTTGTTGTTGTCCACAGGCTCCAAATCCAGCTGCTTCTTTTTATCTCATCTTCATGATCTTTCATTTGGATTTGCTAAAGCAAGGGGCTTCTTATTTCTTGTTGAATGACGCTATTTCTTCTGTGTTTGAGATCTGCCTTCTGTTCTCATATCCTAAAACTAGTCTCCTTTTCTTTTACTCAAGTCTTACTTAATGGTCTTTGGATGTTTCAATATGATAAAGTGTTTCTTGTAATTCCAAGGGGCTCACGTACTTTCTCACGTGATGTCTGTTTCTTTATCCAGTTTCTTTCTAGGCAGACCTTCTAGTTGAAGGTGAAGATATTCTAATAAATAAAAACTTGTCATTGAATGTGCTAAAGCATTTTTTCTTATTCTCTTTTTTTTTCTGTTACCCTGTTGTTTTTTCTTTTTCACTTACAGGGCATAAATGTATCTTCAAAATGTAGAAAAAAATTGCATGCACAAAATAGGCAGTATTTCTATAGTGTGCTATGACTACAGTTTCAATGCTAAATTAGCCATGATGTAACCAAAGATGAAAGTTATAGCATATTGTGATTATGCTAGAAACACTGTTGACTACTGTAGTCTTATTTATTTCATGAGATTGCTCTCTTCACGAGAGTGCTCTTTCATTAGCGGTAAGCATTTGTTCTGATAATTTACAAACTGTAATTTCATTGAAAAAGTAGGTGCCCTTCAAAAGAACTGTATCTGGCAAAATAGAAGCCACTAAGATAGCATTAAAATAATACTCGTTTACTGCACTTAGATCATTAACTCTTCAATTTGGCAGATTAAAATTCTAAGTCTTACATACAAACATTTATCACTGAATATAACATACAGTGTGATATGTGTTGGTAATTAAAAGGTTCTTCTTGTCTTTATATTTCTGCATAACATATATTTGGAAAGGTATGAACCCTATATAAATCAGCATAATTTGCAAAAAGCAGGCAGTATTTTGGGCATTAGTAGAGCTTATATTAAAATGATTGGATTGCTGTTATTGAAAATTGACTTAAATTTAAGGGGTGGTGGGGACATCCTGGATACTACTTTTAAAGTAATTTAAAGTACATTTCTATTCCTAAACACTGACAGAAAATATTTTTTTCAAAATTAAGAGTGGAAGTCAATGGTGGAGACTGTCTTTCTGCTTTTTAAATAAAACCACCTTCCATAGTTATAATTTTCCTTTGATGTTTTAGATAAGGTCTCAAGATATCTGCAGAACATATAATAGCAAAAAAAGTATTGAAAACACTGTCCTGAAGTGTTCTTTGCAGATCTGATAAATTTGCAGTAAACATGGTGAATTTTTAATCTGTGGGTAACAACATACTTCATTACTCATATTGAATTTTTCTCCACAACTGTAATGATCTCTTGCTGTTCCAGTTCATCCATTCTTGAAGATTAGTGCTTCTGCTTGCCTTGGGATCATTTTGTTCCTTTTTATACATCACATTAATCTCTCCATATTCTCTTTTTTTACACTTCTCAAATGAGAAAAAATGAGCTGTTCTTTTTTTCCCCTGAGTGCTCAGCCTTTGATTTCTGTGTCAGATTAATGTTCTTATTTCTTAAAAATATAAGAAATACCTCTTGAACTGTATGCTGCTGAATAATCCATCTCACTTACATATTTACAGATAGATTTCTGTTTGTGTAAGTATTCTATATCCAGATCCTCTGGGTCATTGATAGATCCCATCTCGGAATTTCACCTTCTTGCTTGTCATCCTCCTGTTCAAAATCAGTTGCTGCTGCCCTGCAGCTAACCTGCCACTTGTATGTTGTAGCCACAGCTTGAGACACAAAATTCATAAGCTTTAGAGGGACAGCATGCTAGAAAAACAAATTAGACAGTGTTTAGCAAAGGAACTTCTTACTCATTCTTGAGACAATTGCTCTGCACCTGTCTTTCATCTGGACAGTGGATCGTTATCTGCGGTAAGCTGTGCTTGTTTGGTTTTGAAGCTCTGGAGCATCTCAACTGCAGTAAGCTCTCTGTGGTGCATTGATCACGAATAGAGTTGTAACTGTTTTATGAGAATGAATCAGAAATAATCTTTCTGAAACCCGTGATCATTATTCCAGTGGTCATTGTTTTAACGGCAGTCTTTTAACAAGGTTTCAAACGTCTATCACGCGCACACAGTAAATTTGCTTAAAGGTAGTGTAGCTGTGCTCTGTGCCTCAAAATGGAAATTACAGATGCCTAATCTACCTATTTGCTAATGCATAACTTTTTTCTCTTCAGAACCATGCTAATGTTCTTTTGCACAAACATTACTTAGAATAGGTTTTTCTTTGTCTATTCATAATTTATTGTGAGTGAAATTGTACACATAAACTACTAATAGTTTTTATTCTCTTAGACTTACTGTAACTTTTAGCATAATCATTCAGTTCAATTCCTCAAGATTCTGCAAAATTATTTTCCTTATCAGTCTTTACTTCTCTTCTTTCAGAACCTGATAGACTTTCAATGTCATTTTCTTGACTGAATGCAAGGTTTTGTTGGTGTTACTGTGTTGGGTTTTTGTTTGCTTTTTATTTTTTCTGTGTTTATTTTTCTGATCACTACCTGTAACACAAAACATTGTAATAAATTGGTCTATGAGGCCTCTTGCCTTGCTCCATTTTCTTAAGTAGAAAGCAGAAGCAATAAAAATATAAGATTTTACTGGAAGAACCTCTTATGTAACATTGAATCTGGCTTTATACTGTGGTCTTTTATAAATAAATTTTAAGCAGAATGAGGTGAGGAGTTTCTCAATATGTCCATAAGAGCAAGACAGATTTTTTGTTTCTTTTCCCCCCCAGTGGTGAGTTTGCCCAAGAAATGCAGATTAAAGAAGCATTATTAGATAAGCTGATATAATGGGGCTTCACTGACTTAGGAGCGTACCGTTGAGTTTCTGAAGGTTTGTGCAAAAAGAAGAATGAAGAATGTTGTTTGTGAGCCAAGTAATGAGAATGTAATGGTGAAAGTTGAACTCAAAGAGCGTCTTGGTACTATGGAAGGTAGGAAGGGAGGTTGACACAGTAAGAAAGTGTAGGAAGTGCTATTTTAGAAATTACTGATTAGAAATCTGCTAGTGAAAAATAGAGGTACTATTTTGATTATATGAAGTAGTGCCTGAGAAGTGTAAACAATTGCTGTCTACTCTTAGAAATTTATTTTATTGTTGGATTGAAATGTTCAGGCTAGTAGAGAAGGCAGTTAAATCTTGTAAGTGATTAGGAATTGGTCATTTAATCACAGAATCACAGTATTGTAAGGACTGGAAGGGACCTCTAGAGATGTCCAAAACCCTGGCTGTCAGCTCTGTGGACATTGGAACACTTTTAGTAATGAAAAGGCTGTTTGTTATATAAAGAATGAGAGAGGTTGGAAGGTAGAAGAGAAAATGGCTGCTAGAGTATACATTATATGATGAGAATGAGGAGTACAAAGCGATTGGAAAGTTGTTTACTGAGCATTTGAGCTAAAAACAGTGAAGTATGAGAGACTGTGAATCCATGAAGTCACACTATATTATTATCAAAAGTTACCTCAACACCCTGAGAACAAATAGAGATTGTTGAAACTTAAAACCATCACTTTTAAGTGCTAAACCTTTTTTTTTTTTTTTTTTTCAAATCTTCAGGTTATTTTTCAGACTTTTTTTTTTCCAAAAAGTAGGTTGGAAAAGTGGTTATATGAGTCAGTGGACATCACAACCTGTTCCTTATACTAAGGGTACAATCATAACATACGTTTCTGTAAGCTACCCAAGATGCTGATATATGTCCTCTGTCTTTTCGGGATGGGAAATAAGTGTAATTTTTTTTTTAATTCACTGAGTGATAGAGCTGTTCAGAAGACTTGAAAAGTGGGTCTGAGAAGTCAGTTCTGAATCTTAACTAGACATTGATCTTGTTTAGACTTTTATTTGTTTTTTCTTCAATGTGATAATGCAAATCTGCTGTCTACTAGACATTTAATGGGCTTCTGTGTGAATAACTAAAGGAACAGGTGCTCTCAGAACCTAACTGAAGCTGATATTAGTAGTCTTTGAGAAGAGTAAGCGAGAGAAAATCCTTTGTAATTGCTTTTATATTATGACCTAGTGATGAGCATACAAGCTGAATTTTTAGAGCTGTGTTTTCTTCTAAGCATTCACACAGACTTTATTAAAAGCTGAAAACTTGGCCAGAGTTGTAGCTTTCCACAATTGACATCATGCTGAAGCTGATGTTCTCTGCCTTCTGAAACAGGTGAAACAGAGTATTTTTATCTTTTGTACAGTAACTGGTCGAGGATAGATAACATCAGTGAGGATGGAAGGAGGTTGTGTATGAGTCGGTTCCCCACCTGTTTGGTTTTTTTTTTTTTGGTCTTTTTTGAACTTCCTACATAGAATTTCTGTAAGCTGTTGGCAGTTCCTCTGTAATTCTGCCTTCTTTGACATTCTTGTTCTTTTGGAAGACTTATGGTGCCACCTTGTCCTTTGCTATATTGTTTTGATTATTTGCCACATTTCATCAACTTGGATCATCTTTTCAAGTCCTCCTTCATGACCATAAGGAAGAAGGCAAGTTTTAATGCAGTCTTAAAAACGTGATGTAAACATAAGATTCTCTGCAACTCATTTTACACAGTAATCTGTTTCTGTCAGATTTGGGTTTTTGAGATGCTTTATGAAATTCACAGAAGTTTCAGAGTAAAGATGGAGGAGAAAATGTATGAAATATGTCACATTCTTGATAATTTCTTTAGAGGTAACTGAAGGGCTTTTATCCATTCGCTCAAAACAGTATCTTCTTAATTGTGAATCAGAGCTCAGTAGCAGACTGGACAAGTTCATGAGGGAATAAGACCATCAGCTGCTACTGAACATTACAGTGGTGGTGCAGCTTATGGCTCAGATGTTCCAAAAACACTTCTTACCAAACCTGATACTGGGAATGCACTACCAGAGTAGAGCATGCTGTTTTCTTCTGAAAAATGTTTTGTGTTCTGTGGTTGGCAAGACTGGGTTGGGTAGATGTTTACCAACTAACCATGTTTTCTTTATGTCTCTTGGTGCTGTCAGTGCACTTCAGTCCATTCTCAGTATGTAGCAATGATTCCTATGCTGCTGCTTTGAAATTCCAGAAGTCTCTGAGTCTAACACAGCTCTGTATAACTCAGTTTTTCATCCTTCCTTTCTGCGTAAGAGATGTGTGAGCAGTACCCTGGGAGTTTCATCTCTTTCTGCTGCCTGTGAGGAAAGAACAGGTTAACCATCCTACAATTGACCTGCATTCACTTTGACTAAGTGAATTAGTTTTAAAATACTGTAGATTCTGAATTCAGTCCTGTATTGCTTTGTGATGAGAGGCGCATTACTGAAGGACTTGCTATTTATATGAATATCTATTTTTAGTGCCAATGTATTCGAGTTGATAAAACTTCTAACTCAGTAATGGCAAAATAAAGCTTTTATATGAAACTATAATTGAAAATATTTCTACTTACCTAAGTGAGATGATTCTTCCTAATACATGTATTTGCAGGAAGCTTCCTTATAATGTTTTGCAGTGTGATGTCTTCCATTCTGCCCAAATCCAAAACGTGATTTTCACTTGCCATCCCTCTTGGACAGGTGTTTTGCATATTATGATATATTCTCATTAATCATATTGGGATGAGTTTTAGTGAATGCAATATGGTTTTTGTTTGTTTTGCAGGCACCAAGTATAGATGAAAAAGTAGATCTTCACTTTATTGCATTAGTTAACGTAGGTGGTCATCTCTATGAATTGGGTAAGAACATTTTTTTTTATCTGCTCAACTTTTGTTTAAAAACAAATACAAGTAGTAATCTTGTTGACTATCAGTTTGAGACAAGATTATTTGATCTAATGGAGGGCTTTGGTTCTTTTCCATTGTGGGATTTGGGGAGGTGGGAAGAGTTTTTATCAAATGACTGCAGCTGTTTTCCCACTGCTTTTTTTTTATTATTTTTATTATTATTATTCCCTCAACTCTTCTGTTAAGATAAAATGACACACAGTATTAGACTGTCTCTGATCTTCTTTTATTATTTGCTAAGACAGGGAGCAAGAAAGAATTGATGAACATGTATTTCTGAAAGTGCTGTTATACTTATGCCCTGAAATTGCTTAATAAATGAACTGTATGCAACTTTAAAAGTGTTAGCTGTATTATTAAATAGCATGATACAGTTGAAATTGTATAGAATACTGGAAGATGATAATCTCCATTTGCTATAGGCTGGTTACTTTTTAATCTATCTTAATTTAGTGGTCAATAGGCAGTTAACTTCAAAACAGTAATCTCTGTTTTCTGCACTGGTTAAAGCTATTTTTTCTCTCTTCAGATTGTTTAGCAGCAGGTTCTGCTCAGATATTCTCTAATGATTCCAATCTAAAACATGTTGCTGGGCAACCAGGCTTTGCTGCAACCACTTCAGAAAACTATCAAGTAGATATGAATTCTAAAACTGCAAGTCACTGGTCTTTCTTAACATATTTTTTTCCTGTGTTTTATAGTGGGAACGCTTGTTTTTTGTTTTTTTTTTTAATCAACATTTAATTAAGCAGTGCCCTTAGTGGGTGACAGTTAATTATAACCTGGGACAGAAGCAGTATATTAGAAATGTTTATATTAATCCCAAGGTGAATCTGGGTTAATATCAGTGATCAGTCACGAACAGTAGGCACACACCTCTGTTTTACTGATGTCTGTCAGTGTACTACAGATCAAATAGTGAGGCAGCTACTGCTGTAAAATGTAATCTAAATATGTTCTGACTCTAAATTTCAAAGCATGATGAATGGCTTTCTCTGTTTAGCTGTGTGCAGCTACTTCCGTATTACTTTTTCATTGTGCATAAATTTACTCAAAGAGCACACTATTGTATTTGTCGTATTTTGCTATATTCCATAAGGTGATGAAAGGTAAAAGCCACTTCAATTTTTTTATTCCATGAAAGCAAACAAACAAACAAACAAATGGGCATTTAGTTTCATTTAGTTCAACTGTATGCTAGAACTATTTCCCTAGTATTTAAAATAACAAATTCCCAAGTTCATAAAGTAACATTTCTCTGAACTAGCAGAAGAAAGCAAAAAATAATTAAGTAGGAAAATGGGAGAATGTTTTTTAGGTTCATTCACTGGTTTCAGTCACTGTGGCCAGCATGTGGGCTTTGGCAGTCAGAAAATGCTGGGGAACCACATGAATGCTAAATGCTTGTGATGCTTTTGCCATGGAAGACGTGTTATTTATAGGCAGATGAAATTAAAATGTTATTCTGCCAAGTTGTATGTAAAAAAATGTAATTAAATTTAGCTTGCAACCATACTGGGCATTCAGTTTGTTTCCTTGGCATGTTTAGAGGAATCTGTATTGTTATATCTTCAGTTCTGGATTTTATATGAACAAGAGGGTGTTCATGATTCTAAATGTAAAAGTGAATTAACATAAAATCTATTTTCAGTTATGAAAAATGTCATTTGGATGTACTATTGATTTCAGTGGAATCTGTGAGGAATGGAAATCTTTAAAAAGGAGGGCAGAACCAAAAAGGAATTTGGTCTAGTGAATGCTTAAGGTATCCTGACAAATGTTCTCATAGCGTTAGCTTCATTTGTAATTCCGGACATATTTCTCTTAATAGAAGTGTTTTAAATATACTGAGAACTATAGTGTTGTTATGTTGCAAATGGGAAAAAAATGTAGTTACAGTGACCATATTTTTAATGTTGTGAAAATACTTAATGCCTGGGTTATTGGAGTTGTTGATTTATTTAAATGAGAATAATGTTTCACTTATGCTCTATGAAGTTTAGTGTTCTCATGTGTCATGCAGTCCCTGTCAAAGACCACAGATGCACAGCAGTCTGTCTGGATAAATCCAGTGTCATTAAAATCGTTCTTTTCCACTTGAAACGCTGAAGTGCTGTCCCACAGAAAAGAAGTTGCAATTCATAGCCTCACATTTTCAAATAAACCATTAGAGGTATCACTTCAGGTATTTTTAATATGTGCATAATTGATGACTGTTAAAAACTAATAATTGGAGGAGAATTTAGGGAGTAGCCATAGTTTGTGTGGTGCTTTTAAAAAAAGGTCCTTTTAAGAAAAAGAAAGTAGCATTTTTGTAAGTGAAGAGCGAAAAAATCTGTTTAATTCTTTTATTGGCAAAAACTCGAACATTTCTATTTTATTTTTATGAATGTATTCATCAGTACTGCTTTATGTTTCCACAGATGGACGCAAGCCATTCCCAATAAACCACGGGGAAACTAGTGATGACTCTTTTTTAGAGGTAGGAATTGAAATTGCTCGTGAATGGTATACAGAACTCAGTCTTGTTATATTTATGGTTGGATTGTGATTCTAGTTGAAAGAGTATTGTAATATGAGAACAGGAAGTGTAAGAAAAGCCGAGCATAACAGAAGATCAAATTGGTTTTTCTTCTCTGCTGGGATTTTCATGCACCTGATTTCAAATTGTATATGAGGGAAGTGATTAAATTGAAAATATAATTTATCATTTTTCTTTTAGTTGACTTAGCTATAGTTTAATACATGCCAAAGTAGAAAGAAGTTGATTTGCTTTCCAACACTTATTCTTTCTGTCTCTTCTTCCTTTCTAATAATCATTGTTATAGAATCACAAAATGGTTTGATTGGAAGGGACCTTAAGGATCACCTAGTTCCAACTCCCCTACCATGGGGGCAGGGCTGCCCCCCACCAGCTCAGGCTGCCCAGGGCCCCATCCAACCTGGCCTTGAGCACTACAGGGATGGGGCATCCATAGCTTCTCTGGGTACTGTGCCACTGTCTCACCACCTTCTGAGTAACATCGAACATCTAACCTGAATCTCCCTTCTTTTAGTTTAAATCCAATACCCTTTGTCTTATCACTGTCAGACCATGTGAAAATTGTCTAGTCTCCTTCCATAGTTAATTTTGTGTGCTTGTGTCAGGAGCCGTTTCACTGAGAAATTGATCTCAAAGGAATACATTTAATTGAGGGGGTAAA
Source organism: Perdix hodgsoniae (assembly GCA_035772895.1). Lineage (NCBI taxonomy): Eukaryota > Metazoa > Chordata > Aves > Galliformes > Phasianidae > Perdix > Perdix hodgsoniae. The sequence goes on from JAPSGF010000055.1 coordinate 2,313,632, forward strand.
CTGCTATCCCGACAAAATGATCAGAAGCTGAAGCTGAGAGAAGTCTGTGCGTCTGACTTCTATAGTATCCAGACTGGGTTAGCTTTACAAAAGTAAAACACCAGAAAAAACTAAAAAAAAAAAAAAAAACAACAAAAGAAACAACAATCCAAAATGTTTGGTAGTTTAGTAATATTTACTAATATCTGTAAATTGTGTATACAGTTTGTGTTTGTTTGGGCAAGGGAATAAGTTTGGTAGAGTTTTTCTTTTTTTTTTTCTCCCAGTTTTACTGATAACATGTGTTCTCCATATTGCACCCTAAAGCTAGATAAAGGAATTATTTATAGTCAATCACTTATGCCGCACATCTTTTGTTCATCTTGAGACAAAGGAAAAAAAACACAGAATAAAGCAGTACATTCAGAATAAAGGCAAACTTCAGAGATGCATTTGGAAAGTCAGGCAACAACACATCTGTTGCATGAAGTAATACTCGGTCACAAAACCCACTGTTCTGGTTCTGCACAAAACATTTGTTCTCTTATGCTGGAAATAATCCTGAACAGCAGTGACTCGGATCAGAAATGCAGTATATGTAAGTTTGTGATACTGTTTAGTAATCCTTGATGGAAAAGTACATCTTGACCATAATTTGTGTGAAGTGTATCTTTGCGTTTCAGTTGCTTTTTTCAGTGATTTTTATAGTTGTGGCTGTTCTGTTGTTGTTGATTTATTTATTTGTTTGTTTTTCCCATAGGATGCAATAGAAGTTTGCAAGAAATTCATGGAACGTGATCCAGAAGAATTAAGATTTAATGCAATTGCACTGTCTGCAGCTTAAAAACTTTTCCACTTGGGCTGACCTATTGCAGTGTGTTGTAACAAGATAACTGTTGCCATACGTTAATAGTACAAGTTTTGATACTTCCTTAACATGTCCGTTAATTGTAGCACATGTGGAATAAACTTTGCATTTGTCCTTGATATAACTTGCTGCTTGTTCCTGAAGCAAATTCATGTATTTATGTACACGCATGCATTCTGTGCAAGACTTCTGTGTGGCGGGGTTTTCTTTTGCTACCCCCTTAATAGTTCTGGAAATCAGTGCCTGTGATATTTCATGATAATAATGATGAGCTAGTTCAGAGTGGGGCTCTTGCTCATACCATTTTTGCATATGATATTTTGAGTGGAATATGGGATACTGGGCAAAAACTTGAAATATGAGGTTACTTGCATCTTTTAATTAAAATGATACAATAATACTTTAAGAACTTGTGCAGGTAGCTCAGAAGATAAAGCCACTTTTTTTCATTGAATTATTTATAAATACATGGAAGAAAAAAAAAAAAAGCCAGGACTGTTTCTTCTTACTGGTGCTCAGGAATAATGTTTTCTTAAACTCTTATATTTACATTTTGAAGAACATTAATTTTGTTTTTCAAGCCTAATAATGTTAAAGCTTTTTAATAATTTATTGGTTAAACCAGTGTATGCGATTTGTGTTTGTGGAAAAACAACTTGAATTTATATATCAGAAAAACCAAGTGGTGATTAACGTGGTCACTAATGGTAGGACTGCAGAGGGAACACACAAGTGAATAAACAAAATGAAGCATCGCGCCTAACTGAAATAAATGCTAGAAAATGTCATAACTGTTTCAATGAAGTTTTTTAGAACAAGGCCACATTCTGTTGATCTTCAGATGGACGTGATGGCTATATACTTCTGTTCCATGTAGGAATATCTATTGTAGGTGTGTCAGGTGGCACTAGGTGGAATACCTTTCCCTTTTACCATCCCTTGGATCTCAAAGTACTGTTGACCAATTTCTACGCTTGAAATAGTAATTATAAAACTTTTTTTTTTTTTTTTTTTTTTTTTTTTTTTTCAATTTTTTTGTTTTTAAAATTGTTTTTAAAAATTTTTTTTTTTTTTTTTTTTTTTTTTTTGCTAAGCAATCTTGTGGTTTAGGGTTGTTGTGCAAGTAGGTTTTGTTTATTGTGCATATTTCAGATAAGTTTTTACTTCCCGCTTTGCAGTGAAATTATTGAGGTTCGCTTCCAGTCAAGACCACTGCCAAAGGAAACTGAACTCTCAGTGTCCCATAGGTGCTTTCATTCTCTGTTAACTGTCATTGCAGGAAAAACAAGTGGAATTATGCCAGAAGCAGCTTGGCAGAATTTTCCTTCTCTACATTAAAAGAGGCCTGGGAGTCTGTCTTATCACTTAAGAGCATCTCTTGCTCTTCTAAGGAAGTCAGAGTATCTGTCTAAAAATCTCACCTGGAGAGTCCACTAACAACGAGAGTCTGTTTCCTATGAGTGAGCTAGCTGGAAAAGTGAGAGGGAAGAACAATACTAATGAGCTTCCATGCGGAGCGTTTTCTTCAGCCCAATAAAACATACTATCATTAATATGTGCATTTTTCTTGTTGTGGTCATTAGTAAAGCCCTGAAACATACTTTTAAATAAAAATTAAAGGCCTTATTAAATAAATAGAACAACTGTGTTGCCTTCCTGCTCATAATAGCAAAATCCACTAAAAAGTGGTCACAGTATAATTAGGGTAAAGCACATTTTATGTTATAAATGTGACGCAGAGGATTACAGTTAAGAAACTAGAGGTAGTATAGATAAGGTATTTTCACTGCAGGGAGAGGGTGAAGAGGAAAGAGGAAGAATTACAGTTCAAAGCTACGTTAATTATCTACTTTAGGGAAGTAGTCACACACATGCTTTTCAGTGCTCCACTGCTGGTACTTTTAGGTACATTTAGGTAATACATTTTTGTGCAATTATTTTGTAACATCACTTCAAAACTGGGGTTTTAATCGAGTATGAGGACTGATTAAGTGAATTTATGATAAAGAAAAATTGGGGTTAGAAAACTAGAATTGGGGTGGGACTTTTTGTGATCACACTGGAAAAATACATCTTGAATATTAAGGAGAAGCTTATCTGTAAGAATTCTTGATGTATTGGCAGTAAGGTTTGTAAACTTCAGGTCTGTTCTCTGTAATAAGTTTCATTCTGTCTTGCTTTTTTTCTTCAGTGCACTTAATATGTTTCTTGCACAGTGCCTTGTTAGGCTGATGTGTTGCAAGACCACGCTGCAGTGTCCTACCTTGTGTGGACAGCATAGTAGTCTTCTTGTGCTGACAGGGCTGTGCTTTGACACACACACGCTGCCCAGGGAAGTGGTGGAGTCACCGTCTCTGGAGGTGTTCAAGAAACGTGTAGATGTGGCACTGAGGGACAGGGGTTAGTGGCATGCTGATGATGGGCTGACAGTTGGACTAGGTGGTCTTAGTGGTCTTTTCTAATCTCAGGGATTCTAGGTGTTGGCATCTGCCTAGAGAAATGCAGGCAGGAAGGGGATCTGCAAAATGCAGGAATACCCATGTAACTGAAGGGATGTGACTGAGCTAGGTGTCAGGAACATGTAGCTGCCATGTATCCTCCTGCCAGGTTCTGGCCAAAGGCTCTAAAGGCTTACAATTGCCATACTTGTATGATCCATGTGTATTAGCTCAGGCTCTCTGGGAAAATTCTGCTGTTATTTCCAAAGTTGTGCAGTTCTGCCAGGCCTTGCCAGATTTGCGTGTAGCACTGTTTGGCTGCAGGCATTCAGTGCTGGCGACTGCCAGAAAATGCCTCCTCAGCTCCTGCAGCTGGGGCTGTCTGTATGTAACTTCATATGGAAATGGTGCATGTAGGAGCCAGAAGGTGAGGTACGCTCAGTGCTTCTGTAATTCTGGCTGAGTGAAACTGTGCTGCTATTAAGCACTCCGAGTTGCTCAGACTCTTTTAAGTATATTGGCATAAATTTTCCCATGATACCACAAGTGTTTTGTTGAGAAACTGAGAAGGTAAGAACCGGAGTAATGTGCTTTTTCCCTTCAGCCATGGCTGCATCATTAAGATTTTAAACTAGGCAGAGAAGATGTTCCTAGTCATTGAAATGCTGAGACAGAAAAAAGGGCATGTACAGCTCACATTTAGAAAACAAATATGGACTTCCCTTAAGAGGGAAAGAAATCTGCCTTGATGGAAAATACTATTATATCAAATATTTGTAGAATGCCCTATGAAAAGAACGTGGCAGACTCTAGCTTGGGTTATCCACAGGAGCACGCACAGGGAAAGGCTTTGTTTGGCAGCTCAGACAGATGCTATGTTTGCTGCTCTTGATGCTAATAATTAGCAGTGGTGCTCGATGTCTTTAAGTTTTTTCTGATCCAGGCCTCCGGTCATTTGTTAGTGAGAGCATTAAGCTGCTTCACTTCACAGAATCACAGAATTATCAAGGTTGGAAAAGACCTAAAAGATCATCCAGTCCAACCATCACCATTACTCCCCAGCTAAATCATATCCCTCAACACAACATCCAAACATCTCTTGAACACATCCATGTTCGGTGACTCCACCACCTCCTTGGGCACTTGTTTGTGCTCACACAGAAAAATTGCATCTGTGACAACTTAAAGTTCGTTTTGAAAAGGAAATGGCTCGTTTTGGAACTTCTGTTTCTCAGTGAGTAACTTCTGCTTGAGGATTTCAAACATTAATCATGATTAAGTAATTTGATAAGCTATTAAGTGCATAAAACAACCAGAAATCAGAAATGCAGATTCTTCACGTTTTTTCTTGTGGTCAATGTGGCTTGAGGCAGGAAAGAGGAGCAGGAAAAATCTTCAAAATTACAACTTTTGTCATTATTTCATGCATCCCTTCCTCCATATCATAGAATCATAGAATCATACAATGGCTTCTGTTGGAAAGGACCTCAAGGATCATCAAGCTCCAACTCCTCTGCTGCAGGCAGGACCGCCAACCTCCAGATCTGACAAAGCCAGGCTGCCCAGGGCCCCATCCAATCATAGAATCATAGAATTACTCAGGTTGGAAGGGATCTCAAGGATCAAGTCCAACTGCAGCCTAACCATAGTAGCCTAACTCTAACAACCCTCTGCTAAATCATATCTCTGAGCACCACATCCAAACAGCTCTTAAACACATCCAGGGATGGTGACTCAATTACTTCCCTGGGGAGCCTATTCCAGTGTTTAACCACCCTTTCTGTAAAGAAGTGTTTTCTAACGTCCAACTTAAACTTACCTTGGTGCAACTTGAGGCCATTTCCCCTCGTCACCATGAGAAGAGACCTACCCCGCTCTCACTGTAAACACCTTTCAGGTACTGGAAGAGAGTAATAAGGTCTCCCCTCAGTCTCCTCTTCCCCAGACTATACAGCCCCAGCTCCCTCAGCCTCTCCTCATAGGGCTGATTTTCCAAGCCCAAGCCTCGTTGCCCTTCTCTGGACCTGCTCCAGTATCTCCACATCCTTTCTGTACTGAGGTGCCCAAAACTGAACACAGTACTCGAGGTGAGGCGTCACCAATGCCGAGTACAGGGGCAGGCTGACTTCCCTAGTCCTGCTCACCACACCATTCCTGATGCAAGCCAGGATGCCGTTGGCCTTCTTGGCCACCAGGGCACACTGCTGGCTCATGTTCAGCCGACTGTCCATCAGAACACCCAGGTCCCTTTCCGTCAGGCAGCTTTCCAGCCACACTTCCCCAAGCCTGTAGGGTTGCTTGGGGTTGTTGTGACCAAAATGCAGGACCTGACACTTGGCCCTATTGAAACTCATGCCATTAACCTTGGCCCATCAATCCAGTCTGTCCAGGTCCCTCTGCAGTGCCCTTCTCCCCTCAGGCAGATCAACACCCCCTCCCATCTTGGTGTCGTCTGCAAACTTACTGAGGGTACGTTCAATGCCCTCATCAAGATCATCAATGAAGATGTTAAACAGAAGCAGCCCCAGTACTGAGCCATGGGAGACACCGCTCATGACTGGCCGCCAACTAGATTCAACTCCATTGACCATGACTCTCTGGGCCCAGCCATCCAGCCAGTGCTTCACCCAGCGGAGCGTACACCCATCCAGACCATGGGCAGCCAGTTTGTCAATCTGGCCTTGAACGCCTCCAGGGACGGGGCATCCACAACCTCTCTGGGCAGCCTGTTCCAGCACCTCACCACTCTCTCTGTAAAGAACTTTCCCCTGACGTCCAACCTAAATCTTCAATCCCTCCCTAAACTTAAAACCATTTTCCTTTGTCCTGCTGGTATCTGCCCTTTCAAAGAGTTGATTTCCCTCCTGTTTGAGGCTCCCTTTAGGTACTGAAAGGCTTCAATGAGGTCACCCTGCAGCCTTCTCTTCTCCAGGCTGAACAAGCCCAGCTCCCTCAGCCTGTCTTCATAGGGAAGGTGCTCCAGCCCTCTGATCATCTTTGTGGCCCTCCTCTGGACCCTCTCCAGCAGCTCCCTGTCTTTCTTGTACTGGGGGCTCCAGACCTGGACACAGTACTCCAGATGGGGCCTCACAAGAGCAGAGTAGAGAGGGACAATCACCTCCCTGTCCCTGCTGGCCACCCCTCTTCTGGTGGAGCCCAGGATACCATTTGCTTTTCGAGCTGCAAGAGCGCACTGCTGGCTCATATTCAGCTTTTCATCCATCAGGACCCCCAGGTCCTTCTCCACAGGGCTGCACTCAAGGACCGCTCGTTCCAGTCTGTATGGATGCCTGGGATTCCTCCAGCCCAAGTGCAAAACCTTGCACTTTGCTGTGTTGAACCTCATTAGATTCACCCACGCCCACCTTTCAAGTCTGTTGAGGTCCCTCTGAATGGCATCCCTTCTTTCCACTGTGTCAACTGCACCACTCAGCTTGGTGTCATCAGCAAACTTGCTGAGGGTGCACTCAATTCTGTTATCAATGTCACTGATAAAGATGTTAAAGAGCACCGGTCCCAAAACAGATGCCTGGGGGACACCACTCGTTACCAGCCTCCACCTGGACACAGAACCATTGATCACCACCCTCTGTGGCCTTTTAACCAATTTCTTATCATCGAGTGGTCCACGCATCAAATCCACATCCCTCCAATTTGGAGATAAGGATGTGGTGGACCATGTCAAAGGCCTTGCTCAAGTCCAGGTCAATTACATCAGTTGCCTTCCCTTTGTCTACCAATGCTGTCACCACATCACAGAAGGCCACCTCATTGGTTAGGCATGACCTTCCCCTGGTGAAGCCATGCTGGCTGTCTTGGATCACACGCCCATTCCTCATGTGATCTAGCACATCATCCAGGATGATCTGCTCCACGATCTTCCCAGGTACACAGGTGAGACTCACTGGCCAGCAGTTCTCTGGGTCCTCCTTGCTCCCCTTCTTATAAATGGGAGTGATGTGAACCTTTTTCATGTCACTCAGATCCTCAGATGCCTTAGCTGCTCTCAATTGTATGTTTTAATCATATCATTTCAGTGTATTCAGAACTTCAATAGATGTGAGATGTCTGGTGTGGAACTTCAGTCAGAATCATTGGGCTTCCATGGCTTTGCATACTGCTCAATCCCAATCCCCATGTGCTGCAATATGATAGCTGACACCTCCTTGGGGTGGGTGTGTTATCTCTGAAGATCTTTGCTCCTGCTCTAAGGATGCTGTCTGCAAAGCAGCACTGAGATGTGCTCCTAGGTAAGCAGCTAAGGAGAAGCTGATTCACGCACAGCACACGTTCTGTTTTCTCCTAGTCCTTAAAAAGAGAGCTGTATTTTGCCACTAACCATACATATAGGAACTGCAGCTGGCAACTCATTTCTGATTACAGAAAAGTTAGAGAAAGAAAAGCGTTATGACAAGTTGAAATAAAAGATGTTCGTCTTAAATAAATGTTAAGTACTTCTTAAACACACAAAATTCTAGTGCTAGCCTTGGCTATATTAGCAAACAGCTTTTTTCTTGATCTTTCACTTCTCTGCTGTGAAGTGCACTCTGTTCAGCTAGCGTGCCTCTGTTCCAGCAGCCAGCTCAGAGTGGAAGAAGCTTTGGAGCAGTGCAATCCCAGCTCCCCTATGGCTGGGGTTGCTGTAGGGCCCAGTCATGCATTGACAGTCTGAGGGAGCTGGGCTTATTCAGCCCGGAGAAGTCTCCAGGGAGACCTCATTGCAGCCTTTTGATACTTAAAAGGAGCTTATAAACAGGAGGGAAAAACACTTCTTCGACAGGTAGATACTGTCAGGATGAGGGGGAATGGTTTTAAACTAAAAGAGGGGAGATTTAGATTAGAGGTTGGGGATATTTTTCAGTGAGAGGTGAGGCAGTGGAACAGGCAGCCCAGGCTGTGGGTGCCCCGTCCCTGGAAGTTGGATGGGGCCCTGGGCAGCCTGAATTGATGGGTGGTAGCCCTGCCCATGGCAGGGAGGTTGGAACTAAGTGATCTTTAAGGTCCCTTCCAACCCAACCCCTTCTATAGTTGAGCTGGGAGGAGCGAGGCTTGGCACCAGGTCTCAGCTCTGGGAGTTATGGGATCACCGTTGGTGCGACGTTCTGAAAAAACAGCGATGCAGAGGGGAGGAAACGGAACGAAAGCAGCGGTTTCTGTGTTGTGAGGGTGGCACTGAAAGCAAAACCAGAGCTGTGTAAATGGCCTTCAGGTGCAGCAGGAAGCACGGGAGCTGAGCTACGCCCCACACCTGAGCTTCGCCACTCGGTGCACGGTGGGCGCTCGGTCCCGCGCCGTCACCGGGAGCCGAGCTCGGGCAGGAGCAGGCCCAGGCCCGGGGCGGGCAGAGGGAGCTCCGGGCCGGTCAGGTGGCGGGGCCCCGGCAGCGCTGAAAGGTGCGATTGTGCCCAGCAAATCCCCGGTATGCGCTGGGGCCGCCTCCGCCCGGTGGGCAGACGGGGGGCGCCGGGGGCACGGGGGCGGGCGGGGACCGCGGCCCCTCAGCGCCTCCCGGACGGGCGCGGTGTTGTTTTACAGCGAGCGGCTTCCTGGCATTCCTGCGGCCGCCGAGCGCTAGCGAGCTCCCTGCCGGGAGCGGGGGGAGGAGGAGAAGGAAGGGGAGGAGGTGGAGACGGCGACGGGAGCGTTAAAAGGCGGCGGCTGAATGACGGCTGCCGTTCCGCGCGCCCGTCCCGGCGGAGGACAGAGCGCCCGCCGCCCGCTCTTTTTCCCGGCCATGGACGGCAGAGAGGATGCCGAGTGCGGCTGCGAGGCGGCGTTCGCAGAGGCGCAGAGATGGGTGGAGGTGAGGCGCTGTCCGGCTTCGCGTCCCCCGCCCCGCCCCGGGGCTGTGCCCCTCTGCCTGCCCCGGGCTCGCTGCCTCCCCGCCCGTAGCGCTGCACCCCGCCGAACGGGGGGAGAGCTCCCCGACTTTGTTTCTTTGCGAACGGCTGCTGCTCTCGGCAGGCGCGCGGGTCTCGGCCCGCTCCCCTCCCCAGATCCCCTTGGAGGCCGACGGGGCGGCGCGCCTGTAACTCAGGCTCGCGATTTCTGATTGCTCGCCGTTCTCTGAAGTTATTTCTTCTCCGCTCTGAGGCGGCTGAGATTAAAGGCGCTCCTCTTCCTGCCGGTGAAGTTTTTAAGAAGCACTAGCCTGCAATCACGGTCACCTACTTTTCTCTCTCTATTATTTTTTTTCTCTATATATATCCTTTTTTCTTTTTTCTTTTTTTAAATATTTTATTTTATTTTATTTTTTCCCCTCCTCTCCTCTCTTTGGAACGCTGCGCACAGCCTGACATAATCCCGCGCCTTCCTGCGCTCGTTGCGCGCGGTCGCTCGCAGTAGCGGGGAACGGCTGCGAACGGCCGCACCTGAGTGCGGTGTGGGCACAGGCGGAGCCCTGCGGGACGGGGCACGCCGGGGCAGCTGACGCTGTCGGAAGGACGTCGCCTCTAACTTTCTAAAGAGCGAACGTTCGAAGGAGGGAGTTACTCGTTGTTTTTAAGCCACGTCTCTGCGAGCTTTCCAAAACCTGGGTTTGGGCTGCTCGGTTTGGTCTGTGAAACGATGACATCTGGTGCTTAAAGGCTACCGGCAGAGAGCTGTGAGCCCAGCGCACGGCACGGGTGTCATAAAACTGCCTCAGGTGCCCGGTCTGTGCTTGCCGTCTGTGGGTTTCAGCAGTTAAAGCAGTCCTGACTGCCCCGTGTGTGCAAGCTCTATCCACGAGCCTAAGTCACCGAAAGCACTCCTCTCTTGTCTGTGTATGTCTTGCACTGCCTCTTCTTAAATTGGCAGAGCTTATTTGAGATGGTTACAAAATGATAGAATGTCACAGAACTACTCTTTTGAGGGCTCATTTATTTATTTTATCCACTTGCTGTTGGCTGATCCAGCAAAGCATATTGCCACCAACCAGCAGCACGTGGGAGGGATGGCCACGCTGAGGAAGCGTGAAGTCTGTGCTCTTGGTTCTGTAGCAGAAAGTCAGCATGCGCTCAGCTCCCTCCCTGCCCCATCAAATGTGCACCCTTATACTTTGTTTCTGTGAAGTGAAAGCTTCTCTCGTTTTAAAAGGAGAAAAACTTCTAAGCTCACCCCCTGGGTAAACTTTTATTTTAAACAGAGTGACTTGTAAACCTGAGGGTATTGATAAACAGGATGTTAAAAATTCTGTAGTGTTGAAGGGAAATGTAAATATTTATTTCAGTATGAAGTGAGGTTTCCATTTCAGAGGGTCTGCTGTATGGCTCTGCTCTTTAAATCCAGACGGGCTGAAAACACGCAGCCAACCATTTCCGTTCTATAGGGAGAATAAAGATATTTTTAGAGTAATGAGACGTCCCGAGGTTTTGTGAGCCTTGATGCAAGCTCTGGTACAGGTGTGATTGAGAGTGAAACCTGAAGCAACCCTCAATCCTAATGATTCAGCAATTAGTTCTGAAGGTCAGGCAGATTCCCAAATATTTATAGGCTTTTGAACGTTTCAGTAAGGTTTTGTGTGCCAGTTTCCCTTAGCTCTAGAGCAAGATGAAAGCGTGCAAACACTACCTCATGTATTTTTAAGACAATGAGCAAAACGAGCTCTCTGTGAACTGTTAGTGCTTTGCTTTGCTAATAAAATCCATGTCGGCATACTTTTTTATTTCAATAAAGAACTTCTTATTTTCTCGGATTTAAAGAGAAATAAATTGGTTAGCCTGAGCTCCAGCACTGAAGCTGAGGGTGATGTGTGATTCTGCTACAGGAATGAGTGTTTGCCAGGGTGGGATGGAAATTAAACAAAAAGGGGAAAGAAACCCCATACCTCAAAACACTGGGAACTATTCTCTTTTTTACAATTATTTTGTTGTTGTTCAGGTGTGTTTTATGATAATGCAGATGGAGCCTCTAGTCTTCACGAAGCCACATCCCCAAGCCTCTTGTAAAAGAGTTTTTGTGTACTGTGGAGAACTGGTGGGGAATGTTGCTACTCATCTAGGTATACAAGCTTCTAATTGGGGTGATGAGTCACTCTTGCAGGGTTGATGGCCTCGCATGTGGGCTTCAGTGAGAGAGAGTGGTTATTTTCTGTGCAAAACTCTGACTCTTGTCAGGTGCTGATGGCTTTTGTGGAGCCCAGCCTTGGTCGGTGCTGTTGGGTTCTTGTATCTGGGCTTTGGGGTCCTCTGAGCTGTGCACTGAACAACTGCTGCTGCTCACAGTCGTGCACAGCTTGACCTTTTTGGAGCACCTTGCCTGGGCACGTGGTGTGTGCTGAGACCTGAACAGAGCACTGAAATGACAGCTTAGGAGCAGGCACTGTAAGGTAGAGCTGTGTTTGCCAAAGCTAGAAATAGCCAGGCTTTACAATAATTCTACTAGGTTCTGTTCTGTATTATAACTTTAAAGAGCCAAAGCTATTCCTCAAAACCCAGCCTTCTCCTCCAGCTATGAACTAGCCCACACTGCCAAGGCTGTTTCCCTGCACTCAGCCCAAGATGTGGGAGGGCAATCCAAGCTCTTCCTCTCCTCAGGCCCCCTCCAAGTCCATGTATGCACTGATTGCTGGAACGTGGGCCCTCTCCCCAGAACACCCAGCGCTGTGTTAGAGGAGCTCAAGTGGGCTGTTTTCCTTTAAAACCACTCTGCTTTACGCTCATGCTCTGTCTTTTAAATGAACCCTAATCTTCAGGTGAATGTCTGTGGTTTGAAATCGTTTGCTAAAGTAACTTGAAACCTGACCCCAAGTCTGTAAATCTTTACTTAGAGTGCCCTGGGGCAAATATAGCTTGGATTTCTTTTTCCTTTTTTTTTTTTTTATTTTATTTTTTTATTTTCCCTTCCCCCAAAGCAGCCAAATGTATGCCATGCACAAATTCTGTCTGAGAGAGAGTGGGAAAGTGGGAAGAGTGCATGTGCCTGAATGAGCTGCTGGAGTGAAGCAGAGCAGCTCCAGGAAAACCAGAGACTTGGACAAGACCATTGAAGTGAAAACGAGGTGTTGGGCCAAGCAACTTTAAGTATTGCAAATTGTTGGACAGCCTCTCAACATCTGATATTCTTCCCCCCCGTGGCTGAGCTGGGATTATTGAAGTCCTGAAGGCTACTGATTTCATTTGATGCTGCCATTGAGAGCATCAAGTGGATGCAAGCGGAACTTGGGACTGCAAGTGGAATCCATTAGTCTGGGGCCTGTTCCTCACACTGTGTAACAGGAGAGGCCTTTCTGTCACTAATGCTGCCCAGTGTTGATATAGAGGGGAATTTTGCTGCTGAGATTTCTGAAGATAAGGTTTAGAGAGGGACCTCAGTGTGCCTAGAGTGCAATGAGCACTGCTCTGCTGTTCCAATTTTGCCCATGGCCATTACAGTTAGAGTCCAGCACTACCTAAATACTTGTGTGTGTGTGTGTGAGCAACTTCATTTATTACTGCATTATGATGTGCTTTTTCAGAATCAAAAACCGTTTTCCTTTGTAATTTAAAAATGTTTGTCACGTTTTGGGTGTTGCTTTTTTTGCCTTTTACCAGGGAAGAGAAGTGCATACATGCACATGCCGCACCCTCGCCCAAAAAAAAGTTGAAAAGCAAATTTGAGGAGCTGCTTGGAGAAAAAGGTCAGCTTCAGGATAAAAAAGAGTACTGGATAGAGGATAAAAAGTACTGGGGAGCCAGTACTGCTTACGAAAATCTTTTGGTTTGGACTGACTGTATAGCAGTCAAATCCAATGAATGGTTTCTGACATGTGGTCACCAAATGCTTCTTTTTGTTGAGACCATTCAGAGCTTGCCGTTCTACTGTATATTTTTATGGCTTCTGCAGATGCAGCACGAGGTCTAGCAGCAGTGTTTTTCCTTTATTTGCATAGAGATCCTGCCTCAGTGGTTGTTTGGTTTTGTTTTTCCCCCAAGCATGAATCTAATGCATACAGTCTGGGATAGCAGACGGGAGAAGTAACTGTAGAGATAGAAGCTGGTCTTACTGTTCAAATCCTGTTCTCATAGTATGTTTATTTCAGTGGTACTAATTTGTTATGAAAAGGTTTTTCTTGGTCCTGAATAAGGTATTTTCAGGTGGCGCGCAGGGAGTCGGTCAATGTCCAAAGTGGTGTCAAAGTGAAGGATGTTTGAAAGAAAAGGCAAATCCTGTGTATTGTGTTGCCTAAGCCATGTCTAATAGCAGCTAATTCTGTCAAGTCATAAAACCTGGGTGGGCTGGGTTCTGGAGAACTTCTTGCAGCACTCCAGCCAAACTTCTGGCTCACTTCTGAATAAGGGATGTATTTAAGCCTTCATTAGGTATCTGCATCAGTACTTCGTTATTGTGTGTAGGTTGTTGGCAGGGAGCCCCTGCATGGACTGCATTTAAGTGTATCCAATTAATATACAAATGTGAATTGATACAGAAGTATACATGCTGTTAAGTACATACTATAGGAATGTAAATCCTAGAAATAACGTTTTCATTGGCTGCAAACTATGAAAGCATTTCAACAGAATGTCATATTGCTGGCGTAGCAGTATGATGATTTGCATGGAGAGGGGACAGTATTGTTTTATCTGGGTGAACATCACTTTCTATTACCTTGTCCCATCCTCTTGGTTCTTGGAAAGGATATCTGTGGAATATAGGGAGGTATGTTTGAGATAAAAACAGGGCTGATTTGTTTTTATTTTTCTGGAATACAAGTAAAATCTATTTCTAGGAGTCTACAAGGTGAGTTTTATGTATATTTATATATATTTTTTTCAAACTGTGTTTGCATTTCTTAGATGGCTGAGGTCAGTCTTTGCACTGAGTGATGGGCACGCATAGCTTTTGGCTGAGCTATTTCCTTTGTGGACAGTTGCCTCTTTGTAGTTTTCAGCATTGTTTTAAATTTTTATATGAAATCAGCATCTGCAGGCACTTTACGGGGAATTATTAACTCGTTGAAGATAGAAATGCCATATACATATGGAAAATGCAGTGCTATTTAAGGAGTTCTACAGGAAACTTTGACTGCAGTTTTCTTTTGTTCTGTGTTATGTGGTTACCAACTAGAGTCAGTTGTGGAATCATTATTGTTCTCCTCCTCCTGGCTTTTTTGTTTAGTTTTGGGACTGTGAGCTGATCTTCCTTTAGTTTCACGAGGTCAAGTGTGTTTTCCTCTTGTAGTCTGGGGGAGTAGGTGAGATGATGATTTCCATGTTTGGCTTTTTTGGATTACAGTAGGCTTCTTTTAGCACCTTTTCTTTGTTAAATACTTGGTTCAAATACTGAAGGTTTTTAAAGAGCATGTCAGTATGTTGCATTAGACTGTCTTTGCTGCATTTTGGAAAACACTTGGGCTTATTGTGTTTTAAGAACCAGATACATTCCAGCTGTTCTTTATACCTACCACTCCATCTTTTAAGTTCTTCTCACTCCTAGAGGAGGGATTTTTTTATTATTATTATTATTATTATTATTATTATTATTATTTTCTAAGTTAAGAAGAAAATCAAGCAAAATGAAGTGGTATATTTGTTTGCTTTAAATGAGACTGACCTAAATTTAACTATCATTTATAAAATGGATTTTCCATCTTCATGCAAGTTGATGTGTGTTCTGAGACTCAGTGTGCTAGAAATGCTTCTGCTAATCCATGCTGTGTGCTTGACACACCTTTCATATTACATGAATTAGCTTGAAAGGAGTGTTTTGTTTTTGCTGTTTTTCACGTATCTGAATGCTGTCAGTCCCATGGAAAATCTCATTTGAAATGAATGCAGTAAGTTGTTTTAAAATATGTTCTTTGGTTGCTTGTACTATGAGCTTCTGTAAGCAGTTGCAAATCTAACCTTTAATGAATAGTGCAAGATTTTTTATTTTTTCTTTCCCCCAGTGGGAAGAAAGATGTATGGATATGTCTTATACTATATTACTTTTCAGTTAAATTGCTGTGAAGCCTTCATTTGTGTTACATTTTGAAAAGAAACATAATTTCAGCAGTCTTGCATTTGTTCTACAAAGTGTCTGGAGTTACCTTAGGAGGGCATGAGATTTATGAGATGTGCTTTTTTTTTTTTTTCCCAATGCAGGATGTGTTGGCACTTTCTTTTTTTTCCTGCCAGCTGATGTGAAAGTCACATTCAGCTCCAAATCATTACTATTTGCTCTCTACAACTACCTGAGAGGAGGTTGTACTGAAGTGGGGGTCAGCCGTTTCTCGCTGGTAAGAGGAATGGGATGAGAGGCAATGGGCTCGAGCTGCACCAGGTTGTACAGGCTTGTTAGGAAAAATATCTCAGAATGTGCTGAGTTGTTGGAGTGGGCTGCCCAGGGAGGTGGTAGGGTTACCATCCCTGGAAGTGTTCAAGAAACATGTAGGTGTGACACTGAGGGACGTGGGTTAGTGAAGGTGATGGGCTGATGGACTAGATGGTTTTAGTGGTCTTTTCCAGCCTTTATGATTCCCTTGGAAAATAAGCTCAATGTACTAATTTTGAGAAACAGCTACTAATACCTTGGCTAAAAAAAAGTCATAATCATTCCCATATAACGTGTTTAAATGAATATCTGGCTTGGAATAAATTCAAATAACAGAGAAAATTTTAAACATTGGATCAGCCTGTCCTCCAAGAGCAGTATGATTTCTGTGGTACTGTGAGGTGTTGGTGAAACTCCAGCACTTGGCCTATGCTTTTCCTGCCTCCTCCTCTGGTGATGACAGTGGCTCTGATGACTTGGTTCAGGAAGTCCATCTGATGATAGAGACCTTCTTGATTGTGATTTAGGTTAGTAGTGTGTATAAAATCAAGAAGAAAATGGGGGGTGAGGGGAAGCAATTGATTCAGTATTGGCTTTGTAGTGTTTGGCTCCTGGGAGGTGACAGCCATCCGTGCTCACACCAGGCAGGTGGTAGCAATGTCTGAGCTCACATTTTGATAGCAACTCATTGGTTGCATCCGAGCTGATGCAAGTTCTCCATGCAGATAATGAAAAAGCAGACAACTGAATTTAAACAAGCCTGGAGGCCTCTTGAATCACCTGCTTCTGCTCATTACTTGCCTCTCTTCATTGCATGACTTGGGAGCCATTCACTGAGTGCCTGGGGTTGAAGTATATGCTAGACACCTGAATTAGGGAGTCTGGCTTATGTCCATAAAGAACTTCTTCAGGATTAATTTCATAAGCCTTATAAATACAGTTGAAACTGTTTTAAGTAGAAACTCTACCAGGAGTTTCTGAGCTGAGGCATTTGAGAGAAATTTGATATGCTTATAAACCAGCTTCCACTGTGGCAGAGGCAGCCCTCGCAGCTTGTTGGGAGTTTCATGGTTTAAGAAATGATCCCTTAAATGGTGTTGGGCTGTCTGGCCCAGCAGTTCTGCAGCGATCACCTGCCATTCACAGTTGAATCCCAGATCTTATCTCCAGCCTTACCTGCAAATTCTTTCCTGAAAGTGCTTTATTGGCCCCGTTATTTCTCATTTATTTACTTCCTTCAGGAAGGAATTTGAAAAATCCAACTTGTGGAGTTGGTTCTGAGAGTTTCTATGTGCTCAAAAGACTATCAGTAAATCGTGATGCAATAAAGAATACAAGCAAATGAAGCCAGATGTCAAAGTGACTGTGGAGAATATGAAGAAAACTTAAGATCAAGGTTTGATATTACGGGTGTGTGGTTTTTGTAGCAACAGCTGTTGCACTGCCTTGAAGTGCTTCTTTGGATGCTGTTTGAGGTTAGGTGAAGCTGCATTTCCGCTCCAGGAAAAAATTCTGTACCTGCTTGTGTTGTGCTATCTTTGTGTAAATGCCACCACAACATGTGCATTCTCAGTGCACCTGAAAACATGATTATGATGAAAAGTGAGCTAGTCTTCTGACTTTTAGATTATTTTGCTAATAGGATCATAGAATGATGAATTTGAGTTGGAAGAGACACATAAAAATTGTTCAGTACAACTCCCCTGTCATGAACAGGAGCATCTTACAGTTTGATCAGGTTGATCAGAAATAGGAAAGGGTTCTCACAATAATATTGTTTGCCTTAGCTGGCTAAAAGCCTTTATGTATTTTTCTTTGAAAGGCCAGGTGGGAATCTTCACTATGAGTTTTATGCATTCCAGAAAAGATTGTATCGAGTTGCTCTTATTTGGGCTGGCTAAAAATGGGGTGAGGAAGAAGGCGTGAGCTCCAGGTACAGATGGGTATCTTTCACAGACATTTGCCTGATGATGTGAAAAGGGGGAGGGGGGGTGAAGCCTGATATAATAAACACTGACTTAATGGTTATTCAAGAAAGTATTGCTTCACTAGTGTGAGCCTTGTGTGTGGACAATTTTTTTTTTTAAAAGACAAATCCCCATTAAAATGCACAGACTAGGTTGCTCACTAATGACCTAGCTTCCATGCATCTGATAAAATCAAAAAGTCCTGTGTGACTTTGGGATAGGGCTTGCAGACATGGGCTGTAATCTCATTTGGGAGCATTGCCGGAGACTCCAGGAAGTTCTGCATGTCAAGTGTTGGTGTCTGCATTTGGGAGCCCTGTGCTGTGGAGGAATGACAGAGGAGAAAGATTGGTAATATGAGGATGAGAAATGTGCCTCTAAGATTATTTGGAAATAGCTACTTTCTCTTCTTATAGGAGTGAATTTCTTGCGTTGTGAGTATTTCAGTTATGATTTTTTCTAGAAAGTATTGGCTTGAATGCACTGTTTTGTATTTGGGACATTTAAAAGATGGGAGGGGAGGGAATGCTGTCTCACTCTATTCTAAGTTTATGAATTTATTCTAATTCTCACTTAATCTACTTTTAAATTTTGTGTTTGTAAAATTAGTACCTCATCTATTTTACCTACCACTGGGCATGAAAGTCTATTGTAAGTTCTGGCTGAAGATGTGTGCACACGATTCTTTCTGTCTTTCCTTCCCTTTCTTACCTTCCCAGCTTGTGACATTCCATTTTCCTGTGGAATCTTTGATCTTTCCTTGTGTAAATTAGCTTTCCTTGAAATTTATAGTGAGCGGGTTCTTTTCCTAAACTTAGGATATATTGTACTGAAGAGCAGTGCTATTAATCGTCTGGTTCTCAGTATGATGATTAATTTTGTCAGATTGAAAAATAGTCAGTGTGCACATTTCAGCAGCAAGATTTGGTCTTCATATGTGGGCAAGTCACTTGAAAGAACCGTATCTATTAATCATGGCAACAAAATGTAAGTTTGGAGCAGTGCCTTTCTGCAGAGATGCACTGGGGCTGGTAGGCTGACATTAATTTGTTCCCAGTATCTGGTGAGTAGATGTTTGAGTGCAGATTTCCAGGGGTGACTCCCAGGATTGCTGCCTTACCTCTACCTTCAGCCTAGGAGGCAGGATAGAGGAGGGTGTGTTTTGTGATAGTGTGACAGATCTTCTACCTTTCAGATAGAGGGGAGTGAAATGTGAAGGATGTTGCTGTCTATCATCTGTTTTTAAAAGTCTGCCAGCCTTTCTCACCACAGTCTTTATTTTCTAATTTCCTTAGGGCATTATCTCTAACTAAGCTGTTCTAGCACTGTTATGAATGTGTTATCTTTATTCTTGCCTTGTCACTGCTGTGTGGAGTCTGGGTGCCGATGAATCCGATGCAGGCTCAGTTTAACAGGTGTTATTATTGGGGAGAGTGTGGAGAGGAGATCCGGATCTTGAGATTCTTATCCCCATCCTGGCATATGCTCCTTCACTCAGGTAAAAAAAGTGTGTCTTTATTTCTTCTTGAGGCAAGCAGTGGTACTGTTTGGAAATGAGCACTTTGTAGACTGCTTGTCAAGATAGATGTGATATGTATCAATTCTTAGCCAATTAACCAATGTTTTGATCTACAGATGTGTATAATGTTGCTTAGATTGCACACAGTGGATTTAATTTTTGTCAGACATGCAGGTTTAGGACCTTTGGCTGTTTCTATCTGCCCGACCCGGGTTGTTTATATGAAGAAATGTGGCCACAGTAACACAGAAAATTATGTCAGCTAATTTGCATCTAGAGTGAATACCCATGTATTTCATGGCCTTGTGCACCATAACTGTCCTTTGGGCCTAGGATACTTTGAGTTAATTTCGCTGGACACAGCTAATCCTTTTCATCAACTAATGAGTCTGCATAGCGCTCAACTACTGTTTTCTGGGAAAGTACAGAACATGCTTCTATGTAGTTTCTTTTG
This sequence comes from Perdix hodgsoniae, assembly GCA_035772895.1. Classification (NCBI taxonomy): domain Eukaryota; kingdom Metazoa; phylum Chordata; class Aves; order Galliformes; family Phasianidae; genus Perdix; species Perdix hodgsoniae. Next base: position 2,333,070 of record JAPSGF010000055.1, read on the forward strand.
TCTGTCAGAAAACTTGTTTCCCAGAGTAGTAATAATACACAGGTTTCTCAGCTATTATAAAAACACAGTTGCTGTTCATCTCTAAGAGCTTGTTAACCTTAGTTGTGGAATGTAATATACGTTTCTCATGGTAAGGATATCAGAAATTTCTTCTAAGCAATCTGCTTTAAATCCTCTTCATGTTTTTCATAGAATTACAAAATGGCTTGAGTTGAAAAGGACCTTAAAAAATCACCTATTTCCAACCCCCTAACACAGGCAGGGCTGCCACCCACCAGATGAGGCTGCCCAGAGCCCCATCTGACCTGGCCTTCAGAGATGGGGTAACCAGTTTTCTGGGCAGCCTGTGACAGTGCCCACCACCTTTTGTGTGAAGAATTTCTTCCTAACATCTAACCTGAATCTACCCACTTTTAGTTTAGAACCATTCCTCCTTGTCCTGTTGTCTGTGTAAAAATCCAGTCTTCCTCCTGCTTCCAAGCTCCCTTCAAGTACTGGAAGGTACATATGCCTCTTCCTTTAGTATACTGGATGTATAGTAACACACTAAAAGAAATTATATCTCATTGTTATCTCTCCTGTCTGCTTTTAACATGATTTTAGTCCTGTAATTCAGAAAGGAAGTGAGAAGTGTGAGGGAGGTGCAGATAAAAATAAAAACAAAACAAAAAAAACCATCCTGTGGTTGTCAAGAGTGCAATGGGCAGTACTGAGGATTTTGAGGATTGAAAACCACAGCTTTTCTTATTGCATGCTATGATAACATTAACAATCAGGACCTGAACGTTGCTGTACTTGTGATGTCACACTTCTTGACTTAATAAGAGAAGTCTTTTCAAGCTCCATGAGCAGCTCCTGTTTCCTGATCCAACTTTAATGGTATTCTCTTGTTTTAAGAGCAGATTTTACATCAGTAATGCTTTTTAGATTTCTGCTAGGAAAATCTGGTTTTAATCTTGAATTCTGAGTTATATTTTTTGAGAGGCCCTCAATAGTGAATGAAATGAATCTTCCGCATGAACTAAATGTTTGATGGTTTCCTGGATATAAGTGCCAGAACACTTTCTACTTTACACTGAATTTGACCAGAATCTGTTGGAGAAACTTCCAGTGGTCATTAAAACATCAATTTTGTTGATGATAGGTTTTTGTTGTTTTTTTTTCCTTACCTTTACACTGACGTGTTTTGGAATATCCATATAGTGCACTTCTTGCTATTGAACTTCTGGCATTATTAGGTAAGAGCACTGCCATGAAAACACAGTTTAGTTTCAGTACTACAATGACCAGCAGTAAAGTCTTTAATGACCTCTGGAACTTTGTATGTGCGCTGTTAAGCCATAGCTGTCAGCCTGAAGTTGTGAAAAATCTCTGAAGCGGTGACTGGTTCCAGGGAGGGAGGTCTCCAGCAGTCAGAACCTTGGTGTAATGCTGATTTAGAGCCTGAAGCCTCTTGCTTCTATTTATATAGTGTCAAACAGCGCTTGCTGATTTGCAGACACCGCTTGTTACAGTCTCAGACAATGGGGAAACTGCTGCACAGAGCAAACCAGCAGCTCGTGTTCTCTCTCTGCATAGGTTCATTACTCTAACCAAGTTACTCCCATATACACAGTCTGGAAATACTTGAGGTCTTTGATCTTGAAAACTTAATGTTTGAAGAATGTAAATGATGCATTTCTTTGATCTGCTTCTTAAATTAAATGGTAATTGTCAAAATTACATTAGGCAGCTTTCCACTTGAAGGTTTGTGCTTCTCATTTCACACTATGCTAATTTTAAACCATATGTTGTTGCTTTTTTTTTTTTCACCAGTGAATTCTGGTAAGGGGAAGATCCTTGTGTTTCTATGTGGTATAATTATCAGCAGTGTAGTTATTTAGTAGTAGACCTTGACATGCAATTCCTCTAATGCCAGCTCTAAGGACCATCAGTTTTATCTGCATACCAGGGTATTCATAACTGAGGAAATGGGAATCTTTAAGGGTGAGCAGTAGAAAACTAAGTGATTCCAAGTTGTGTGTGCCCAAAATGGGGGGACCTGCTGCATTCTTTGTAAGGTGACAGGAAATGCTTGGGCATATGTTCTGCTAGGATCTGGTGTTGTGTTCTCTCAAGAATCTGTTGACAGCCAGATAGCAGAAACTTGATCTGAATTCTTTTGTTACTGAACTATTTGCTGTTTACTTTCCAAATTAGTCATCTTATATTCAAAAACCTATGAGATAATTCAAGGTTTCTAAAATGTTGATGAAGCTCATGCAAAGTTCAGTCTGTTCTAATATGCTTTCATCAGTTTTCTAATTTGCTTTCATCAGAAAGCATCAACTTTCTAGTACCTAGAAATTTATCTATCTTATTTACCATAAGCAATGTTGAAGACTTCTAACTTCATCCTATATAAAGGGCTCTTTGAAGTCTGAGGGCCACATCAAGCTGCCACTAATAACTTAAAAGATATTCAGAATCTTTTTCTTCTGTAATAGTTTCTTTCAAGCTCCTCTTGGTCTAAGGCCAACTAAAAATCAGCTGCTAAACTGAAATCTTAAATGATTACCACATCTTAAATGAAAACCACACAAATTTATTTTGTTATTAATATTTGTTTAGGAATGTAGAGATTAAGCTTGAGGGGGAGAAAGTTGAAGATGGTTAGTGCTGAGTATCTGCCATGACAGCATGGCTGGAGGATGAGTGTTGGGGGGCGTCTGGGTGGTTTTTAGATCGAATAAAAATTGTTTAAGTTCCAGATCAAAAGCAGTCTGTAGAGAGTGGGGGTTTTCTCTGTTCTGAATATCCTTGTGTGGACCTTCTGCTGTAACTCGTGCTACAGTCCTGAAGTCAGTCTTGTCTCCTACCTCCTCTAGATTTCCTTTAGTGATGTTTGAATTAAACTCAGCATCGTGGCGAATTAACGTACTGCAACTTTCTGCTGACTTCCATTTGTATATGTGCTGGCAGATTTGAGCATTTGTTGCTTAGGATGTTAAGCGACCTGATGGCTTTGGTGTCCTCCATCAGAGATGGGAAATGGCCATACTGAGTTGAATGGGAAAATCTCTGCTCTGAGCTATTGGAGCAGGATGCCTACATATGTGAACTTTAAACACAAAAGAGAAAGTATTTTCAGCAGGGGAGAAAAACAATTGCTATGGAAGAGACTGAAAACTTGAAATTCTGGGATTATGGAATTATAGATTATGGATATCCCAGGTAGGGGTTCTGTGCTGTAGTGCGGTACCATCCTTGTTAGCATACCTCTTGGATGGATAAAAATAATTAAAAAAAAATAAAAAATCTGGATAACGGTTCTAAATAAATAAAAGTAGACTTTTACTTAAAACAAACAAAAACCACACCTGGGATTTAGATGGTTTTCATTTTTCTTGATCTAGAATACTTTTCTCTTTAGACAATTTCTTTCATATTTCTCTTCCCCATGAGGTCCTTTGTCTTCAACATCCTTTTGAATAAGCAAAACCTATAGAATTATTAAACAATGAATCCTCAGGTAGCTGTGTAATAAAAATATCCAGCTAAAATGCTTGTTTCTCTTTGAAAGTTAGTTGGGGCAGATAAAGGTACAGGAGCCACACTTTTTACTACTTTTTTTTTTTTTCTGTTCTTTCATAGTGATTATCCTCCTTTAAATTCTAGTTAGAGCAAGTCATTCATTACAGCAGAGAATTTTTGAAGTTCAGATCTCTCTCTCTCTATATTTTTTTTTTCCCCTCAGACTTGAAGAACTTGAAATAAATGCATTGTCGAGGTGCCCAAGAACAGGGTAACTTGTATTTCTTGCTGAATGGTGTTACCAATTCGCTGCTTCTTTAAGGCTAGCCTAAAACAAAACTAAAATAGAAGGCCTTAAGCTTCAGAACAAAGCCTTGATGTTGAATGAATGAACTGTTGGGGATGAAAAAAAGAAGCCTTAGGTGTGTTCTGTTTCACAGATCTAAACAAACAAACACAAAGTTGTGTCTGCTGCCGCATTCAAATCTGCTGTGGTGAATATCTTGGAGGAAAACTCTCACAAACTTTCTTGAGCTTCCCATTTCTTTCTTGAAATATACCATTTTTAGCTTTTTTTGGATTGTTTGTGACTCCTTGTGCAGGAATCTAAGTAGGTATTTGGATAGCATAGTGCTTATTCGTTTTCCTACTCATCTTCTCGTATTGACAGAAAAAGGTTTGACAGTGACATCTCAAACTAGACTTGCTCCTTGGGGGTTTTCTTACCAGCAGAAACATGATGCTTCTCTGAAATGGCAGGAATTCAAAAGGGCAAAGTTTTAAACTTGTTCTAGTCTTCCTGTAAGTGTGTGTGTGTATGTATGTGTGTATGTATGTGTGTATATGTGTATATATATATATGTGTGTATAATTGTGCATCAGACTTCCTTTTCTATTTTATAATAAGCAGTATGTGCTGATTTTTGGCATTGTGTCTTGAAATCATGTTTAAATTAAACACTAGTGGCTGGATAAAATGGGCTTAGACAGGCTTTACTTTGTTTCAGTGTTTTAGAGCTAATCGTTTACAAATTGCTGAGGTAAGGGGCACAAATTAATGACATACCAGCATCTTAAAATAACCCTCTCTACATCATACTGAAAAAATGTGTATTTGAAGCTCAGATGTTGTGAATTGAACAAATGTTTCATTTATGTGAGGGGGGTGGGGAGGGGGAGGAATAGCATGGAGGAGTTGAGCTGGTATTTTGTATCAGTTACTTTCTGTTAATCTGACCAATGTTGTGCATTTTCAAGTAGCATCACATGAAATGCGATGTTTGTAAAATTACTATATAGAGCTATGAAGAATTTTCAGCCGTAGTGTTTTCCACATTATTATCTTTCTTTTTAGCAGGTACACTGGTATCAAGAATTACTAACAAGGCCTGTTGTTAGCCAGCAAAATGTTTATTGCTTCTTCTAGCTTCACTTTGAGCAAAGTTCTAGGCTTGATGAAAAGAACACCTTCCATTGCAGTGTGCTGTGATTTGCTGTAATCCAAGGGTTCAGGAGCTAGTTTACAGAGGTTCTTAGCTTGCCATTAAAGTGTTTATAAGGGAGAGCTTTCATTCTGGAACAAGTAATTTTAAAGTAAATGTAGAATGCATTTTTCAGAATTGTTTCATTATACTTTATGTTATTATTTGGAGAATCTGTATTGTTAACTTATTATATTTTTTCCTCCATGTTGGTAAGAATAACCTCTTTTGTTAGTTTTTTTTGGATGATAATTACTTTCAATTTGCTTTGAGTGAAAGCTATTGAATGAAAGATGGCCCATACCCTTAGGTTGTCTTTATTGACCCCATATCTCCAGCCATCAGTCTCCATTGATAGATCTGTAAAGGCCTGACAGTCACTTCTCATAAATATCTTTTGACAGAGACAAGAGTCTGAATTTGGCACACATTCAGGTATACATAGCCTTTACTACACCCTGCTTTCTGACTGTGCATTTTTTTGTTTGGTTTTTGGTTTGTGGGTTGTTTTGTTTGTTTGTCATAGGAGGGCCATCATATCTTTAGAAGTTTTATCCTAACAAAACTCTAGAGAGCTACTTGTGATCTACCAGCCTTTAACTCCCATGTTTGGGATTTTTTTTTTTAGGCTGCTACTGCTATTATGAAGTGTTTGCTCACCAAGTCTAAGAGTTGTCTCAGCTGTCCAGGATCCTGTGAATTCTGCCTAAAATCAGTGTTAATGTAGTGCAGAACTGAAATGGCAGTGAAGCTGGATTTATCTAAAGATCTGTGCCTTGTCCATCCCTAAACATAGGGAAGGTGAGGAGTGGAAACACTGGCAAACCAGAGTGTACCAAAGTCTTGTCCTCACTGATAACTGGAGGCAGGGTTATGTGGGCATTGTTCTGGCTCACTGGTGAAGGGGTGGGCAACAACTGTCCTCACCTTTCTGACTCCATTTCTCTAATGGAGCTATGAACAGCGGATATTCCTGAGATCCCCATTTTTATCCCACATTCCTTCAGTTCTTTCCTCTGGCAGAAAGATTGTGTGGGTTCTCACATTGTCTGCCTTGAGGTGGCAAAAAATTGATGCTTTTTGTGTGCCTGGTCTGACAGGCCTTGAGCAGGTGGGTTTGTGTAGCACCTGAGACCAAAAGTTTTGTAATGGAGTCCAAACCTGTTCTTATTTTGAGCGTTCCCTTCCAAAAACTAAAAGCAAGTTTGTTATTTTTCTAATGTGGTTTCTGGAGGTTCTTCAAAGAACACACAGGAGTAGCTGTAGCAACCCTTTCCCTTGCTACCTACCCTACTCCCATACAGCTCTCTAATTGGCGATGTCCAGGGACGTTCTGTTGTCCATCAGAGCTTCTAAGCCCATTTTTAACACTTTCTTGTTTTCAGATAAAGACAACTTTTATATTGAGGAAAACAAATTGAAACTATTGTTGTCTGATACAACCAACTAATGTTGGTGGAGATGCAGGAAGCATCAGCAGCGTGTAGGCAGCCCTTCCATCTGCCTTGCCCTTTGGTCCTTCCACAGCATCTCCAGCAGTCCCAGGCCAGCACTTTCCTTCAGCTATGCAGTATCAGTTATCTTGTGCATAATGAGTGGTCAGTTTCTTCCACACCCATCCCCAGCCAGCAATGGGAATTAGCAGGCTGAACAAAATAATTTATTTTGTAAGCAGAATTTTTCACAATGCATATACTATGCATATATTATGTTGGATACAGCTAGCAGCTTGGCTTCTAAATTCTCATAAAACTTATTTTCCTATGCTTTTTTTTTTTACCATTACATTATTAATAAAAGGTCTCATTTGGGTTATATATGATAGTGTAAGAGCCATTTAAAATGTGCATCTTCAGACATGGTAATTATTCTGATCTGTATAATTATAGGTACTTGTGTCTTAGGGGAGATGGGAAGTGCTTGTTCACCCCCTCCATGCATATACATTTTCTTCTTTTTTGCTTTAACAGTGTCAGATCACAGGAATCATTTTATTATTTTTTTTAATTTCTGACTTAATGTTTAGAGTGTGCATTTTAAAATGAATTGATTTGTTGGTAGATATTTTTGTACTTTCAGTTTGTGTTTTCTGAACAGTTGCTGAGATGTACCTAATTTCTAAAAAAAACAAAACCAAAGCACCAAAAAGACATAAGCTCTCCTTGTTCTGCCTTATGCCCTAAATCCCACGAATGCATGCATGCTTAGCTAAGAGTTTTCTCTTGGTTTGGTATTCAGATGATGAGACTGAGTAATAATGTCTTTCATGTCGAAACTGTGCAGGGCTGAGAGGTCATGTAGTTCATGACCACTCTCTTATAAAACCAGATATTTTTATACCTAGGCCATTCTTGGTATGTATCTCTTTTTTTTTTTTTAACCTCTTAAAAACAGGCAAACTGGTCTATAGTACTTAATGTTGGTTAAGTTTTCTATCAAAATATGTGACAATCTTCTTTGCTGCAAATTAAATTAACTAATACTTTTCTGCTTTGATAAACTTGGTAACCTAGTGTTCCTTCTGTTTCTTAACTCTATAATAATAAGTTTGCTTCCTCCAGTTTAAGCCTCTTCTCTGTTTTGTCTTCAACTGCAATGCCAGCAGCAGTGCATGCTCCAAGTGGTGCCAAACTGTGGGCAAGGCAGCTACAGCACCGAGGGAGAGTGGTGAGCACCCACTTCATGCAGCAGTACTGCACAGAGCTTGCTGCAAACAGAGTCCAAGTCTGTTATTGAAGAAAAAAGTTAATGACATCTTGGGAGGTACACAAACATCCTTTTTGTTTTACATCCAGTCCTCCTGTTTTAAGATTTTGTAACGAGGTTCTGCTGAATATTTCCTAGGAGTATCAGTCTAAAGATCTGCAATTAATGAGGAGAATGACAAGTTCAAATTTTCTTCTGTAATGCTTGTACAACTTTTAAGTATGTAATCTTCTTTTCCTACTGGCCACAACGTGGCCTTAAATCTTTTTACCTAGACTGGATTTCTAATATCTATCTTCACACACTCATGCAACTGTGTACTAGTTGGATAATTTAAGTCCGTCTATAACCCATTTTTTGCTTTTGTTCTTGTGTTTTATACCAGTTACTGTAGTAAAGCAGGATAAAAAATTAGTTTTGTGCCGTGCTTCAACCAAAGTGTTTTTTTCCCCAAAAAAGGTACAGATTGGTGTGGGAAGGATCAGCAGATGTGAATAGCTTTCTATAAACTAAACTGGGGAGGATTAAACTAAATAATTTTCTAGTTTCCATTCTGTTTTCTTCTCTTACTCTCACACCACTAAAGGATCTTTATTTTTTTTTTAATCAGCTAGACCTTTCTAGTGCTTTAGTTAAAGATGATTGCTAATGGCAGAACACGCTTCAGAACGTGTAAGGACCTAACGGAGTTTCCCCAGGCTTGACCATCTTCTACACTTCTCTTACGCTCTCAATGGTTGATTTCCCCCCCTCCCCACCCCCATCTCATCCTTCTGTGAAGAATCTGAGAGGTAGCTCCTTGAACATTGTAACCAACTTCTCATTAGTTATTTATTCAGCTTCCTCATAGCTGACCCATCCTCTCCTACCTCTCCTTTTCTTCTTTTCCTTTCAGCATGGCTATGGAATTTCTTCTGTTCCTTTGTGTTTGCTAGTTATTCTTCTCACTTTAACTTTCTTGACTTCTTTATTATGCCAGTTACAGGACTTTTGTTCACTTTCATTTTGCTAATTTGTTCCTTAAAACGTTCCCACTTAACCATACCTCTCTTCGTTTTAAACTATTTGGTTTCTTATCACATTTTTGCTCAAATACTCTCATACACAAAACTGAACTAATTGTAGCACGTTGCTGATTTGTCTGAACACATAACAAATTTTGAAATAGCCTTGAGAAGAGCAAATAATGCTTTGAGCCAAGCTGTAGTGCTGGTTGTATACACTTGCCTTTAAACACTGACAGCAGAAGTGGTGCTTCTGTCTTATGCAGTGAAAAACTGTTGTTTTAATAAAAATCAGTGAATGCACTTCAGCTGCCTTATTTAAAGTTGTTCCCTATTTTAATAGTAACATTAAAACATATAGAACATCTATCAATGTTCTCACAATAGGTATGACCCATTGCCTGGATTCCTTGCTGGTAGTAGGTATGAGTAGGTATTGGTTAATGAAGCTGTAGCAACATTTTTGAGACCCTTGCTGTTATGTTTCCAGCAGATGGTGACTGTAACTAAAGGCAAAAGAAACCATGTGAAGTAGACTGTTAGAATGGTTTATGTTATTAATGAGGCTGACCCCTGGACATCTGTGTTATGGGGTCTGGTGCTATGCTGGATTTCAGTGTTGGCTTCTTCTGTCAATTTTGTTGAGGATCCCTTCAGATTTAGCAGCTTATTCGTATTGGGCTGTTGCATTTTCTGCTTTTACTTTAGTAAAGGTGTTAAGGCAAATTTTTGTGTTTGTCCAAGTTAAAAATGTTTAATTTGTGTGTGTGTATATATATATATATACACCCACAGCAGAACAGTAATAAAATACATTAATTTTAGTATGGTTATTAGCAAAAAAATGGGTGTTTTTGGAAGGAACTACTGCCAAAGAACAGTAACAAAGCTGTTTTGTGTTTATGCTCATAAAAGAAAGCTATAATGAAGAAAGTGGATTTTTTAGCATTAGGGTAAACTTGATGATTTGAGACTAGTGTTGCTTTTCTGGTAAAATATGGATTAAAAGGGGTATTCAGTGGTAAAACACTTCCATGGTGCTGTGCTGTGGTTTGTCTGCTCCTTAGCCAAAAATATTACCTGGCTGGGAGATGCAGTCTGAGGTTTCTCCTAATAATGAATATTTGATCAAAATACTTGGCCATACTGAAGCCAAGGGAGATCAGGAAGTCTAATGGAAATCATGCAACTTATAGATGCAATTTTTATTTTGAAGTGTCAGGGGCTACAATGGGGGAGGAAGAGCAAATACTCTTTGAGCATTAGAGATGAGTACAGTAAAGATCAGTGCCTTAATCTTTCAAGATCAGGGTCTGGAAGGAGACGCTTTCATGAGGGAAAGAGTGGGTTTCCAAATAGTACTGTCAGAATTCAGTATGTACTTAGACATGTACATAAAAGAGCTTGCTGGTTTACGGTAGAACAGTGGAAATGCACCTCAGATGGAAAATAAAGTTTGCCTAAAACCAGATGTTTGAATAGGCTTTTGTTAGTGGTAGGTTTTGTACTTTGGTGTGGTAGGTGATTTTGTTAGTATCAGTCATAATGCTGTCAAAAACAGTAGTATAGTACTTGCACCTGAAACTATGCCTTCTCAGAGAAAAAAGTTGCTGGGACTACTTAGTAGCATATGTCAATTTTAAATGCGAACATAAGAGGCTATGTGCCTATGTAACAGCCAAGTATGCATTTTATAATAAATGACTGAATGATAAGAATGCAAGGAAAAATAAAAGCTTGGACACTTTTTATGTTTCACAGTGTAAAGTAAAAGTTTTTTTCCATCATTTCTTCATCATGGGTAACTGCAGATACTGAAAATCTTTTATTCATATTAGTGTGGCATTTTAAAAGAAAAAAAGAGTAAAAATAAATTCCACTTTTCAACAGCAGAGGTCAGAACATGGCAGAAGATATGTGAGATCAGTGTTCCGACTACATGCAGATTTGGTGTGAATTTATACCCAATATAAATGCAGACCCTCAAACTGATGTAGCAGTCATGCAGAAAGTTGGCCAGCCTAGAATAAGTGAGTTTTTAATAACATGTTAATGATTGCATACCTTAGTTAAAAGAAGGCATTGTATAGATATAACATTTCAACTACTTCATTTTTCTTTTGATGCAAGTTCCCCTACCCAACTCTATGCCACAAACCCTTCTTTTTCTTTTTTTTCTTCCCCCTGAGATCTACTTGCTTAAGGATTTATTTGCAGTATGGGGTGTGGGGTGGGTTGGAAATGTTGTGGGTGATGTTTTCCCACAATGTAATGATTTCTGATGCAAGAGAACAACTGTTTGTGAGAAGTTTCGCTGCTCTTCCAATCTGTTTTTTTACCACTTAATTATAGAGAAGGCGAGGATTCCTGTTCTTTAAATATGAAAGCACTGGTATCCTCCCTCGGTTTTCTCTCTCCTCCCTGTGAACATGCTGACATACCTGGTGCAGGTCACTACAGGATGCTGGGCTGGATGGACAACTAGCTTAATTCAGCAGGGTAATTCATACAGGGTTAGTCTGTACTTGTGCAACCAGTATTTGGATGCTTTGAGCTGAGGCTGAATCCAACTTTTTGTTTGGATATAAAATATTTCAGTGGATGTGTCCAAACAAAAAAAAGCACAATTTTGTGATGCCCTCAAAGAAAATCCTATCTTACACAGGAAATAGCATCGATGGTACAAAGAACCATTCCTTTCTGTCTGGAGCTCCAAATAAAAGAGCACAGACATCGCCCTGCTTTGATAAAGCAGTGACCTAATGTTAAAAACATTTCCCGTTTTTGTTATGATAGGAAAAATGTCTTCGGCTGCTCTACTGAACTGCAAGTGAAATGGTATAAATCTTCATTTAGATGTGATAAGCATTTAGCACATGAAGCAGCAGAAGTTGTCATAAGTTAATGGAATACACAGTGAAGAGAATGTTTAAATAGTGGGCAATCTGCTTTGTCTGTGTTGCTAGGCACAATTTCAGACATTCTTGAAATCTGTGCACCCTGGAAGGCAGCAGATCATAGGAAACAGCAGGGGCCCCGGTGTAAATGTTTGAGGCATCTTGCCTACGGTGGAAGGAAATCTCAGTTTTTCATGAGAAGGATGCTATTCTGTTTATGAAAATCTGTATGGAGTATTGATAACATTTTGTCACTTTATGCAATATTATTTTAAAGACAAAAGGAAGTTAAGCTATAGATAAACAAATGCATGTACTTGGGGCATTTTTCATCACCCAGAAGCTATGTCTTTTCTGTGGTTTAAATATATAAGCCTCATGCTACAACTGAATGGAACCAAGTAGTTACCAGTAATATTCTATAGCTCTGTACAAAATACTTTTGTGTGTGTGTGCGTGTATTGCATTCTTGGGGGATTTTTAAAAATCATGATGACTTTGTTATTGGAGGAAGTTATATGAAAATACATGAAGCATCTCACTAGGGGTTGGAACCTGCCTATTTCTTCTATATACTAGTCTAGGTCAGTGTCCTTCTTTGAGATAGGGTATATCAGGTGCATACAGTTAAATTATTTGATATACTGTGGATGTACTACTCTCTCCAGAGAAAAATAAATGAAAATTTTCAGCATCGTGATATTTTTTAATAATATCGAGAAAGTTGATTTTAGTGATATTGAAGATTCTCATTTCAAATGTTTAATGGGGGTCAGTGTGAAAACAGTGGAAAACTTCTGCCTCACCCTTGCAGGGAATGGAATTGTTTGCAAAGAGAAGTTATCATTTCTGTGGGGAGGTCATAACAAATTATAATTGTCTTCTGAAATAAGGGGGGAGGTTGACTGCCTTTGATTAGCAATTACATCCTACCTCTGGGCAGTAAACGTAGCAGCCATGCATGGCTGCTATGACAGATTTATCTTTGGTTCTTCTAAACACACCCTGGTAAGGAGGGAACTGCTGTGTCAAACCAGTTTGGTTCCTTAAAAAAGTAATAATAAAGCTGCATTTGCAGTTAAGCAATAAAATGGCTGAAGGAAGTGTCATGCTGGAGGTGGTTGACTACGGGCTTTATCAGTTCTCAGCCTGAATTGGAAGATGAAAGGTGAGTGACAGTTTAAGGTGTTTCTCTGTGTGGCCACAGCAGTAATTGTCACTCCCTGCTTCCCTTTTGAGTTAGCTGACTCTAGTCATCCTAGTGACTCTACTCAAGGCCACCTACAAGTATAATGGGTACAAACACTTCCCCTGTGTTGCAAATGGAGGTACCAAGCACAAGAGTTCCCTGCAGAGCTAGAGTTTGCCAGTGGTGTAATTATCCTAAATTCTCAAAAGCTGACTGGACTAAAGACCTCTGGTTTAAAAAAAAACCAACAAAACAATAAAACAAACAAACACAAACAAACAAAAAAGAATAGACAGATGTCAGGGCAGTGATGTTTACGGATGACAACAGTGCCCAGAATACACTTGGCCTTTTGGGCTGTATCAAAAAACGGGTGGCCAGCAGGGAGGGAGAGGTGATAGTCTCTCTCTGCTCTGCCTTTGTGGTGTCCCATTTGGAGTACTGTGTGCTCTGCCTCCTCCAGTTCTGCTCTTCTTGTCTTTTGAGATACGTACCATTGTTCTGCTGCTCCCTTGGACTTCAATTTCATCTGTAGCCAGCAGTCCTCTGGCTGCAATTATTTAATTTCCTTGCCAAAGGCAATTTCTTTCATCTTCTTCCTAAGTGAGGGACACCTTGTAAGCACAAAGCTTCTGGTTGTGTTGTACCTGGCGTCTCTCATTAGGTGGTGCTGCGTGGCAACGGCAATGGTCTCTGCCATCAAATACTGTAATATTATGAGCTCGTTATCTGTAATGCAATATGTAGCTGTCAGTGGTGGGAAATGGAGTCTTCCTAAGCCTCACTCCTATTTTAGTGACTCAGTGCACGTACAGTGTATTCCAAACAACCCAATATAATTACTTCTGTTTGTTTATATTCCTTTAAATTTTAGGCTTTTAATGAAATCCTTTAAAATCATTTCTTATGTCACAGTTCTTTATAGCTTCTGCTTTCTTGCTCTCACTTCTTACATATTTTTTGTAGACTTTTTTTTTTCCCCTGAAAAGTTAGCATAGCTCTTAGGAGTTTTGTGGTCTCACTTTTATTTTGATTTAAGCATGTGCAGCTAATGGAGTTCCCTGGCACTGGTTTTCCCCCTTGAAAATGATTCCAACTCAGAAGAAGAGCATAATATTTCTACATCTGAAGTCAGGGAACTTAGCATTAATTTATGTAATTTTCAGTTGATGTTATCTAGCAACAATTATATAAAACATTGGAATTTCAAAATGCTGCAATTCGTGTTGAGTGCCATCACTTGTAAGGAGCTGGTGTCATGGCTATTTTTTTCATACTCTTTGTGTGACACTAATTGCCTCTGTGGTGTCTTCTGGCACTGTGAAATATTTTTCTGCATGGCATCTTTTACATGTTGCCCATCTGTTCACTTGTTAACAAGTTAAATAAGCCTGTGAAATGGGTTGGAAAACTAAGGCCATGTAAAGAGATATAGAAGTTGGGGAATGTAAGGACAGGAGAGATGTATTTAGAAAGCTGTTGCTTCCCCAGTCTGTATTTGTGTGCATGTGGGTTGATGCTTGAGATGAGGTGGGATTTCGTGAACGTTTTTGACTGCGGCTCGTGCAGAGCATGTCTTGGTATGCTGCTGAAGCACTGCTTCCAGTAGAGATAGAAAAATGGGAAAGATTGAAAAAGCTTTTCAAAATTCTTTCCTGAAGGGGGCCTACAGGAAAGATGGGAAGGAACTTTTTATAAGGGCAGGTAGTGTCAGGACAAGGAGAAATAGCTTTAAGCGGGAAGAAGGCAGATTTAGACTAGATATCAGGAAGAAATTCTTTACTGTGAGGGTAGTGAGACACTGGAACAGGTGGTCCAGAGAGGGCTGTGGATGCCCGCTCCCTGGAAGCATTCAAGACCAGGATGGATGGGACTGTGAACAACCTGGGCTAGAGGGAGGTATCCATGTGTATAGCAGGGGGGTTGGAACTAGATGATCTTAAAGGTCCCTTCCAACCCAAACCATTCTATGATTCTATTTCCAGTAATAGCATAAAATGACTCCCATGCATGAATAACTTCTCTAAACACATGAAAGCAATGATATCTAAAGCATTTCCCTGTAGCGTGCATATTCTTTTTACCACATGCCTTTTTTCTTTCTGCTGAACATAATTATAAACCTTGCAGTTAGATCTCTGATTTTCTCATGGCACTGACCATCCACTCTGGAGAACTGTAAATATTTATTTTCTGGCTAGGAGTCACAATGATAGTTAAACTGGGTAATTAAGCTAGAAAATGCAACCATCAAGCTTGCATTAATTTTCAGTTTTAAATGAGTGAGAACAAGATACTTAAAGATTGAGTTATTGTAATAACATTAGTTAAAAGCAAGAAGAGATTAATGCAGTAAATTGGCTGAACATGAGCTGACAGTGTGCCCAGGTGGCCAAGAGGGCCAACGGCATCCTGGCCTGCATCAGAAATAGCGTGGCCAGCAGGAGCAGGGAGGTGGTCATCCCCTGTACTCACCATGGTGAGGCCGCACCTTGAGTACTGCATTCAGTTTTGGGCCCCTCAATAGAAGAAAGACATTGAGGCCCTGGAATGTGTCCAGATAAGGGCAGTGAAGTTGTGAGGGGTCTGGAGCACAGGTCTTATGAGGAGCGGCTGAGGGAGCTGGGATTGTTTAGTCTGGAGAAGAGGAGGCTCAGGGGAGACCTCATTGCACTCTACAACTTCCTGAAGGGACACTGTGATGAGGAGGGGTCTGGCCTCTTCTCCCAAACAGGACCTGAGGAAACGGCCACAAGTTGTACCTGAGGAGATTTAGATTAGACATAAGGAGAAACTTTTTCTCTCAGAGAGCAGTTAGGTACTGAAATGCCTGCCCAGGGAGGTGGTGGAGTCACTGTTCCTGGCAGTGTTCAGGAGGTGTCTGGATGGGGAGCTGCGAGGTATGGATTAGTAGCTGATGATAGCAGTGGTGATGGGAAGATGGCTGGACTAGATGATCTTGTAGGTTTTTTTCCAACCTTGTGATTCAGTGATTCTAATAGAGAAATTTGATTTGCTTCAGTTTCTTTCTTTACATTTGCCATAAACAAATGTTAATATATCTTCATCTGTTAATATTCCAAGTACCATCTCTATTTGAATGGAAATGTGTGAAACCAAAAAATGTTTTTTTCTGCTTCATCTGGAATATGAGTGCTACTGTTGTTGTGAACTCTGTTTTCCTCCTTTAGCTAAATGATGGTATGGACAGAATTCAGAGATTTTCAGTTTTTCTCCTGTTTTTACTGTCTGAACTTGAAGTTCTGGGTGATGATGCGTGGCCAGTCAATTCCAAAGTCACCTTCTGCCTGCCTCATTTGGGCACTGAATCACTGTATTTTAGGGTATGTTAAGCCTCAAGAATCTGAGCCAAGTTCAGACGTTATCCTTATCTCCAGTATCCTGTAGCTATGGATCTGTGGGTGTTGGGAACCCATGGGCCAGTTGCTGTTCTTTTTGGTGCTGTAGAGAAGCAGTTTGGTGAGTAGGTAGGGGTAAGTAGCCTGTGTAATCAGAAGATGGGGTGCTTTCTAAATGCAACCCTTCACTTGGTGTGAAGGGGGAAAGGAGGCTTTAGCGTAGTTTCAGGATGGCAGGAAGCTCATGGCTTTCTTTTGTGATTGATCTGCTCAGCCAGCTCTGCAAAACCTTGTTTGTGTGCTGTGCGCATGCTGTTGTAGTGTTCCCACCAGTCCTCTTTACCAAGTTGCTTTGTTGCTCATATTTTTTGAGTCTTTTTATTTCAACCTCCTAGGGCATTTTTCAGAACTTATTGATTTTCTGTCCAGAGCAGCCTCTCTGTTTCCTCCTCTGTGTTACTCAGGCTGACATTATACAGAAGTCCAGCTGAGACACAGCTGTGCACAGGTTCATTTATCTCTTGATCACTTTATTCCTCAGCTTGAAGAGGTATTATGAACTTTAGGTCAGGTAACAATGTAGTGCCAAAGGGGTAGGTGTTCCAGGGAGAAAAAATAAATAAATAAAAGAAATGGCAAATGAAATGACTTATTTTCACAATAGGCAAATTCAAAACTTGGCTGGTGTGAGAACATGTGCATTATGAAACACAGTCATTAAACAGATCTGAGCCATAAAAATGGGATCACAATTAAAGTGGAATCTATATTCGCTACTTTTCATGTTAATTCAGTAGATTGCTTTTCTGAAAACCTTTCCTTCATAGGCTTTGTTCCCTGTTCATGTTTCTTTCTCCCATGGCAGAAACAAACATCCAGTTCCAAGGCACCACTATGATGTGTGAATTAGAATGCTGAGTTTGGAAATGGTGCACATTAAAGCTGTTTGCAGAATTAATAGGCACATCTGATTTATTTGGATATTACATTGATATGGTAAATCGCAGTGTTTTTTCCTCTTTGTCCCCTTGGAGATTAGTATCTTTCAATTTACATTTGCAAGTTTTATCTCCTGCTGGAACACCTTTTTCCATTCAGTTCATCATGCCAATCTGCTTATACAATGAGAACTTATCATAGTTTTTTTTCTTAGTTTGACACCTGTCATCAGTATAAGCAATACTATAAGCTTATTCATCTTGCTGTCACTTCTGGGATGATCTTGTTTGTGGCTGAATTGCTTGGTCTCAACTGTTTATGGAAAATATCGTTACTCTTTCTGTGGCAGAGATTCTCATAAACATTCTAATGAAGTCTTCGCTTCCATCCTTCAGAATTTGACAGAAGAGCTGAAAAGACATATATAAAATGCCAGAGCAGGAGCAGATGATGTGGAGAGATGTGTAATTCTTATACTTACAGTATCTTGTTTCCTTGCTTTTTCCCTCATCAATTGTTTTTCTTCATCTTTTGTGGGTGTTTTTTTTTTTTTTTTTAAAAAAAAGCAGTTATGGTATTTTGTGAGTCTTGGCATGCCTCTTTCAGCAAGCATACTACAGTAAGAGCCCATCATTATGATGATGATAGAAAATTACTCTAAGTTGTCTTCAATAGTCAGCCTTTTCCTTTCATAAATGTCTATTCTGATTTGTTATCGAAGGCATTTTTGGCTGAAGACTGAAAAATTTCCACATCCTCTAAAATGAAACTGTGTCTAGGGATTTGGGGCATGGGTTCAGATAGGATGGTACAACTTTGCACTGAGCAATAGAACAGGAATCATTCAAAATGGAAAACTGTGTTATGGATACACAGAAAACCATTCACATGGAACAGTGTAAATGATCAACGTGAGAAACCTTCATCTCTTTTCGCCTTTTTATTTTTGCCGTTATTCCCAGCTGCTCAGTCTGTTCTCCTCAGTGGAGTCATGCCTGTCATGGATTTTAGCAGTGAGTTATGAGGACTTTAAAAGAAGAGCTTCACAGAATCACAGAAGAAAAGCTTCCTTCTGTAGTCTCAGAAATCCAGATGTTGCTCTTGACTCATAAAGTTTTTAAGGTAGGCAGTGTCTCAAGTTAATTGCTGGACAGTTTCCAGTGAAAGCCTCTGTGGGTACCAGCTCTTGAGCATGTCTCAGGGTTTGTTGGACCATGAATTAAATGGTGATAGGGATTCCTTTTAGACCTTGTCTGCTTTGAATCAGGCATCCCTTCTACTACATGGGGTGTAATGCCAGCAGCATTCTACCATAGCTGGATGATATAAATGTCTACACTGCAGGGAACCTGCTTTAGTATAAGGGTTGGAGTTGATGATCTCCAGAGGTCCTTACCAACTCATATGAGTCTGTGATTCTCTTCTCAGGGCCCTAAATTCAGGGGTCTTGAGAAGCAGATTCTGCTTGCTTCAGAAATGAGTTGTCCTTTTCCAATTTTGACTTTCAGAGAGCTAATAACCTCTATGGTTTGGCTGTTTGCTGCAAAGCCAAAGCTTTTTTACCCAAATGGTGGCCTCTGTCATTTTGCTACTTGTGTGTTCAAGATTGGGTGCAGCAATGCTCTGAATATTGTTCTTATCATCTGCCCTTGGGGAGAGGTTTGAGAAAATTAATCAACTGCTGCAGAAAGCCATGGCAGTGTTGGACTTCTTACAAAATTCAGAGAGAGCACTGACAGTTTCTTGAAGTCTTGCTTGTTTGTGGTAGGTGTAGCCTACATAATTCTTATGCATATTACTGTACACAGTAAGAGTACAGTTTGGAAATGGTGTTTTGGGTGGTTAGAGCCAAGTGAGTGTTGTAAATGGAGATGTATAATGTAGAGATCATGTAATGATGGAACCACATGCCCTGGTAACCTGATCCAGATTTTTTTGGTACTTCGGGGAAAAAACAGGGGAAAAAAGGCCATTAACAAGGTAATATTTCAGACATTGACACATATGTGATGTGATCTCTTCTTTCTTTAGTTGCTGGCACAGGCCCAGCTCTGCTGAGGCAGGCAGTGTGGTGGAACCCAGAGAACCTGTCAGGCATAACTGAAATCCTGCAGCAGGGGCTTTGCTATGACATTACATTTCTATCGTTGCCCTGGTTCTTTACAGCATGTTAGTCATCCTTTCTGCAGTACAATGTTAAGCTTGGTTTTTGTTGTTGCAGACTTGAGACATGAAGTTCATAAATCAGTTTGGTGTACTTGAGATCACTGTCTGATAAATTGCTTGCTTTCTGAGATCTTTGTATGATCCTATATTAAGGCTATTTTGACCTCATATGGTTTGGTTCTTATCTTGAATCTTCCATCTCTAACCTATTGGTCTACATCGTGGAGTTTAGCACTTCGCACTGATGTAATTAGTATTTCTTTAAAATCAATGTGTGAGGTCTTTTAATCAACTTGAGGTTGTGTGGTCTAAAAGTGGCTTATCAGAGGAGCTGTGAACGAGACCAAGAGAGCAAGGCTTAGGAAATGTGAGCTTCAGAGTAGACAAATAGCTGGTGAGTACTTAAGTGTTCTGTGATAATGCTTCATTCAGGCCATGATTTGGGTATGATAAAATGCCTTCCTCTTAGGTTTGAGCAGCTAACACTTTTGTGATGGAGGATCAGTTAACCAGTGTGTCCAGCTATGTTAAGTGAGGTGTTTTTGTTTTTTATTGAATGGGGAGAGTCTGGCTGTAGCATTTTCACCATAGCAGAATTAAGGTAATAAAGCTGCTGGTCCTTTGCATTTTGTGAGGGGTGTGTGTGTGAAGCCAACCCATTTGAAACCTACAACCCAGTATGGCAGCAGCCTCTCTTGGGATGCCATTCAAGTTGGTGTAAACTATGGAAGCAATTTGGTGCAAACTCAGTGTTTCTTATTAACACTGAAAGAGTTTTTTCCATTTTTAATGGTTTTTAGGGCAAGACAATCTGTGATGAGCTTTGTTTGACCTCTAGGAGGACAAGCCAAAGAAATGTACTCATTGTTAATTTTGGTACTGTGGCATATAATTAAGATATTTTTCTGCACCATGTTCTTTTTGTTCAGTCATGCCATCTTGTGAGTCTTTGGTTATGTTTTCTTGAATTGCCACCTCTTAAAGAAATCATTGCAAACCTGAAGTTAAATTGGCCCTCTCTTTGTATGTGTGTGTAAGCATTTAATTTACTTGCAGTTTGAAGTAAATTGCGTGGATTTGTCAATTGCGAGTTACCAAAGCATTTGGGGACACCTTCCTACAAAACTGAAATCAAACTGTTTTATAGACGCAATTAAATGTGATTTATGGTCTGGTCTTTAATTATGTCTTTGCCTTCTTTATATTAAAAGAACAAAACAAAACAACAACAAAACCAACCAACAAACAAACATAGAAGGAAGCTGGATGAAGGAGAGGAGAGAGAATTTTAAGAGACTGTTCAGACAAGGGTAAAAACCACTTTTGGGAGATATTCTTTTATTGTTTGGATCACATGGCTTAAGTGGTTGACAAATTATCCAAAATCAATTCCGACAATTACATAAGAGTACCACACCCAGTATAACCAGTTTTAATGAATAAACAGTGACTCACAAATAGTAGACATTGTTTGAAGATGTAGTATCTCAGGGTGGGATTTATTTTGTCTTACTCATGTCCTTAAAAGCTGGGGAAATCTGGGCCAATCCCCGGCTTTCCAATTTTTAATGATACATTGTTGCTATGTAGATTACAATAGTTACAGCCAAGATTGGTGCCTTGCAGTGAGTAAAAGCTGGATGAAAGTCCATTGTGGGAAAATGTCTCTATCTCCATGTGACAGCTTGGCTTAAAATGGAGCACAGTTGTTTTTTTTTTCTTTTCTGGCATCAACAAATTCAAGGTGTTTCAGTTTTAAACCATCAATATTAAATTGTTTATTGAGAATACCTCTTAACTATTTAATTATTAGTTCTCCTTTGTAAGTTAGTTTTCATCAATATTGACTTGGCAGTTTTGATGCCTTTTATTTTTATGTCAACAAATCATTGTCTTCAAAATCTGAGTTGCAATGTCAGCCTGACTGCTCCATCCCATACACCAAATCAACACTGATTTCCTCAATGGCTTCATAAATAACTTAGTCAAAAGACTTTCAGTGCAACAATTCGCTGTGTTAATGTGATTTTAAGAGTCAGTATAGTTAACACTAGAATTTGCAATCTCGTGCCAAAACTGGAGTCACTTGCAGTTGAAGGATGGCTTCTAGCTAGCTGGGGTTATGACAGAAAACTTTGCGGCAGTCAAAATTACTCCATGCTTCTATTTCTTTGTTATTTGCTTAGAAATTACCTCAGGAAGTGCCATAGAAATATTATTATACCTTGAAGTGTGACACTGTTGTGGTCTGAAGGATCTGTGCTGAAGTTCAGTGTCTGTTCAGTGATATTTCCTCTCTGACTTGTTAGTGTAATGTCTTCGTGACCTCCTTATCTATGTGCAGTTCTGAATATTTATTTATTTATTTATTTATAAGGAATTTCAGCATGAAAGTTGCTTCCAGTTATCTAAGTCATTGCAGTTTTGAGATGGGCCCAACTCTGTCCAGTGACGTTAGGTAAAAGCAACACCTCACTGCATATTGCGTGCATGACTTAGGAATTAACTATTTGCATTAAACCAAATAAATGTACTGTGTAGTCCCATAGATGACAGAGAGAACCCGAAAATGAGAATAAATAAACATCTAATTTTTTTCCTCTGTAGAGATTGAAGTTCAAGTTGTTGAATTGGAAAAATAAGCAATTTTTTTACATAGCTTAAGTTCTAGGATTTCTGGTAGCAGTGTATGTTCCTCTACCAACTTAGGAAAAATAACAGAATGATAATTTAGCAGGTCCTTAAAGCACTGTGTTCTCTCCTTTGCTCTTTTACCAGGCATTGCTCATTTGTTTCACCACTAATTTCTTTAATTACTGTGGCAAGTAGCAACTGTTGGTCTGAATGCGCACAGATCCCACAACACTTTTAACTGTGTGCCTGGAGTCCTGTGCGGTACTGGGGATGGTTAGGATCCTCAAATGGAATTTTATGACAAGCTAGTGCCTGAACCTGGAGACCCCTAAGCTAACAAAAATAAATGCCTTTCCTTGTTTGATTTCTGTACCTAGCTGGAATACAACTTTTTGGATTATTCTAGAAACTTTTTTCCCTTCCTGATTTGTGTGTGGGTTACCAATATGTGTGCTGATAAAGGAACCTTTGCTGGGGGGATATCTAGTAAGAAGAATCCAAATGAATTTAAGCTTAAGAGACCATCAGTGTATCACTCTTCACTTGAGATGGAGTGAATTAATGCCAGAGATGGAGTGAATTAATCTGCTTTGTGGAAAACAGCTTTGTTGAAAACTCATAGGCAATGGTTTTGGCTTCAGGTACCTTAAGTCCTTTGTTTAACACTGTTCTTTTTCATTGCTTTTCACCTTGTATATCAAAAGTAGCACCACTAGTATAGACTTACTGTTGTCCAGTTAATGGGTGTTTATGTACATGTGGGAATAAAGACTTGCCAGAGAGGTTCTTTAATCACGCTGCCTTAGATGCAGGAGGAAGGGGAAAAAAAAGTAATATATTTCATTCTGGATATCATGAGTATTCAAGATGTAAAATGAAGTAGAAGATTTAAATGAGAAAAGACTCTGCACTTTTTTTCTTCATGCTTCTGTTTTAGGTTTCTTTTATGCTTTCCAATATGGCTAGTGTTGCTTTAGAAAATAAGCGTTCCCACAGAATTTAGCTGAAGATTGATTTGTACCAGCAGAAACTGTTTGAAGGTGTTAAATCTGACTTCTTTTGAGGCACAACTGTTTTAGAAAACTTTTATTTTGAAATTAATAAGAAAACAGTGCATACTGTGAACTATATGTTGAACTGAAGTTTTTTTTACTTCTCAGCTTTTCTTTCTAGACCTGATTTTTGTATACATGTCTCAAATTGACTCTAATTCTTATTTTTCTAGACAGTTACTGGGAAGAGCTTTGGAACCAAAGACTTTCGAGCAGCTTTAGAAAATGGAGTCCTGTTGTGCGAGTGAGTATTGACTTGCTATATAAAAATGCTTCAGGTTTCTATCAGCCTCTTTCCTTCTTGGCCTGTTGTTTGAGTGAACGTTTTAAACTATATGTATTTTTTTATACTTGTTTGAAAGCTGTTCTTCCTTCCCATGGCAAACGTTCACTTTCTAGATCTATGTATTCCATGTGTTGTTCAACACGTTTGTCTTAGCTGCTGTTCCTCTGGCCTTTGCTTAGTTTTATTGGTTGTAATGCTCTTAGTGTCACCCGTGACTGTGATGGAGGCACTCAGTTACTTATATAATCACTGTTGTTTTGTTTTGCCTGCTTCATGTTAAGAAATTATTGTAAATCCTTGTTTCCTAAATCCTGAGAGACAGTGATTCTTCCCAGAAAACCTGATACCAAAAAAGTAGTTTATTTCAGTAGTGAATGTGATTAAATCATAAATTAAAAATGAGTTTAGGCCTCTTTTTTTTTTTTTCTAAGTAATGTTAATTACTAAAATTTCTCTTCAGTATAAAATATAAGAGGAATTATCTGGCCATCTTACAATTATGTCCAAGTACATCATTAACATTATCTATAGGATGTCGCTTGGCATACTTAAAGGCAACTTAGGATCATAAAAGTAAATGTTAGAGCCCAGGTTTCAGTAGCATTTGGACTGAATTAGTTACTGCTTTCAACAGCAAACAGTACTCTGACCTCAGCTTTTTCTAGAACACTTTCTCAAAAAAGATTTCTTTTGTTTATATGTATTATAGACTTGGCAATAATAAGACTTGTCAGGTTTCGCTGGTAGACTGAGTCAGAGGTATAAAATGTCCACTCATCAGGTCTATCTGTAATTGGTTTTATACTTACTAGAATAGTTTTCCAAGGCTGAAAGTGGTGTTAACCACCTTATATTTTAAGGAAATATAGGTGTAAGTGTCCCATTCAGAGACTACATTGGACATTGAAAAATGCCTTGTATCCTGGAGGTATCCATTATCAGTTTAGCCATTTCAGAAAATATTTCAGAAAAGCATAATTCTATTTTTTATTTGTTTCAGTGTATATCACAGTAACCAAAGTAAATGCAAAACAGGCAACATTCCTGCATCTTTACTTCTGTGAATGTTGTTTAATTTCCTGTTTATTCTCTCCTTATTTTTTTTTCCTTTGGGCACTTCACCTTTCAGACTATCTTGCTAGTTGCTTCTGTAATTGTCTTTTTGGTGTGAGGGAGTTCTGTTTTTGTTTTTCCTTCTTAAGACTAAATGGTTTTGTAGGGGTTGAAGTTTTTTTTGTTGTTTATGTAATTAAATGTGAACTATACTGACTGTAGTAATAAAATAGCTATTGCTTTAACAAGAAGCTACTTTACTTGATGTATCTGCTTAGTGGGATGTGTGTATTGTATTCAGCTGTAACTTCTAAATCAAATCTTTAAGAAATGGCAATGAACTGGTATACTTTAACTCTGTGACATCTTTGTTGTTGACACCTATTTGGCAAGAGAATATGAGCATCCATCTGCCAAATGCAGATCAGTTACATGTAGCTGTTAATTACAGAAAAAATTAAGAAAAACATCCAATATTTCTTCATCTGAGCAGTTTTCTTTAGGAGTCATGCAGCAATCTTTGAAGGAAAAGACATCTAATTATACTGCACTAAATCATACAGCTGTTCTCCTGTATCATAACTTTTAAATTTGACATACCTTGAATTACAAAGGTAAGTGATTTCCACAAGAGTTCACTGGAAATGGAAAAGAACAATATATGGAAGGCTTTCAAATGTCCAGTTTTCAGCAAACTAAACAAAACAGAAGATCTTAAACCATGGAGATAAGCTAGCCACAGCACTGTATGTTACCTTGGTTTCCCCTGACATGACTTGTTTAATTTATGCAGATACATTATCACTGGAGGTGATATATTTGGCTTATACTACAGCAGTTCAGATCTACTCTTTCACCACTTATTCTAGTGGCAGCCCAGTTGGCTTGTTTGACTTACTGATTGGTATGTGTGTCAACTGACTGATCAGTTGACAAAATAAATCCTTTTACATTATACTGGATCTCCTGTTTAGAGGAAGAAAGCTTTCTATTACATGCTACTTTGTGTTCTGAAACACATAAAGCAAATAAGTGATGTATTTGGAGCATACAAGAAAACAGTAGCCTTTCCTTTTTTTTTTTTCTTTTTTTTCTTTCATTCCTCTTGTTGGAAAAGTCACCAAGTATATCTTGTTTGGTAAATAATGATGCAGCTGAAAAATCTCAATCTGTTACTTTTTGTTTCTTATTCTGCAGGTGCTTAGAAATCTCTTCCATCTCATTATATATGCATAAACTCTGTTCTTTTTTGTTTATTTTCCAAATATATTTGCTATTTGAGCAAGGGAGGGGGGGGAGGGGGAAGCCTCTTTCCCTATATAATTTTAAACTTCTGGAGCTGACTCTGCTTTGGTGTGGGTAGATCACAAAACCCAATTGATGTTTTGCGTGGTTAAGGGGTCTGGCCAAACAAGCAGTAATAAGAAGAGGGAGCAAATCCAAATTCCTCAGATGTAGGTAGACAATGTCTACAGGGTGTTGTGAGGTCCCAGCTCTTTGTTGGTCCAGTGGTCTAGTGTGTATTTCAGTGAATCATGGGATTTCCCTACAAGCATGACTGAGAACCTGGGAATGAAGATGCAAGGAATACTTGGCCCTCAATGCGTTATGAGATGTGCATCTGTTCTGTGTTTTCAGTTCTACTGTAAATTCTATATAAAGTACGAGTGATTTTTGTGAGGCTCAGTCCTTTCTGTCCAATTGGAAAACAAAAACATAAACTTGCATGTGTAAAATATTTACTAAAAAGTATTGTTGCAGATATTATACTGGGGCTGGTAGCATCTGAAATCTGAGCTGGTTTCCTACAGGAATATCAGACCTCTTTCAAGGAACACTGCAAATTAATGTTTTAATATGTATTCTTCTGATAAAATTTGATGTAGAAAAAATAAAAATAAAAAATCTTTAAATGTGAAACTTCAGTCTAGTTAACATCACCACCAATTTAGCAGAAACATACAATCACCAATTGTAGAATCACCACATTTGGAAAAGACTCTAAGATCATCCAGTCCAATCAGGTAAACATAAATTCATTTCTCCTTGTACCCACCCAGCTGCTTCTATTTTTTTCTTTCTTTTTTATTCTGCCTTTATCAACCATCTTATTATTGACTTGTCCCATTTTTACATCTATAGTCTTCTATTGTTGGTTTTTGCTTTTTGGTAAACTGACTTAAAAAAAAATAAAATAATAGGGCATATGTTAAGAGATTCAAATTTATTTGATTCAAGTCATAGGAGTGAGTAATGTATGCAAAGGTTTTCTTAGTAAGCAATGATATTCAGACTTAAATAAAATTATGTAATGTAAATTCATATGATTTCTTTGTAGTTTGATTAACAAGATCAAACCTGGCATTGTTAGGAAGATAAATCGTCTGTCAACTCCAATAGCTGGCTTGGTAAGTAATGACAGCAAATGTAATATCTGTAGTTTAACTCCATGCTCTGTTTAATAATGCTTGATAAGCACCCTCTTGCCTGTTGGTCTCACCACTGACTCATTAAAAAGCCTACCAAGTGTACAGGATTATACCTCTAATTCCATTTTTGGTCAACATGTTACCATTTATACATTAAATTAGAAAGCAAAGATTATCTGTACAATGATCTGAATCTTTAACTTGAATCAGCTTGTCACTCCATGGAGCTTCATCATCCCTATATCAAGCACTGGTGGCTCCTGCGCACAAACCTATACAGCATTACCTTTCTTTATTCAAAGGTTATTGTTGCATTATACTTACAAGCTACTTAAGAATCCCCTCTGTTAGGGAAAGAACAACCTAAGAAATATTTCCTGCTACCTGATTATTTTTAGAAGCTGCTTCTCCCCACCCACAGTAAAGCCTAGGTTGCATTAAAATAACTCTGATGCAGTAATCTCTCTTAAGGCCTCACCTAAGAGATTTAGCTGATATTTTGGCTGAAAATCGTATTGTCTGCAGAGGGGGAGAAAAGTAATGCATGGGATCATTTACATGGGAGATTTAAGACTTCCTGTATATTATTTGGCAAACTTGCTAGTCAGAGACCATACACTAAATTTTTTAGCCATTTAGGATCAGAACTTTTAAGAGGGTAAGCAAATTGAATTCTTTTTTGCCAGTTTTTTTCTGGATTAATTAGCCTTCTAAGTTATTTCTAACTTACAGGATAACTGTCTCTTAGTCCTGTGGCTAAAACTTCTTTTTTAAAAAGACACAAAGCAAACAGGGATGTGTGATTCCTACAAGAAGCAGAAGATTCCACCTTATGGTAAATATGCAACCATAATGCTAGGGAAATTTTCCTGATTTTGTAAAAGGAGTAGAAGACAAAATATCTCTAGAACTTCAACTGAGGGCACAGGACAGCAGACATCTGGTTTTGCATCAACTATGCAACTCTTTAGAGGGAAAAGTCTATTTAACTTGGCTAGAGGTCATAAGATTGGGTTAACTTGCCATATGTTACTGTACAAGCTCAGAAAGTCCATTTCCACATCAAATGAATGTGCAAAGTATTAGTTGCCTTTGTCCTGGAAAGCTTAGGGTATTAGGCTTGTGAATGAGTGCTGCACATTCTTTTCCCATGAAGCATCCAAGAAAAGAACAAAAAATGATTCTGTGGAAGATGGTACTGTTATTTTTATCAGTTGTTTGATTGCCTGGGTTGCCTCTGAAGTAGCCATTTGTCCAGACCAGAAAACCATAGGCTAGATTTCATTTTCCGTGGTGTCATGTTGCATTGAATTATGAAATGGAATACCTTTTCAATTTTACATGGTTCTTTTGTTGTTTACAGACACACAAATTTGGAGTATTCATTAGGTGTTTAGCTTTTCTTATTTGGGGTGTGTCATTGTTACTAGTTCCTACAAGTCTTCAAAATGAAAAGGGAGGAAGGGTGAAAGAATTTCATAAACCATGACCATCCACTGCTATTGTTGTTGTTATTAAAGTACCACTTAAAGGTGGTCCTTGAAACAGCTGATATTTTGTGTTAACCTGTGGAAACAGTTTTACAGAAATACTTTGGTTTCAGAACTTTGTGATTATGATGGCATGAATGGGTATGTGTGTATGTCTGTCTCCTGACTTGAGAGTGACATGGTAATTTAAACAGCTTTGGAGAGCTCAGCTTTCATCCCTGAATGTATATAACTCATACTAAAACCTACAGTTCTGTGCATTTATAGAAACACAAGCATTAGTACCTGCCAGGTTTAGGATATTGAGGCTGATGAACGGCAGGATTTACAGATGGAAAGGATTCATATTTAACCACTTCTACTGAAAACGTCTCTGCTTTACTTTCCAGTATAGAAAAGCAAGGTTTACTGTGCTCCTAAGTATAGAGCTTGCCAGGAATTATCTGGTTTAGGTTTGCTTGCCATGTTCTGGAAATACTTTCACTGCTTGTTAGTTGATTCTCCCACAAGTCAGCTTCTAGACTCTGTTTTCCATGCCTTCATGTACACTTCTACAACTCTCACTTCTGTATTCAGTGTCTTTCAGTCTTACATCAATTGCTCCCCACCAGATCTTTATAAGAATTTGGAAGCCTTATTAGTAGTGTTTTTTTAATTTTTTTTAACCAGATGGAAATTTTAACTTCAATAGGTAGAATTTATTTCTAAAGAATAAATAGATGCTAAAACTTGAATTTGAGTCTTTGATCACTTGATCATGTTATCTCTACAGCTTCTTCACAGTCCTTTTGGACCTTGGAATTTCTTCAGATTTTCTTTTTTTCTCTAGGGAGTTAATGTGTTTGACTTCTTTTTCTTCTTTCCTCTGAAAAATTTTCTTTGTTTCAAATGCTTGACAGTTTTCTCAGCAGTATAAAAGTACAATGCTCAACATAAGGATCTGGTTGAATCTCCATAAGGGGTTCATTATATTGTTTATTTGTCTTTATAGTTATTCTGAAAACAAATTTCTTGAGTAAAATAGGAAATGAAAGCCTGTGTGAATAACAAAAGAGTCTGGGTTTTATGGAGTATTGTGTGCTATACTTCTTAAAATAGCGATAGGTAACTGAGATGTGATTTTTATTGGTTTTATTTTATATATTAAGTGAATTATTAGTTTACATCACTTGCTTTTGGAACCCTTTAATTCTCAAAAACCTAATAGAAACTTTACCTTAGAAGGATCACCTAAATTCCAAGCTCATTTTAGTCAACTGAAAGTAAGCTTCAGCCTGCATCGCTGATGTGATTGCACTGATCGCTAATTTGATTATACTGCGGTCTAGTAACTATGGGTGTGGATCTCAATGGTTCAGGTATAATCGTGATGGAAAGGATAAATAAATACACGTCTTGATGATTAAACACTGAAATGAAACTTGGCATTCAGTTAACAGAAGTGCTGGTACTGGGCAAACTTAAAAATTCTTTAAGCTGGTGCTACAGTGCTGATGTTCCTTCACATTTTTTTTTTGTTGTTGTTGGAGGCATGTGCCTCCCATGACTTGTGTGACAGCTAATAGTTGTTTTAACCCTTTAAAAAATACATTTGTGTATCTTTGATTCATGTGTATTTGTTTGGAAAACTGAACTTAGCCATTGAGGGAAGAGGCCACAACCGAAGTAGCAGGAAATAGAGGACTGAACAGATCCATCTTCTGATGGTGACAAGAAGCACTTAAGCTAGCCCTCAAGTTCAACTTGTATTCCTGCAGCAGTTAACAGGACTTGAGTGCTGGAGACACCTGCTGCAGCAGCTGCCCATTTTACAGAGCAGTGTGCCCATTTGGGTTAGTCCTAGCTCAATGCCAGCTTGCTCAGGTGAGTGATGTGTGATCGTGGGGCTGCCACAGAGCTGCAGGGGCAGGAATCAGTTCCTGTGTAGCTATTTCTGGTTCCCTTGTCATTCTTGGTCAGTGATGAATGACCAAGGAAAACGTCAGTCACTCAGAGGGGGGCTCCTGAGTTACAGCATGTGCAGCAACCAAGGTACAAAGGACTAATTCCATCGGTAGCTGCAGAAGGCTGTGGCTTCCAGCAGGTTGATTTTTAACAGTGTACAATGGGTTTCAGAAAGAGCGATGTGCTTTTGCAGGATTTCTGAGGGGAATTCTCTTGTGCTTGACTGCTTTAATTTCCTTTAAGAGGATGGTGAAGGCAACAAACACCAGTACACTGAGAGAATGCAATTTGTTAGAGACTTTCTGAAATATTATATGGCAAGTGAAAACATATATCAAGTATAACATATATCAAGTATATCTTTTCAATTGCATAAGACAAAAGAGCAATCCATGCATTTTCCCTAATACAGCAGAGTAGGCCAGCAAACTAGTACTGAGTAGCTGCTCGTGAAGCTCTTCTACCTTTCTGGGCCATGTGATTCGGGTAACTGAAGAGTCAGAGATTTGTAGAAGATGAATTGCATTGTACAAGATAATGAAAGTTCAGCCTGCCTTAAATCCACTTTTTGTGGTCCATACTTACATGAAATAAGCCTATGTTAGGGAGATGTGATTTAAAGAAAATGACTTGCATTGAAGAATCTTGCTGGGTTGATATTATTCCCGCTGTTTTGCTGCTGTTATGGAGAAAACCCTGTTTATATTGATTTAGAACAGCCTGAGTTATATCTAGACAAAGAAGTACAAATTTATGACTTGCTCCATCTGCCAGCAAGATGCAGCTGTGCTTCAAATGTGGAAAATGAATAGCAGACCATTTACTTCACCTTCTGAAGAACTGCCTTATGCTAGAGAGCAGTCCCCACTTCTCCTTCTAGCACCGAGCACTGAAATAACATCTGGGTTAGTGGATGCCTCATTCCTGTTGCTCTTTCCTCAGCCTGGTGTTCCTCTGAGGTTTCTGAGAAAAGGAAAATAAATCCCCCAATATGTTTTCCAATGCAAAGTGATCTTTTTTTCTAACACTCCCCTCTCTCCCTTCCCTTCTTCCCCCCCCCCCCCCCCCCCAAAAAAAAAAAAAAAAAAAAACCTCTAATTATTAGTATTATGCCTAAAAACAAGTATATTGTTTTTCTTGCTGTATGCTATTTTGAAGACTTTTTGAAAGGATGTCTTTTTTTTTCTTATTCTTTTTTTCTCCTTTTAGTAGTGAAATGGGCAAGAGGGAAAGAGTGGAACAAATTTTGCAGGTTCGAAGTTATTAAATAAAACTTGCAAATGATTTGGCTTAGAATTCACAGGGAGAAATAAAATGAATGCTCTGCAAGAGTGCCACCACCAACCCCCACTTAAAAAAACCAAAACAAACAAAAAAGAAAAACAGAACTCAGTAAACATGTGTTCTCTGCTTTCCAGCTTGAATCCCGCCATGTGAAGTAGTTTGCATATGATCAGACCAGGAAGAGCACAGGTCTGAACACATTTTCCATCAAGGCTCTCCTGAGCATTTTGAGACCCATCTTTGTCTGCAGTGCTTTTGTTCCTCAAAATATTTACTTTTCCAACTTAGTTGGCTGACAAAGAATTTGAACTGAGATTGAGCAGAAAAAATCATGAGCTAGTGGGAAGATGAGGCTAGCTTTTTTGCCTGTCCTGTAGTGTCTGGATCTGGCTGTTTAAGACCATCAACTTTTCCTTGCAGCTCCTGTTAGTAAAGTGGAAATGCAACACTTTGCTCCACTCTGTGGTTGGGAAGTGCATCATCACATCATGAAGGGCTGTGGTCAGACCTCAGGACAGAGTGGAGAGCTCTTGGTATTTAAGAATTGCAAATGCAGTGCAATCAACTTCTTTTTATTTCTCTAAGCTGATTTCTCATTTCAGATGGGTAGAGGTGCTGCCAACTAACTGTGTGAGAGCTGTATGAATGCGCACCAAACATAATCTTCATGGAGTTTTTTATTTTAGCTTTGGCAAAGATGGCATTGGCTGACTGGTTGTATTTTTGTGTATGTGCATTTTTACTTACTTATTATGAGCTTTTGTTTCCCTTTCACGCAAGAGAATGAAATTATTCATCTGTAAGCGGTCCTGGGTTGGAAGGTGTGCATCAGAAACATTGAAGAGCAGGATTTTATTTTTATTGTTCTAGTGTGGAACCAGAGTTGCTTTAGGGTGAAGAGTTACATTTCTGGTTCACATAGGCCAAGAAGCTCTTCAGACAAGTGCTACACAAGCGTAATTCCTTCTCTTCTTTAATGCAATCCAATATAACAACACTGTGTTACATAATGCACTTATTTAATGTATCAGAAGGTATTCATTTCTCTTGCACACCAAGACAACTACCTGAAAAATCAAGGCAGAACTACTTTATTATGGACATCAACAGGTACCTCCTAAACCAGTAAGGTAGGGGATAATAAGGATAAGAAGGGAGAAATGTGAAAGAAAATTGTAACAAAATGAAAGGGAGATAAAGATGGGGTGGAGAAGGTAAAACATTAGCATGAAAAAAAATATTTTTCTGAGCCTTTGTATCTAACACTTAGCAAACCTTGGAGCCGCCCTGGTATTTCCTTATCTGTTGTCATCGGGTAGAGCTGGCCAAAATTTCCTTTTCTGTGGGAATGTTTTCCTGACACAGCTTTTAATTGCTGCAGGGGAATGGCAAGTAAATGAAATTTTCAATTTGCTATAGGATGCTTTTAATCCTTTTTTTTTTTTTTTTTCAGATAAAATCCAAACAATCTTCATTGTTTCATGTAGGATTTAGCTATGAATTTCCTTCGCTTAATTACTTAAACTCAAATTAGTTGTGTTTTCCACTTAAAAAAAAAAAAATTAAAAATTTGATGTTTTTAATTTATGTTCTTTTTGACAGAGATCTTCTAAAGCAGCTCTAATTCTCAAGTTCTTTGGAATCGCTCCTTTGTGCTGAAAGTTCTGATTGCATTTGCTTTCTCTTGCTGTCAACTCCTTGTTTTTTTTAATATAGCCTTTACACAGCTCTGTGCTTCTGGTCTTCCTGTCTTTCACTTTTTTTTTTTAAATAAGCTTTTTTGCTTATTCAATTTCTGTTCTGGAAATCAACTAGTGGAGATTACTTGAGTAATATTAGTAGTACCTTCTGTGGTATGAGAGAATGAATATACACTAACCTCTTTCTATTCTGTATGGAAAATGTGAAAGGACAAATGCACAGAAGAAGTTGTATAAATGCTATGTTGGTGTTGGTAAGAAAGCAAAAAACAAAAACAAACAAAAGGAAAAAACCAAAACACCACAAAACACAAAAAACTCACCAAAAATACAGTCTTAAACCTGGATGGAGTTGCTGGTAGTGCAGCAACTAACAGTATCCAAAATCTCTTATAAGAAATAGCCTCATAATAAGTTTTGGTTGAGAGCCAACCAATGAGTTAATAACCATCTAAGCTGCTCTGCTTGCTTGTCTAATGTTTCTTTTTGCAGTGAGGAGAGGGTTGGCATACTGAGGGAGAGTTGT
The DNA here is from genome assembly GCA_035772895.1 of Perdix hodgsoniae. Taxonomy (NCBI): domain Eukaryota; kingdom Metazoa; phylum Chordata; class Aves; order Galliformes; family Phasianidae; genus Perdix; species Perdix hodgsoniae. The sequence goes on from JAPSGF010000055.1 coordinate 2,366,722, forward strand.
ACTGAGGGATGTGGAATGTTGCTCTTTCTCTGGAAGGTTTGATGTAGCCCTCCTGACAAGTGCTAGGGCCCATCACAGCTAATGCAGCTGTGAGCTCTGCCTCAAAGCCTGCTTCCACTGCACCATCTTTTCCTCATGGCTGAGCTGTCTTGTGAATTGTATTCCTCTTTGGACTGTCAATTCAGAGGTAGAAGGTGAGTGTGTGAGCTGCGCTTTTACAAGGAGTAAAGTTACATAAGCGCTTAATGAGCTCTGCTTGCAAGCCAGTTAGACTTTTCATAAGGCAGGGCACAAGATGATGCATGTTTTTTCAGGGGAAAAAAGATGTTATAATTCCAGTGTGCAAACAGAAGGCCAGAGGTGTAATCTGCCATTTTCTAGATGAATATGCTCAGAAAGTTGTTAAAGAGTTCAGAAGACAAGCAGTCAACAGACTTGCAGCTACTTAGCACAGTCTTTACTTATGTGGATGGAGTTTTTGTTTGCTTTACAATGGCAATTAGCATTCCTTGTGATTTTTATTCATAAATTTATGTCTAAAAGCTGAGCATAACAAGGAGAGAGTGTAGTGGATGTGGCTCTACAGAACCTGTGCTCTTCATTCACCTCCCATCACAACTGCTTTCTTTCACGAGGCACTCCATGAATTTTTAGGTAGGCTCAGTAGCATTTTCAGACGACAGAAAGAGATCAGTTTCCTCTTTATTGTAGTAGTTATTATTCTCGTCTTATTCAATATCTTTTTTTATGCTGCAGGTAACAAAATACTTACAAAAACTGTTACTTTCTGTTTTCCTGTGGGGATGTAAGACATTTTCAGTGAAGAAATTTATTTCCAAGCAATAATGTTCTGCTATCCCTTACTATTAAACTTGAGGCAATTTGAGTTGCTATGTTCTCCATGTTTTTTTCTTTTTTTTTTTTTCTCCTCCTGATATTTCAGCCTTATATGTAGCTAGAAACCTGTCTGCTCTGGTAAATGATATCATTAAATACTAAAGAGCATTTTAATGTGTACTGGTATTTGATGGCATTGTTTACAATAATATCTCCAGACTTCACAAAGGCTTAAACTAAGTGAGGACTTCTACACGACTGTTACCAAGTAGGTAACTGGGATTCACCTTAAGTATCTAGTTTTGTTCTGACAAGTCCAATTACATGGGAGGGGAAACTTTTTTTTTTTTCTTTGATCAGTGGTCCAGCTCTAGTCCTCAAACAAGTTTCCTGGACATAAAAGAATTCATATTAGTCTAAGAAAATATCTTTTCACCTGGGAGGTGACAGAGGGATGGTATTTCAAATAGATAGCCATGTCAATCAACTTTTCTTTTTTTACCTAAGGAATTGAAGTTATATTTTGTCAACAGTGTAAAAAGAGGCAATTGGAAATCAGCTTGTACATCTCTAATGTAAAATTCAGATACTACAGTTATCATTACTTCAAACTCCTGAGCAGACATTACTTAAATTGTGGGAGAATTATGAACAATAGAACCTGTGGGATGAAAATTCTGAAAAATTCTGAAAAAAAAGTAAAAAGTAAATTTATAAATTATGAAGCATTTTAGAAACCTGATCATTATGCGTAAGAATTTAAAGTTCTTATATTTTACCATAAAAATCATTTGGAACATTACATCTCAAAGTGCTTCATCTCAAGTAAGCAGAGCATGGGCAGTGTGAAAGAAACCAGGAAAATCAGGACAGGGATAGAATTTTAACTCTCATGGACTGTACAGCTAAACAAAACATGTTTGGAGCAAGTTCAGAGAACATAAAACTACTCCTGACGTTTATTAATTTGTGATGCAGGAATTGATAAGTATGTTCAAAAATCATTTTTGTGCTGCTTCTGCTGTCTTATGGGAAAGAGAAATATGGCTTGTATGAAAATACCCTTGTTAGACAATTCAGTAAAGAGATCTGTATACTAGAAAGGAAGTATGGCTATTAATAGTTGGAGATGATATTGTTCTGTAGCTTTTCAGTGCCTGATAGTGGGAGTATGTAATCACTGCAGTGGTTTACTGATGTTTTGTGCCCTTTTTCTTGAAAACATACGGCATGTTTCAGCCTTAGCTATGAATTTCCTTTAATTGTTTTTTGTTGTTGCTTAAACACTTTGAAATTTAGGGTGTGGGGAAAGGGGAGGTTGATGAAAACTCTTTGTGACATTTTTAGTAGCTGCTTAAAACTTCTATTGGGCAGAATGAAACCCATATGCTCTATTAAATTGACAGTGTTCTGGGAGGTGATGACAAAATGAAATATATAGGGAGGATGTAAATGGGGAGAAATTGTATAGCGAGGACACCGTAGCACACATATGATGATTCAGCTGAAAGGCTTGGTCTCTGGTCAAGGGATAACAAGTACTGTGAATATTGGTTCATTACTGTGAATTGGAAGTAGTCTTTGGGAAATGTTTTAAATAAGATTGTCTGTTTCATACTGACACTTCCAATGAGTTACTGGGAAGAGACGTCATAGAGTGGCTTAGGTTGGAAGGGAAGTTAAAGATCACCTTTTAAATTAATTTAAAGTTCCAACCTGCTTGCCATGGGCAGATGTGCCACCCACCAGATCAGGCTGCCCAGGGCCTCATCCATACTGGCCTTGAGCACCTACAGGGATGGCACATCCACAGCTTCTCTAGACGACCTATTCCAGTACATCACTGTTGCAGTAAAACTTTTTCCCATAACATTTAGCCTAAATCTCCCCTCTTTTAACCTGGAACTGCTACCCTTTCTCTTATTTCTATCAGATATTTTACAAAGTCTGTCTCTTTCATGCTTGTAACTTCCATTTTAAGTACTCAAAACCTACAATGAAATCTCAGAGTCTTCTGTTCTCCAGGCTGAAAAAGCTCAGCTGCCTCAGCCTTTCTTCATAGGAGAGGTACTCCAGCCCTCTGAACCTCTTTATGGCCTGCTTTTTATGATCTGCTCCAACAACTCCATATCTTTCATGTGCTGGGGGTCCTGGGCCTGCATGCAGCACTCCAGGGCTTTACAAGGGCAGAGTAGAGGGGGACAATCACAGAATGCTAATTAGTTAACTATTTTTGTAAAATAGCTGTAAAATAATAGGACTGGCTTTAAGAATCTTCTAATGTGGAGACTTTTAATCCTTTCTCCAGCTCTAAACTAAATCTCCAAAAAGAAGTATGATTTTTTTCCCCCATCTTGCCAGCATTTAACAAAATATGGTTGCCAAATAAACTGTGAAGAACTCTATTTTTCAACTTAATCAGCTGTAGTCTGTGCTTTACTCTCTGTTTGCTCTCAGTTGCATGCTATTTTCATTTCCTCAAATACCTGGTGACTCTTTGTGTTCCTTTACAAATGTTCCTTCCTAACTAAAAAAAAATAAAAATAAAAATAAATCAACCATGTAGAAAAGGTGCACACCTCAAATTATGCTGATGACATTTAAAATCTGATTTCTTCCGCCTTTGCCAAGGAAGTGAAGATTTGAGATTTGCAGCAGACTGTTTTGTATGTTTTGGTGTTTTGTGTGTGTGTGTGTGTGTGTGTGTGTGTGTGAGAGAGAGTGTGTGAGAAATCTTCATAGGGCTGTAGCAGTTTTCTTGCTGGCATGTCAGATATTTATTGATGTGTGGCATTTGAAATTCCCAGCAATTTCCAAAGAAGCTAGATGTTAATTGCAGCAGTGATACTTGTTCTTTGTGGTACAGCTATATAGTTATGCTACTCCCTTTCTGTTTGGTACGCAATCCTCATACCACATCTTTCAACACTTGTCTGAACACCTCCGTGCCCATGCTGAATCACTCTCCTCCGGTGATGTATGTAAAAGAATAAGTACCATGCCAACACCTAATGCGTGGATTTGCTGCTGCAACTGAGGTGGCCAAGCTTTCTTTCTGTGGGGTATGAGAGCAGGGAGGGACAGGAGGAAGCCGGGTGCTGGTCAGGAGTTAGGATGGGCTGCAAAGCAGATCATCTCCAAATCTGGGAGAGCTGCTTTATTCCATGGGATAAACTGTGTCAGGGCAGCTGTGTTCAAAGAAAAGGTGGTGGGATGTGACTCCTCTCAGGAAACAAAAGATGTTTGTCAGTGGCTGCTGAAGAAGTCAGAGTTAGAGGGAGCTTCCAAATTCTTGTTTTAGAAGAAACAGGTACCAAATTATAGTTGAAAATCAAAGACTATGTGAATTGAGGATCTGAGAGTTTCTGTTTCAAGTGCTCTGGACAAGTGAAGCTCTGGATTTAATCTATATAAAATGATTAGCCTGTGTGAGCAGAACCAGACAAAAATGTGTTAAAAAAAAATGGGGGGGAGGGGAAGGGCAGGAGGAGGAAAGAGTGGGGGTGGCAAAAAGGAAAAGCAAGCTCTGCCAAAACTTTTAATGTTTCAAGAACAGGAGTTCTTATTTTATTACTCATTAGGCTTCAGGGGAGTTTCACCTTTAAGTGGATTACTGTCATTCCAACTCTGGTGGGGTAACTTGGCATTGGAGTACTTGACAAACTAAGTGTGTAAAGTCTTGTTTTTTATAAGCAGTTCAGGGTGAAAAGCACATCACTTGTTTTTTTTTTTTCCTGACTTTGGCTCCGATGTCTGTAAGCAGTGGGAAAGCTAAGGCTTTTTTTAAACAAGGATGCTATTCTGTAACACAGCATTTTGATTCCGTACTTGCTTTACAGTCAGCATGCCTGTGGGTGAGTGAATTCGGTTCCCTCTGTAATCGTCCAAAATGGAGTTAAAGCTGAGAGCTGCACGTAATGCTCTTGACTGAAAGTCCTGTAGGTTCAGGTTGTCTGAGTGTTGTACTTTTGCCCCTTTTCTCTGTGGTTTGCCTTATTTGGTAATGATGACATCCCTGAAATGCACCTGTAGTTTACAACTTGCTAATTGTTCTTATCACTGAAGTATTCATTTGAGTTACATATTGTTGCTGGATTACTTTAGTGAAGTTTACTCAGCAGCACAATCGAGAAGTAGGATAGGCCTGAAAGGGTTTTCAAATGTGAAGACAGTTGGTCCCTTCCTACATCAATTACCTTGAACACCAGAAATATGGAAGTCCCACTTAAAAACAACAACAACAAAACAAAAAAAGGCTTTTTTTTTTTTTTTGCTGTGTGTCTTAATGCCATTACTACTGTTGGAAAATAACTGATGGCACTCAGTGCATCAAGAGGATGGAGGCAATGAGGTAAACTGGGTAGGTCTTCTGCTGGTCATTAACTGCATCGGTGGGGATTGCTAGGGGCTGGGAATGTCACAGCTGGGAATGAGGATCTGGGGATGGATGGGTCATCTTGTCTGAAATCAAAATGGTTCTTATCTAAGGCTGTTTCAGAAGTTGATTTCCATAATGATTCAACTCTAGTGAGACCGATTGCAATGACAGTAGGTGAGTGAAGTGCACAGCAAAGAGGAATGTTACTCTTCAAGGCTCTTATTTAAAATTATTGGTACTTGGAGCAGGCAGCTCACACAGAAAGAGTTTGTACCTTGTATCTGTAATTGTGCACAGAACACGCTGTGGGGAAGACTTGCCTGTCAAGGATTATAAAATCATTCACAATTTATTATTCTACATGGCATGGAAAAACAGTGAAGGGTGCACACGGGAGTGGTAAGCAATTAGCACAATTTCTGATCTTTGGCCAATGTAGTGCTCCATGAATGTTGCTGTAGGTGGGATGATTTATAGAACAGAAGCCCTGAGGTCATTCTAAGGTAAATTATGCTTGCAGGACACTTAATTATTTTTATTCTTAATTTTTAAACTAAAAAGGGGGGAAAAAGGTAGTTCAACTATTACACCTACTCCTCCTACCTCCAGTTCCAGACTGAACCCATTGGCAGTCTTCTACTGAAATAACAAGACCTGTAAGTGCATAGGTAGTTGCATTTTATGGATGGGACAAATGTGAAGTAGTCTGTCATGCAAGGCCAAGTAGTAATTGCAGTTCCTGGCTCCCAGGTCTGTGGTCAGACCATAAGGTTCAACACTGTTCTTGGCTTTTCCCCCTCACTCTTTAACCCCCCCTTGTACCTACAAGTGTTAATGATCGAAATGCACCTCTGAGGAAGAGCAGGTCACCCAACTCGTCAAACAAGATCCTTTTGCAGGTTTCTTCCCTTACCCCACCTTTGAACATAAACAACGTGTAGCTCTTCTGTGATGCTGTTGCAAAACACAGCTCTAGGTCTGATTTGACCTAGCTTTAGTGGCTAGTACAGTGCTGTGCATATGAAAAATACTTAGTGCCTTAAAAACAAACCAGAGATCCCTCTTTTTGTCTTGAAATGCACCCTTTCTTGGGGGAATGCAGTTGTCAAGAAGCTTTGTCATGAAAACATGGAGTTATCTTGAAAGATTACACTAAATGTCTTCATCAGTACAATACTAAGAAATGCCTGTTTAATGTGGGTTATTAACATGTTTTTCAGAATTCAGTAGCTAGAAGAAATGCATCACTCTCTTTTTAAAATGTCACTTTTGTTGCTAGGCACTGTAGGTGCTGAGTGTTTGTTTTTAGAGAGAGGGTGGGGGGGAAGCCTGGGAATTGAAAACAGATCCTGGCACCAACTAGCAGTTTGGGTGATGCTGTAGCATTTCGGTGCAAATCCATTCCATGGTCCTGGGAGCACAGGGTGCTAGTATGAAATTCCATTCCGTTCCTTCACATTCTGCAAGGGGTAGGGTGGTGGGTGGGATAAAAATAATATCTAGAAACTGCAGCAGCAATATAAACTCGAATGGCAGAAGAATAGCTTTAACTGGGGTGGGGGATATTTTGCATAAGAGCAGGTGATTATATGGAGAACTGTCTATGCTCACTGGCCTATGCAGCCAGGAAAAAAAAGAAAAACAGAAAAGCACCATGTTAATTAAATTGTTTTTCTCCCAGGTGCCAACTGAATTGAAAGATGTGCCATAACTTGTATGGTTTCAAGATCTTACCATGTTTAAGCGCAGAGTTTCAGAGAAACAGTTAAGTAGGAAGAAGGCAGGCTTACCACACAACATGGCTGCACCCTGAAGAAAGCAAATGTATTTACACACTTGTTTAAATTAATATTCCAGCCTCACCCAGATAATCATGATGATGGATATATTTTTTAATTAAATTGGAACTCACATGCATAATGAGTTTAGTGTGAGCTTGTGTTGCATGTGTGTAGTCAAAATAAGATGATGGTTGCACATTCTTACATGGAGGACTCTCTAAATCCCTTTCATGCTTTCTAATTTTTATGTTATAGAGATTTTTTTTATTATTTTTTATATTTTACTTACACTTTCACATTTCAGTTTTGTCAACTGGAGTTTTTTTTTTGAGCATTTTTGCATCTATAATTTTCTCTTCCTGTTGCTTATGCTATTTTTTCTTCTATTTTAGGAGAAGCAACCATAGCACTATTGCCACTTGTGATTCTCTCCATATTTTTAATTAATTTCTCAAATTAGCATTATTTTTTAAAGGAAAAGTATGCAGGTTCATGTATTTTTCCCACACAGAGACTGCCTCCTTTGCAGCCTGGAGGACAGTGATGGGATTGACAGTAGGACATCGTGACAGTCCTTCCTTTCCAACCACATCCACCTCCTGCAGCTACCACGCTCTGGCCCAGCCCCGCTGCCTTGTGCTGGGGAGCAGAAGCAGTGCTAAGGTCAAACAAGGACCAATTGGGAAGTCCCACTATGGAAAAGATCCATCTCTTTCCTCTTCTCCCATCTCTGACTTTGCAGGAGAGAGGAATGCAGTCCTGCTTGGGACATTGAAGGGGAGGGCACAGACCATGGTCTCACTGTTTCTGCGTGAAGGGGAGGTGTGGAAAGACAAAGGCTGTTCCTTGCGTTGACATGCCACACTGTCTTGTTTTAAATATTGGTTAGAGGGCGTTACAACAGGCCTAGGGGAAGGCTCTGGGATTCCCTGTGGGGACCAGAAAGGCATGTCTGAAAGCGTGTGGTATCAGTTGTCATTCCCTCTAACTGCAATATTTAAGTGCCAACTGTTTGACCTGCTTCCCACTGCAGGCTCAGCCTCTCTTATGTTAGAACTTCACAGAGGGTTTGGGTGTGGTTTACTTTGAAGTTTGTGGCAAAAATGAAATGTTGGATGGTAAAAGCTATACCTAGTCAGCATTCTGCACTGTGCTTTTAATGTAAGTCTGTACAGCTTGTGGGAAACTGAAATTGTGCTTGGAGCATCTAAAATGCTCTGCTGTTTCCTCATATGCATAGACTAGGGAAAAGCCATACAACCTTTCCTCTCTGCATCCTTTCAGCCTCCCAGGAAAAATTTACAAATAGTATAAATGCAACTAAAATGGACTGCGCTTGAATTTTGTGGTTAACATTTCAGAATTTATTTTTGTTATGATTTTTAAGAAAATGTAATGGCATCATTCTAATTAAAGTTCTAGATGCTCATGGATGTGCATTGATCAGATTCTATATTGAAAACATCTAGTTGATTTCTGTCACTGTTATCACCATTCGTTCAGAATCTTTTAATGGTCAGAAACCTGTGTGATCTGTTTGACTGTGTATCCTCATATCACGGGCTTTGAGAATGGCCAGTTATTCTTTTCCCTTTGCCGTTACTTCCCTTGCGGGCTTAGAAGGTAACAGTATTGCCTCTCACAATTCATACAGCCCAGGGACTATAGGCTGGTCATTCTCACCTCTGTGTCTGACAAGGTCACAGACAGCAAATCCTCCTGGAAACTGTGTGAAGGCATGTGGAGAACAGAGAAATTATTGGTAACAGCCCACATCACTTTACTGAAGGGAAATCTTGCCTGATGAATTTGGTTGCCTTCTGCAACAGGGATACAAGTCTTGGTGGATAAAGGAAGAGCAGCAGGCATCTGCCTGGACTTGTGCAAATCATGTGATGCTGTTCTGCATGACATCCTTGTCTCTAAATTGGAGAGTGATGGGTTTGAAGGCTGGACCATTCATTGGTAAGTGGCTGGGTAGTTGTGCTCAGTGATTTGTGGCCAAAAGCTTGATGTCCAGGAAAGACCAATGACGAGTGATGTTCCTCAGGTGTCAGGATTGGGACTGTAATGTTATTTAACTTCATTGTCAGTGACATGGGCAGCATGACTGAATGTGCCCTCAGCAAGTTTGCAGATGACATCAATCTGAGTGGTGCAGTCAACATGCTGGGGGGAAGATATGCCATCCAGATCAGCCTTAACAGACTTGAGAGGTGGGTGTGTGTGAATTTCACGTGGTTCAGTAAGGCCAAGTGTAAGGTGTCCTGCACATAGGTCAGGGCAATCTCAAGCACAGATACAGTCTGGGTGGAGAATGGATTCAGCACAGTCCTTCAGATAAGGACTTGGAGGGGGTGTTGGCTGATGGAAAAACCCAGTGTGAGGCAGTAGTGTGTGTGCAACTCAGAAAGCCAACTGTATCCTAGGCTGCATCAAAGGAGGCGTGGACAGCAGGGATAGGGAGATGATTGTCCCCCTCTACTTCTTTCTCATGAAGCCTCACCTGGAGTGCTGCATTCAGCTCTTGGTTCCCAAACATAAGAAGTACATGGACTTGCTGGAGCAAGTCTAGAGGAGGGCCATGAAAATGATTAGGGTGCCTCTCCTCTGAAGAGAGGCTGAGAGTTATTCAGTCTTGAGAAGAGATGGCTCTGAAGGAAGTTCTAGCCACTTTCCAGTACCTAATGGAGGCCTACAGGGAAGATGGGGAGGGATTCATTATCTCAGGGATAACAGTGATAGGACAAAGAGTAATGACTAAACTGGAGGAAGGTTGATTTATATTAGGGATAAAGAGGAAATTCTTCACTATAAGAGTGGTGAGGCACTGACACAAGTTGCCCAGAGAAGTTGTGGATATCCCGTCCCTGCAAGAAATGGTCAAAGCCAGGTTGGATGAGGCTTTGAGCAATCTGATTTAGTGAAAGGTGTCCCTGCCTACAGCAGCGGGGTTAGGGCTAGATGAACTCTAGAACTCCTTCCATAGTATGATTTTCTTGCCATAACCAAACCACGTTCTCTGCTTATTATTTAGTTTCCTTGTCTTTTTCTCAACATAAGACATCTTTCTGTGCAATCCTGTTGATTTGAATCTTTCTTAAAATTAGACGCTCAGCCATGGTTTACAAAGATTGAGAGCATCTTGTCTGCAGAAGGCATATAGGAACACATGTGTTAAACTTGTTTTTCTCAAACACATTGCTTGTGTGCCTTGTGGTCACAAGGAAATAGATCTATCCATTTCCAGATGTTTGAGGTTTTTTTCATTTTTCTGTGTAGTGTGATGAAATTAAGATTCCAGTACAGCATTTGAAATGGAAAGGGTATCAACCATTAGTCTTATAAAAGGATAGTTATATTTCATGACTTGGGAAAAGGAATAGCATGGCAGTTACTACATTTGAGCACTTTAATCACTGAACAGTGTTCTCATTCACATTTCTAATTATGAATCTAATCGCAAGCTTGACAGCTTGTCATTTTTTTTCTGCTTATTTCTCTGGTACTATTTAAAATTCATTTTCAGGTTTTTTATTCTGTAAGACTTGAAAATGGCTGCCAGCTGTCTTGGGATTTGTATCTTCAGTGATTTTCTGTCGTGATTAGAAATGATCAAGAGACCTTTACAAGTACAGTATCCAGAAGAGCTAATTTGTTGATGCTAGGCCATTTTATGTCAATATCCAAACTTGTGCTATAACCTTCTGGATGATCTTGCTGCTTCCATGTGAATCCCAGTCGCCAGCTTTAGGAAAAGTTTGGAATTACCTAGATCAGTGACCAGTATGATCAAACTACTTGCTAGGGAACTGGGGTGAGGAAGATTTTAACTATTCCATTCTGCATACCAGTGAGTGCCATTCTTAGCTGAGTTTTGTGTCGCATTTTTATTTCCCCCTTTCTTTGACCTGTTTCTAATGGTGTTAACTCATGCATTGTAGGTGCCATACGTGTTGTTTATCAGGAGGTTGATGTCTTAGTTCAGTTGTTACAACACCTCAAATTCTCTCATATGCCAACAATTTTGTTGTTGTACAGCTTAGCCACCAGTGATGAGCAAGTACTCATGTTTTCATTACACTCGGGGTGTGGGCAGCATCAGTTTTTCTAAGTCTCTGACTCTTCTTCCTTGTTTATGTGCACAACGCAGGCATTCTCTGCAGTTCAGTTGCTGGTCTATTTACTACATTACTGTGACTTTTAGCAACTGGTAAACCCATCAGAGCACACTGCCTTGGAACTTGTAGTAGGATTGTAAGTTGTGGCCTCTCCTATACAAAAGGAAACTACCTTTTTAAAGTCTTGAGTCTTGGTACTAAGGTGACACTTTCAATTAAAAATGCCATTTCTAAGCCAGTGTTTACTTGAAGGTGCAGGGAGGATGGGAAGGAAAAGTGTACTGTGGGTACAGTGACACAAAGCTCTAGCTTGGCTGCTTGTGCAAGCAGCCTTTTGGGTGCTGCAGGAGCTGGTGCAGAGTTGAGTTCTGCCTGTCCTTTATTGTTCCTGGCTGCTCATGCAGCACCATATCATGTCCCACACTGTCACGGCCGTGGCATTTCTCTCCTCCCCTTTAGTCCCCTCTAGAATGGTCCCCACTACGGACACTGTGTGTCAAACCTTGGGGCATGACATTGATGGTTTTGAGAGGCATCTTATGGATGTGGTAACACAGAGCCGCAGCCTGCACAAGGACTACCTTGTTCAAATATTTTCCTTGATTAATATCATGTTTGCAGACTGATAAGAAATAAGGGGAATCTTGGGGACCTTCAAAACAGAAGGTTGAGGGGATTCTTGGATTTACTTTCTTTAAGTATTTGTTTTACTTCTTGATGCATTTGAAGCAGCTGTTACTTTTTGTGGACTTCTTTGTAGTGGGTTATGCTCAGTGATTATGTATAATTAAAAAAAAAAAAGGTGGGGGATTAAAGTGTATTAAATTGCTGAAGCGTAGCTTTTTTCATACTGTGAAACTCTGATATAAAGTATCTTGACTTTACAAACCTACGGTATAACGTGGCTGTGTGCAGTTTATGAGCTAAGTAACTGTGTACCTTTTCCTGTGGCTTTCAACCAAACTGAGAAGTGCACAAGAGGGCAAATTCTTTTGTTGTTGATAGCATTCCACGTTAACGAGAAAGAATTTCTTGCCTATTGCCTATTGTTTATGAAGTGGAAAGAGATCACAAGTTGTATAATCTCTCACTATATCGTGTGAGGTTTCTCCCCCCTCTTCCCCTCCCCTTAACCTTGCCCTTGCCAGACTGTAGCAGGTGCAGCAGGTGGGTGCTGCAATACACCACTGCACCTATGTTTTGTTATACGTTGGTGTTTGGAGAGGTAGGGGGGAGGGAGGGGGGAGGAAGGGGAGGACCAACAAGGAGAGCAATCCCCACAACTAAGGAAGCAGCAGGGCTGAATACGGTTTGGTTTCTGTCTCTCAGGAGCTTGCTCAGCAACCAAACCCAGATTCCAGGTGCAGTATTCCATAATTGGTCTGTAATCATAGAAACAGTGTGTTCCTCCTCTTCCTCTCCTGCCAAGAGTTTCTGGGTGGTGAATGTCAGTAGCTGGGGTTATTTTTAAAGGCAAGAGGTGAGGCTTGTCGTGCAAAGCTAGAAAGAGGGCGTTTGTTTGCTGAACAGAGCTGACATCAAAGCAGGGATTGCTGCCTACTGGCTAGCTGCTGCTTTATGCCAGGTAATCTTTAACGTATCAGTCAGTCCCCAAGATCACTGGCTGCATGTGTATATGAGAAACAACCTGTATTTATGATCCAGAAGATTTGCTTTTTTTATTTTTATTTCCATGAGCTGGACTTTGACATTTAGAGGCTCGCACTAATCATCTTGCAAAACCTGCTTAGTGCCTAGCGCTTCTAACTCAGCAACTGCTTTCTACTTCTCTCCACAGGATAATATAAATGTTTTTCTGAAAGCTTGTGAAAATATTGGATTGAAAGAAGCTCAACTTTTTCATCCAGGAGACCTTCAGGATTTGTCCAATCGAGTTACAGTCAAGTAAGTTTTGTGGTTTTGTTTTTTCCCCTCCCTTCTCCCTCTCTCCCTTTAAGCTTAGCTGAATATGTTTCTCAGACTTTTTTTTTTTAATGTTTGCCTATGGAAAGTTCTTCTTTTAATCTGGTAAGAGCAGTTCTGAATACTGTGGTGAAGGTTTATGTGTTCTTGAAACTAGTCAATAAGGTTTGCACAAATTTAATTTCAGAAACTAATTATTATTAAACCTCACATAAGCAAAGTAATTGTTAATGAATATTTACAACGTTTTGTATATAAAATGAAATCTGCTTAGGTTATTTTAAGCTTACTGTAAAATTAACTGCTAAATAATACAACAAGCATCACTTTCCTTTATGTTTTGAGATTACTGATGTGAAATCTGAAAGGTTGAGGTGGTTTTTTTTTCTGATTCTTGTCTGAATTGTAGCGGAGCTTGGCATGGTATTCCCGAAGGACTGCTATTTCCTCTGCTTCAAATGTTAACCAGGTGTATGTCACTCAGTGTTGTACCTTCTCTCAAAATATGTGAGAGTAGAAACCAAGGACAGAATTGAACAGAGTAATTGTCTTGTTTACAGAGGAGGAAGTTTTTTCTGTGAAATAGAATTAATTTGGTTCTGAGATACAATTACTGGATTCTCTAATTTCAGGACTACTGTGTCTCCTAATATGAGTTTTATTGCTTGTTTCTGAGGGATTAATGTGGAACTTTCATATGTAGGCACTTAACAGGTCACCAAAAGATGTCTTAATGGGGCTTCTTGCTTTGTTACAGTATTAGCTTCTTTTGTTGTGTTGGTAGAAAGGATGAATTTATTGTTAAGTCTCCAAACAGGAAGAGGTTATTTTGTGGACTGTTCTGAAAACCTGTCAAGTGAAATGTTAAGAACTGATTCATGTTTTAATGTATTGGCTTTATTAACGAGGAACAAGCAGTAATCCTTCTGTACATACCAGGAAAAAAGTAAGGTGAAATGACATCTACTTCTTTTAACTAAAGAGAAATTCTTGTATAGGTGGACTGGATGGTACCATATTGCCATATTTATTTGGTTTCAGAATGAAATTTCGTACCATTTTGATGTTTGATACTTGATGGAAATGCTTTTTTTTTTTCTCCTTTCCCCCCAGTCTTTGACTCATATCTGAAAAATAATTTCTTGCTAATGCTTTGGGGATTTGGCACCCCTCCATAACGCTGGTATCTTCTATGCTGGCTCATATGTCATGTTGAAAGCTGGAGGCTTGGTAAGCTCTGCCAAGCTTTCACTATCCACAAAAACCCTTTCTAAAGTTATTTTGGTTGAGGTTTGCTCTAAGGGTATAGATTAGCTGGTTGGATGCTGTCAGGAGTTCATTCTCAGTGGTGTAAATGGCAAACTGAAACCCAGGGGAGGTCAGGAAGGTAGAGTTAGCAAACTGTTGTGCAAACTCTGTTGTCCAGCCTGTCCCTACGTTAACCACAGTGCCCAAGCGAGATCAGCCATGAAATTACTCTGGTTTGGTATGTAACTGTGGAGCTTTTTGTTTTGTTTCTTTGGAACTTTGCAGCGCTACCAGTTCTGCTTCCAACAGCAAACAGTAAGGCTGGAATGTGAATTTGTCATAAGGCAATTGGCATATCACATCATACCTACTCGGCAATAGATTAATTAGTGTTTTTCAAAAAATCAGATTTGATTGCTTCTTATGGGAAACAATGCAGGGAGTCTGGGCTACAGTCAAGAGAGCTGGCAGCAGTATAGGCATGCTCTTTAATTTGTTTAAATGTAAGTTTGATTTTCCACACATTATGTATCATATAACAGCTCCATAGTATGTTTAAAGGGCTCACAGAGTAATTTAAAACGTTTATATCTGACCACATCATAAAGTCTTAACTGAGCTATGATAACAGGTTTTGATATATTTAGGAGTTTGAAGATGGACAGGAGGGAAGTTTTGTTCCATGAAGTGAAAGAAATAGGTTATACCAAGATAACTCTCCACTGAAAAGTCAATTGTACATTACTTAGCAAGTAAGTCTTTAGAAGGTTTCCAGAGAAAGTTGTGTGTCAGCAGAGAAATGTTGTCTGATCAAGAAATTTCTGATCTAATTGTTTAATGTAATAGAAATAAGTAATGTCAGACATTCAAGCAGAATAAGCTATTTCAAAATTTCTAGGATGCCAGTCATCAGAAAAGGAACACTGTCATGCATGGCTTTTCTGTTGTCCTCTGTTAACCTTGGTTTCAGCACTGAAAGTAAATCACTCTTGTCATGAAGTAAAAACTTTTTTTTTTAAAAAAAAAGCATATGAGAAAAGGCATATGAAATAGATTACATTTCATTTTTGGCTATCTGGCATTCCTAAACAAATTTCTTTTGCCATCATCACCTGAAGCTAATTGCCCTCATTTTGAATTAGCTGTGATAGGTTATACAGGATAATATTAAAGTGTGCCTGAAGCAGCATGTGTTTTTACACCTCGGTAATATTCCAGGTTTCTATGGTTGCACCACTGTTAGTGTGTGCATTTTATCTACCCAAAGTAGATTAGACAAACTGTTGCTTGAACAGTTAATTTTTTGATGCTGGGATTGCTGTGAGCAGTACATAGTATTCTAGTAGGCTACTACTATGTACTACCAGATAGAAAATATATAGCTCCTGTTGTATGTGAAGAGTTTGTAAGGAGGAGGGTACCAGTGGAAGAGTGGATTCCGCCTTTAGCACTAAGGAGGACACCAGAGTTGTCTTAATATGTCATAGTAAAGCTAGTGAATGACTCTGATTGGGAAGCTGCATTTCTGTGAGCCACGGTTGCCCAGTGTGAATTTCTCATTGCTATTTGACCCCCATAATAGCTCTGATACTGGACATCTGCAGAACGCTTCCAGTCTAATGATGTATTATGTGCACAAGCATTTCCTCCTAACACTTACTTTTGGAGCCTCTTGTTCTGTGGGCTTTTTGGCACCTTACCAGGCCTTTGTTGTGTTCCACCTGGCTAGACTTCCTTCCCAGCAGGAAGAGTTATCTTCTCCTTCTACTTTGTTTATTTTCTCCTCATACCCTGTTTCTGAGGTGCTTTCTCCTTTTCACTCTGATACCACCGTATCTTTGTGTCATCAATGATATATGATAATGTCAAGCCATTAAGAGATACCAAGCTCGTTTGTTTTTGTAGTGAGTATTTTTTGAGTCATAGGAGCATAAGGTAAGACCCTCTGTTACCTGTGGCTTGCCAAAAGCTATGCTAACAAATAATATTCCTATCTGGTAATGAAGTTGCCACTTTCAGTTGTACTTTATGTATTTTTTTAATGGTGTCTGAGGTGATGTATAGGCACAATATGAAACTCTTCTCTGTAATTACTACTTATATCTAGGACAAGAATCCTCTTACATTTCCAGTACGTTAGAGACTCTGAATTCCGAGTGATTATGCGATTATCCTTTTTGCAAAGAAATAGCAGCTTAAAATTTTATTGTTTAGAAGTTTGTGTAAAGAGAGATGGTTAAAATTACTGGCTGCTGTTCAAAGGATTGCAAGCTTTATGCTTTGTGAGATTAGTTGTTGTGATGTGGAAAAATATACCAGCATGGATGGCATTAATCTGTACATGAGAGTATAGATTAATGTCTGAGATTTATCTTCTGGTATTTCTGTAAATCTGCAGAAGTTATTGCTCAGTGGTAGAGTACAGCAGTGTGTCATGTTTTCCAATAAAAGTTATCCAGATGGACTTATTTCTCACAGTCATATGTACATCTTCTCAGTTATTTGCATAAGTGCACGTGACCATCCTAAATTCTCAGTATTTTTTAAAAATTTCTTAAGTCATTTCCAATTAGAAATATTTTAAAACACAGCAGCTTTATTGTTTTTAGTAATGCAAGGCTGTCTTAATATTTCTTTTGATGCCTTTTTCAATTCTATTACAGTAGGAATGTCATAGGAGCCTAGGGACTTGCAGATGACAGCACAGTTACTATTTAAAAATGCTAAGCACTTCCTTACCCAACTCTTTAAAAAGTGACACACCCAGTTGTTCCCAGCTGTGGAAGGGTTCTTAGCAAAATAAAGCCAAGGAATGAGCATTTCCCTAGGCGGATAGAAAAACTTCAGTTCTGATTGAATTTGTTATTCCAATGATCAGTTTTAAAGGAGGCAGCCTGAACAGTTGGACCAATAGCCAAACTAAAATAATCTTTTTATTTTTCCTAAGCAAATTAATAACTCTATCTGAAGAGAGTAGAAGAATTACTTAGTTTCATGGAGTACTAATTATAAATACAAAGTATTGTGGGATAATACATGAAAGTATTAAATGCACTAAACCAGATTTTGTGAAAAAGAATTCACTGCGTTAATCTTAAATTGCAGGCTTTGCTTAAAACTACTACAAGCTCCTCTTAATGTTAATTTTATTACTTTAATTTCATTCTTCAATAAATATCAGAATACTTGACCTCTGTTAATGTTATTAGACTGGGGTTATATTTAGAGTAGGTTTTGAGTGAAACAATTCTGATAAGGTAGCTGGAAATATCTCAGGACGTACTGTGTTTCTGAATATGATATTTGGATAAGACCTTCAACTTTCTGCTTTTGTGAAGCAAAACACAATGAACTTCTTTACTTATTCAGCATCAAACTTGTTGCTAAGATATGAAAAAATGTATGAAACAAGCAGAAAATCTTGTCTGAGAAATCTGGCTGAGTTGGAATTAAGTGCATAAACCAGGTGAATTAATAGAGGTCTGATTTTAACCTTGGCATTTCTAACTTCTAGATAGTTTTAACTATCGATCTATAGTTCCTTCTGAACAGCTATTTATTATAGTTTCCTAAAGCAAAAAATAATCCTGGGGAAAAAAAAAATGGATGCAGTTCTTTCTCTAGAACAAAGATGTATGTATGTAAAGCCATCCAGAGAGGAGTAACAACTGTCATGCTTGCCCTTGTGTTCATGAATTTCAGATGCTAAACTTTTGAGACAGACTCTCTTACAGCCTCTCTTCAGAGGTAATACTTTATGAATTGAAGGTATGAAAAAAATTGCTTGGAAGATAGATGTTTAAAATAAAGCTTGAAGACAAAATGCTTCTTAAGGGATGTGATTATAGACCTGTATTCTGTGTCTCTCTACCTGTCCAGAGCAGAAAAAAAATTCTGTACTTCTCTTATGATTAAGCTTTAAAAAGAATGAGCAATTATACGGAGTTATACAGACAAACTTTTAAGAACAGATGTACAGAATCTCTACAAGCCATATCATAAGTGTTACCCCTTACTAAGCCACTCTTTCCTCTTACAGGCTGTCAGAAAGTAAGCTGCCTTAGCACTGGGTTAAACCAAACACAAAACATCCTCTGTTACCTGCTTTCTATTTCCCATAAATCAGATTACAGTGCTTCCTTTCAATGGTGAAATTTCCTCACTTATCTTTTCTGGTGCAACTGCTAAATGCCTAGATATTGTTGGATGCTGAAAATACCACTGAAGCAGTTGCGAAAAGGGGTTGAAAGCAGATGTAGCATCTGCCAGTTGATATTCTTTGTATCTTAAGAAAATAGTTACACACTGTCAAATAGACTCTAACTTTTTACATGAGAACATATCTTTTATTTTTCTGTATAAATTGATATTCCTCATAACTTCATGTTTTTCAATGACTGTTCTTCAGGAACGTGCTGGGTTTCCCGATTCCACTTGTGTTGCTCTTTCATAGAATCATGGTTTGGGTTGGAAGGGACCTTTAAGATCATCTAGTTCCAAACCCCTTGCTATAGACAGGGACACCTCCCTCTAGACCAGGTTGCTCAAAGCCTTGTCCAGCCTGACCTTGAGCGCTTTCAGGGAGGGGGCATCTACAACCCTCACTGGGCAATCTGTTCCAGTGTCTCACTACCCTCACAGTAGAAAACTTCTTCCTGATATCTTTGAAGGTACTTTTTTTCTGAAGGGTCAATGAAGGCTAAGTAAAATTTTTATTCATAGGTGATGAATGTTACCACTGCTGAATAGATCATTTAAGAATGCAATCTCTGCAGGAAGCCCTAAAAAGACGGTCTTTTGAGTGCGTAATTATTGTCAGCACTCTTAGGAATTTCTTTTGCTAACCTGTATCATCTGCAGTCACGTTGATGCCTACATATGAATCTCAGCTGTCTTTTAGAAGATCAGTTCTGTTCTTCCTAATGATACAGTAGGAATGAAAGCTTTTACCAGAATGTACTGTGAAAAAATGAGTTGAGAAATAGAGAGCACTATTTAAAAGAAACAGTGGTTTGGTAGGAAGAAACAGAGGGTCTCTGGCTCTTCGAATGCTTGTAATTTAGTCATGAATACTGAACAACCAAGTCAAAAAGAGAACGGGAAAGTGGGGGTGGTGGAAGATGATATATCTATTTATATGCATTCATGCATATAAAGGAAAGTTTCAATTGTGAAAGCAGTGCCACATCTCAGCCTTTGGGGGATTACTTTAGGCTTGCTTTGCCAATAGCACTCAGCAGTTTGAACTGTCTGGCAATTGACTTACCTAAAGTTTTGAGAGGTAATGAGAAACTCTTTTAGGAGTCATATCCCATTTTGTGCTTCACAAAGAACTGTCATATTTTAAGTTTTGATGTGGATAGTTTAACCAAAAGATAGCAATTTAAAAAAAAAAAAAAGGAGAATACAAGTCAATTTGTAGTCATGTTGCTCAGAATTCAGCTTTGTTGTTGATAGTATCAAATTTATATTTGAGTCTTGCATATCTGATATTCTTGTAGACTTGCTATACTTTCTTGAATTTTTTTTAAACCCAAGAACTTCAGTTTTATAATGAGTACATGATGGCTCTGAGCCTGAATTTGCTGTACTGATTTAATTTTTTTTAAGAAACGCACAGTATGAGTTGAAAAAACTAGTTATAATTTGCCTTAAAAACAAAACAACAAAACAAAAATACCTACCCCAAACACACAAAAGGGATCCACCCTTTCCTGCCTTTTTTATTCTGTGTAGAACAGAACGTTGTGGGCTGGATGAAAGCCAATTGCTTCAGTGCAAGAAAAATGACAGTACTTGTAAGTAAGGTCTCCAGATTCTACTGGAATGATTGAAAAGTCAATCAACCCAAAGACACAAAGAGGGTATCTGTGAATTCAAGTTGAGGGGAAAGGAATGGAAGACAGGGTTTTCTGGAATGAAAGCCTTTTAACCAAAATTTAATTAAAATAATGAATGCTGTTTTTGAAGTCATTTTCTGACTTCTAGGGAAATAACATTTCTTGCACATGTGGTTGTAATAAGTTTTTATTGTGGTAACTAAGTTTCCTAGTGATACTTCCCTTGAAATGGAAAAGTGCAGCACCCTCAATTCAGAATGACTATAGAAATGTTCCTATGACTCTGTAAGCATGGAAATTTCCTCTTTGCTGTGGACATTTTCATATACATGAGTTATATTCACATATCCTATTTTAAACATTAAAATTGTTGTATTTATATTACTTATGGAAACTTCAAAATCATGCATTTCATGTTTAAATTTTATCAACTCTAATAATTGTTAGGCAGAGTTAACAATGAAGATGAGTATATTTCATCAGTCACGTCCAACTATTGTGCTCAGTGCACAATACTCTCACATGTCACTAATTTGCATTAGCTTTATCATTTCAGTAAAACCGTTGGAGGTAATCAAATACGTTCCAGACTTTGAACTGTACCTGCCAGGGTTAACCTCCAGTTTTTCGGTGTAAGGTCTATAAAATGTTGGGTGTGGTACTATTTAATCTTTGAACTTTCTCTGAAGTTTCTGATCATGAAGAGAAATGTCTAAGATGGTTCACTTTTTCTGTTGAGTGATTTAACAGGTAATCTACCATTTTATGGGACTATAATCTTGATGGTGTTTGATTACCATTTATCTATTTTGTGAGATGATTTTGCTGAAGGAATGAAAAACTTCTAGGGTCCTATATTTGTGCCTAGAAGTGTACAGGAAATTGCCTTAATGCATTTGGAAAAATTACAACAGTGGGTGTTAGTAATGCAGAGAGTATTTCAGGTATCTTTAGTGACATGTATTCCTAACCTTACATGGGAATTTAAATATCTATGCTACAAAACTGAACGATTGGCTGAAGGAAGTTGCAACAACTTATTGCTGAAAAATGACATTTAAAAAGTATCTCTGAAAAAATGGTTGTGTACGCTCAAAAAACTTACTACTAGAAACCTTTACAATGCTTTTCAGTGATCTTTTCAGTGCTTTTTTAATTTGTACTAAGAGAAGAATCTTCTAACCTTTTAGGATTCCTTGAGCACCTGTATTCATTTGTGAGCATGCACATCAATCTCTTAGCTTCTCGGGATATAATGCAGTTTACAAAACATGGTAATCAAGTTGGATGAGCAGTTATGAAGGAAGATACAGATAAAACCTGCATTTTTGCTCTTTGTTGTGGGCTTGTTTGTTTAGATAGAAAACTTCAGTTGTATCTGAGTTTGGGAGTTAATGGACTTCTATAAAGAATAAGCTTTCATTACCTTCAGGTCAATTATACAGAAATATGTGCACAACTTTACTGTCATTAGTTGCACTTCGCTGCTAAATTTCTGAATCTAGAATAAAAAGAAAAAGCTCTTATTTTATATATTACATGAAGCTGATTTAAACCTTTTTGTGAATACAAGAGTTTGTCAATTAACTGTGTGGATAGACAAAGTAAGGCTGAACAGTGTATTGATATCTGTAGATCTTACTCAATATCAAGTCCTGCTTTGGGCCAATCCTGTTCCTGTATTAGGATTAATATTATTTTTACAGTGCTTTCGGAGATTTCAACTCATTATTACTGCTTAACTGAAGCACTAGAATAGTGCTCTTCAAGGTGCTATTAACAGATTTTCTACTGATTATTGCAATAAGAAATGCAAATATCTTTACAGAGCACACATTGAGCTGGCTTCAGGCTTTTTTTTTTCCAAGCTGTCACTGAGACCAGTTAAATGAAATTGTCCTGTCACATGGTTAAAAGAGAGCGCTTTGTGGGGAGAAGACTGCTAAATAACAGCATGCTTAGCCACATAAAAGGCATGATCTTTTTTTTAATGATAGAGATCTTTAATGTCTTAAAAAAAGAAAACAAAAAAAAAACAAACAAAAACAAACATTAAAAAAACCAACCCAATAACAGACCAAAAACCAAAACCCACATCTAAAGAACTCTTCACCATTTCTCCATGCTGAAAAAGCTGGACCACAAAGCTCCAGCTGCAACCATCTTACTGGCCTCCCTACTCAACTTGCTCCATTTCAGCAATGTCTTGTTTTGCACTGAACTGAATGTGGCCACTATATGTGGCATACAAGCACTGAGGAAAGCGAGGATGATCACGACCATCAGCCTTGACCCACGTTTCCTTTCCTACCATCTTCCAGGCACTGCTCCTTACCCCACTGTGCTATTGCAGGGGCTAGTTAGTCCTAGCTAAGGACTGGGACTTTGTCCTCCTTGAAAATCACAAGGTTTCTACAGGGCCAGTCCTCTAAACTCAGCCCTACCCTCTGAGTATTGGCTGTGCCCTCCTGGTGCTCCCATCAGCTTGGTGCTAGGGAGTATCAGAAACTGACTCAGAAGGAAAAATGTGAAAGTCACTGTAGTATGTTACTCAGACTAAAGAGGTTAGTAATATGTATTATATTTCCTCTTTCCTTTCCATTCTAGAAAAGACATCTAGTGAATGTAAACATGTACACACCTTTGAACCCAGTACGTAAAGATACTCATCAACTGACGTGGATTCCAATGTGTTATATGATAAAATAGTCAACTGGGGTGGGGAAAGGGAGGCTAAGTTCAAAATGCTTTTACTTTTGCATATGATATTAAATTACAGGCATTTGTGCCCTGTGAATAAGTGCTCAAATATGCTTGTCAGGTTTATGCTTTTTAACTCTATGACCTGATGATGTCTGAGATGTTCTCAGCCGTGATCATTTTCCGTGAATAAGAGATATGCTTGGTAAAACGTTAGCTAAAAATGCTCAAGTTAACAGAAGGCACAATATATGGTTTCACATTAAGATGTGATCTGTTTCCATCACAGATCTGTGCAAATTTATCAGTATAGACTATTCTAGTAAGAAACTTTCAATGATCTTTTGCTAATTTTTTAGAAATATTGTTCTTTACATGTGTAAAATAAGAGGAAAACTAGGGTTACATAAGTGAGAACAGGAAAGTCAGAAAAACTCTGATTTTGTATAGAAAATGGTGAAATATGGGACAGATAACACTATTCAGGACTGAAATAACAGGGTTAATAGTTTTGTGAAAGTATTTGTTCAATAGCAGTCTAAAAACAAACAAAAAAACAACCAAAAAAAACCATAAAACAAAAAAAACACCCAGAAATAAAACCCAAGCATTACTAAGAATTATTAGAGCTAGAAGAACCAATGGCACATTATTGTGCTGCTGTGGTTAATCTGTAGTTTACCAGTGTCATACTGTGTGAAGCTTTGGAGCTCGATCACTTGCCTGTTCCTCTCACTTCCCCAAATACCCCAAAAGCCAAAACAGTGGCATTGAAAAATCTTCATCTTCATGACACTTGTACCAAAAATGGGAATTAGCTCCTGCTGATGGTTTAAACGTGATAGAACTCCTTAGCCAGGAAGAGGTAGGATGAATCCCTCTTTAAGCCAAGGGAAGGTGAACAAAGTAATGAATAATAAATATGAAAACCTCACTAGGAAACGGAACAGCAGAGAAGTTGAGCTGATTGCTGCATCTTATACTTATAAAGCAGTCATCCAAATGTGGGGTTGTACGTTTCCTTGTCAAATGGTGCTGTAGAAGATAAAAGTTTACTTCATGGGGTGGTGGAGAAGTTCATGAAAGAGAAATCTCTGAAGGATTACTTAATACTGGGAAACCACATCTAGTTTGGGAAGTCCCTGAGGGAGAAGCATGTTGCTTGCTCTGTTCTCACTCTTCCTTAGGCAGCCACTTAATGTTTCACAGAAGGATGGGATCCTGGCTCAGCAGGGTTTTGATATGGCTCTGTGGATGTTCCTGCCTGAGCTGCAAAGATCACATCCAGTGAAAGCTGATTTGAACTTCTATGAATTTATGATATCTTCCTCCAAGAAACATGACTAGGAAGGAAATCAGACAAACTTCTATGGAAGCAATTAATTTGCTTTGCTAAATCAGTCAAACAATCTACCATTGTTAAGCTTTAGCAGGAATGGAACATTGTATACAGAGGTATCTGAGGAGGTGATTAAAACTGCATTTGAGAAGGATCATAAATCTCTTAATCTAGACTAGTATTTGACTACTACATGAAACCAGGTTTTGCAATCATGGAGGTAGAAATATATATATTATGATTTCTTAGAATGTTTAACCTTTGTTTTTTCTTATTAAACAATTTGGCATTTTAGTAAAAGCTAAAATAGGAATAATAGGTAGGAATAGGTGAAATTTTCTGCAGATAAACTGGCATGCATATTTGCATGAACTACATTCAGAATCGTTAGTTAAAACCTACTTATCTCTAAAAATATCAGTTAATTTAAGATGGCTTGTTACTGATTTTGGCATTGGCAATGTAACCAAGATCACGCATCAGATGGTTATGCAGAAGGCACACCCACCCAGCTTCAATGAGCATAGAATAAGATGCGTCAGTAATGAGATTCCTCTGCTGTGCTTATCCTGCAAAACAGTCACTTCTGCTGCGCAGAATATTCCATTCTTTGAAGTCTGAGCTCATCTCTTGTATTGGATGTTGACTGATGTTGAGAAATCACACAAGGCAATTAGCGCTAGTTATTTATTAGTATTATTTGCCATTTCAGTATGGGTTTTTTTGCTTCAAGAGGAAAATAATTATCTTGCAAAAGGATAGCTTTTGTTTTTATAAACAACATTTTGTCATTCTGAGACATTTTCCTCTTTTAGTTGTGACCAAATTCCTTTTCTAATACTATTTGAATAAATTGTGAATGCATTCAACAAGCTAGTTGGTTTAATTAAGGCATACCCTGTACAGAAATGTCCAGTTTTTCAGACGGTATAGTCAGTCTAGGGTGGTGATTGTCACAAAAATAATGCAACTGCACTTGTGACGTTTTTATTGTATTCAGTACTCTTTTTTGTTGTTCAGGATGGTAAACCTATGAATCCATGGTCTGATGGCAGCCAACAAACCCTGCATTCCTGAGCTTTGTTTGCCTGGGCTCATGTGGGTAATGGCTGCACAGTAGCTGCGCTCAGCTGTGCATGCAGGACAAATTTAGCTTATCACTTGACTTCCCAGTACTGATGCAGGACAACTGTGCAGTGTTGATTTGGATACTTAGATTGAATTAGGCAGGTACTCTATGTTTATACTGTGTTACCCATCTGCCAAAGTCTCTTGATAAATTTCTTTCTTTTAATGGACTGTGTAAGTTTTATCAGGAAAGAAGTTGGAGGCAAGTGCTGGGGCTTCTTGACTTAATCAGAAAGTATATTTACACCATGAGGTTCAATGGTGAAAAGACAGAGAAGTGTGTGGTATTTGGAGAAGGTAAAGATAGCTGCAGAAGACTAAATCTGAATGCAAGCATTGGATTCCAATTTATGAATTCCAGTTCAAGTGCCAGTTGTGAAATCTTCACTGAACTGAAACATCAACTGAAATGGGGATGATAATAGAAAGGATATTTGATGCACTAAGATTTTATTTCTCCATAGGATTTTTTTTAAAGCTTTTCATTTATACTTTTCCCTAAAATGTAGAATCATAGAATTACTAAGGTTGGAAAAGACCCACAGAATCGCCCAGTTCAACATGAATTCTGCAGTGAAAAACTGCAATGGCTTGAAAAGTTGTCTATATAGAAATATACATTGAGCAAGAAGGTATGAAAGAACATCAAAATTCAAGGCCTATTTTCTTTAAGCAGCTTAAATATGAGCACATGACTGAAGATGATTAAGTAAAAAAATAGTCTGCTTCCAATGTAGCCTAATCAGTTCAGACAGCACACAGCTTTCTTTCCTTCACTTTACTTGAACAGAGATAGATCTGCATAATCAAGTGCATTAGGTTGACTTGACTCCTGGGCCATGGGAACAGCAATATCTTCACTACTGTAGCCAGCATCAACCCACCATGATGCCTCTTGTGTGCATTATCAGCACAAGGAACTGCATCCCACTGAAGCAGCATCATACCACGGCTTTCTCCTCATCTGTCTTTCCCTTCCCACAAAACATGTATTTTTCTCTGCTGTGCTGCTTGGTGTAAATATCTAACCTGAACTCTGCCCAAATTTCTGCAGTATGATATGGGTACTGTTAGAAGACAGTGTAGTGAGGACAGAAAGGAATTATGGTAAAATGAGATTCAAAGCTTGCAAATGTGCAAATGAATCCAGTTTGTCTCCTTTTATTAACTTGATGTATGGAGAAATGGATCTCAGCTGTTCCCAGAAGCATTGCAAGAAATCCATTTTCGTATTGTCAAATACAGTGCCTATTAAGGGAGAATGGTTTGCGTTTGCATACCTACAGGTGTCGGTTTCATAAGGGACCCTGCATTGAAAGGCTCTGTACAAGCTTAATTCCAGGGGATGTGAGGAAGCAGTGAACACACTGAATTTCTCTTCTCTCCTGTTGTCCAGGAATGTATTTATGTGGTTTCCATCATGTAAAAGTGGCATGTTGCTATCGAATCAGTCAAACAAGAAAGAAGCTAGCTTTTATTTCCTGGGGCAGGAATCTTTTTGATGGAAACATACCAAAGGCATACGTACTTATGTAAGGAGCTTTTGTGTGCAGGATTTTTGTCAGGAAAGCAAATATCTTCAAGCTCCTAGAAACTGTTTGGTCAGGCTTAATTGCATGTAGGCTTTGGCATACAAGGCTTAATGGAACATGTTCCTGTTATTTGTGCATCTGTAGACACAGCAGAGACAAGGTTCCTTACAAGCAGAATTAAATAGCAGTGAGAGTGGTGGAGGAGAGTTACTAAACAGTGTTTTGTTTTTTTTTTTTCTACCTCAAGCAATGAGAGGATTCTCCAGCTAATTATTTCAGGTTACTTCAGCTCTTGGTACTGTGACTTCTTCGTAAATGTATTTTTAATTTTAAGGGCTGCCTTCAATTTCAAAACTAGTGTATTAAGGTCAACATTTACCTGTACAATATCCTAGTCTGCATCTTCCTGTAAATGAGGAGAGAGTAGCATCACCTCAGTTTTAAATCCCGGTGCTGAAGGTGATCTACATGCTACTGCTTTCTGTGGTTTGGAATATTCTTTGGATTGCTCTCCAGCTATTTTGGAATGGGATACCCGATGAAGATGGCTTCTTTCTGTTTTTGTTCTCCATTGCTCAGGCTTCTCTGCCAGGCAACTTGCAAAACAAACAGCAATGCAGGGTCAGCTTCCAAAGAGTATGTGCTTTGAAGTAGAGGACAGGTGGCAATTATTCTTTAATGGTATTACAAAAGGTAGCTGTAGCTGTAGAGGTTTTCATGTACTTTATTAAGGCGTGTAACATCCCAACCCTTATACTGAAAAAAATTAGTGGGTACTTATCAGAAAAAAATCAGTTTGTACTTTCCTTAATGGTGAAGGATATAACTGGAATTTGTCTGTAGACAGGATTTGAAAGTGTCTGGTTCTTTGAAATAATAGCTTCTAAGTGATGATTCACACAGAAATGTAGAGAAACAAAGGTGAGTGTTAGGCAAACTGGATGTAGATGGTCATCTTAAAGGCCCTGTAGAAGTGAGAGTGTAGAAAATGTCAGTTCATTAAACAAAGCAAATTGCAGCTCATTATAAAATTTCTCAAAAAAAAAAAAAAGGAAAAAGACAGTGTACAGTATTGTGTTCATGGGGTAGAATTGCTTTTTGGTTTGACGTTGGTAGTGATTGTACAGGAGCTGTCTTATCACTGGCAGTACTCTGTGGTCACTTTTCTTTTTGTGGAAGCACTTCAGTAAGGGTTAGTTATACATGTATACATTTGCACATACTGTGCAAACTGAAATTAGCAAAAATAGCCTTTTTAAAAAAAAAAACAATTTCAAAGCACTTTTCATCTCTAGATATTGCTCTGAGATGAGGACTGTGTTTGCGAACATATGGGGTGGTAGTTGGTTAAACACTCAAAATGAGTGCATTTAAGACTTTATGCAGTAGAATTGAGCACAGAGTATATTTAAATATATGTGCATTCATATATGCTAAAAGTCTTATTTATTTCACGCATAGCCTGCTGATTTCCATGCTTGTATCAGCCTTCATCAGTGCTAAAATTCCAATGTTGCTGCTTTAAAAAGAGAAGAGATTAGGGAGTGCTCTTGATGGGAATTTTTCTCTCTTTGAAGAGAATCACACCTCACGTCTTCAACCTGTTGCTCTTTTTTCTACCAGCTTTTCGTCATGAAACATTGCTTGGATTTTGTTGGTAACTTTATTATACAGAAAACTCAAATATATTCACCTGTGTACCTGTCCTGTGTGTTAGTTGTCGTGCTTTTCCCCCACCTCTTAAGAAGCTTAGGTAACTGTAATTAAATGAACTATTATTAAGTTACATACCTGACATTCTGTTCAGAGTTCCTTCTACAGTTGTGGATTTCTTTCCCTGGGGAAAGCTTCCACAGATTCTTTCCTATCTGCGAAAAATTTGAGGTGCATACTTTTACATGTACTCAATGTGCTGTTGTCCAAGTGAAGTGTGATAGAGGACTTAACGTTTGTAATCTTTTTTTTCGACTGAGCAATAAATATGACTGCCAAAGTACTTCTGAATCAGTGTCTTCCAATAAATTAACATCCAACAGATGGCTGGTTTGTTGTAGCATGAGATGTTTCTGATAGAACTGGTTTATGTTATTAAAAATCAGTCTTGCATAACTTACACTGCAGTATAAGCTATATTTGAGTGTATTAGAAGACTTGTACTCTGCCATAAATAATACTGCCTTGATCATGATGACTGTTGTATCTTTGTACTTTCACTTGCTAAAAAGCACTGTGAATACTTACTAAACTTTAAGATACAGACTTCAGTAGATAAATTGGAGCACAAATTGCATCTGTACTCACATGTAGGAAGAACAATATGTAAAGAGCACTCTAGCTATATTTTTCATAGCAGCCTTCTCCACCTGCGTATTGCTATGTAGAAAGAAAGGGGAAGTATGTTGCAAAAATACGTAGTGTAGATCTTAATAGCCAGGCAGCATTGCGCGGATAACATGGCTCAACAATTTGCCACCTGGCAACCTTAAGTATTATCTTCATATTTGCTTATCTCTCGTTATATACTATCTCTGAGTCAACAGCCTTCTCCTAAACCATCACCAGAGGCTTATTTATTCTCCTCATTTGGGGATGTTCCTGGCTGTTCTTTCATTGTTCTGGTTAACTAACTTTTGTAGTTGTGTTAGTTTGGAGTTGCGAAGAATTGGAGACCTTGGAGTTATTCTGAGTCTTCTTCCATTGTGCACCCTGGTAATGAGACTTCTGAGTTGGCTTACTGTGTGATTCTTCTTCACTTGTAACCTTTGTGATTTTTCTTGTTGCAAGTAGGTTAGCAACTCTGGAATTAAGTGTAATCAAGAAGTGAAACATACAATTTGTTTTATTGGAGTACCTTTGCGTTTCTCATTCTCTCTATATTTTAAGTCTCAGTGGAGAATAATGAGGACTTGGCTTTTCACTGAACTGGAAAATAGTTAAATGTTGTCACAGCAGTGTTATTGTTGAGACTTCTAAACTCAGACAACTAAAAACCTAAGATGCGAATGGCTGCTTCTGGAGACATTTCCAAAGTAGCAGATGTGGATTAACAGTTGCTATGCAATGTGTGGACTCTTTCCTCAGAAGCTGAGCCTTTGCTGTTGCCACTGATATACTTTGCAGCTTAATCATTAGTCTGATATAATCATTGCAATGATTAAATGCAACAATGATTGCAATTTATAGCTAATACAGAGATCCTTAATCTGCAGAAACCATGGATCCCTGGATGAGAATTCTTAGGTTTCTGCTAACCTTCTCTGGATCAAAATGTCTGCCCAGTTGTTGTGTGGAAATTGAGGATTTTTGGATGAAGGATTTCTACCGTAAACTCTTCCAGAACCTAAGGGTTGTTTTCATTATCCAGGCTCTGCAGTTTGAGTGACTTCTGGGAAGGATAGCTTACAGCCACCGTGTGTGTTTTAAAGAGCTTACTTCTGGCCAGACGGTTGGTGAAATTCTGCAGACAGTGAACTGTAGTTTCCAAGAGTTAATGCATTAGTATCTCTTTTCTCATGAGAGGGAAGACTCCTAATTTAGCATTTACTCATGCACTCATTAAAAACGTTGGGAATATTGCCATGGCCTCACTTGGAGCAGAATTGGATCTTTTTGTTCCACTCCCTCCCTGCCACCAGATTGAGTTGTAATAGCTTGTTGGAGTGTTTTGGTGGTGTCTTAATTGGTGAATCAAGCTTTTTTTCTCAGTCATCAGTTTCATGCTACAAATTACATACTTCATGGGAACCAGTGAAAAGCAATGGTGTGAGATCATCTACAGTTCTGTGGCTAGGATTATTTTCCTATATTATTAATTTTGTCCAAGTTTTTTTTTTTTTTTTTTCAAACTCCTCTAACTGTACTACAGCACATTTGATTTCAGTAGGTTGGGATGCTCAGAATATTGCATTATATAAATTCTCCAGCCTCAGTTATATGGTTAGGCAAGCTTTTTTTTTTGCCACCCCCTTTTTGCCTCCCACACAGACCTTCTAACATTCTGGCAAAGCAAGTATTTGGACTTCTACCCATTCTCTCACTTTGCAGCAAAGAAGCATTCAGTTTTCCAGCATTAAAAACTTGGCCAGAAAACCTGACCCAAAAGTTTAATGTTTTGAGCAAATGTTTAAAAATACCCTCTATCTGACTTGGCTGCTTAAAGTAGCTTTAAAGCACTTTTGTCCACTAGGGCTGACAGTTTCTTTATCCTTCAGAAAGCAAACACTTATCTGGTGGTACTGATGGCAACGAATTCAATTTAGTCATTTCATACATTACAGAACTAAGTCTGAAGCTGTAACTAACCTAAACAAAGAATAGTTAACACCCACATCTTTAAAGTAGCTCCATTACATGGCTGCGTTGGAGGAACTGAGGACAGGAGATGGGAATTGTGGCAATTAGGGATAAAAGTATTTGGTCACCTTGGATGGATCTTGTCTGCTCCTTGAAACAACAGGGCACATTTTTGCTGAGTAGTGCACTTTCAAACTTGATTCTTGTGCCTTATCTTTGGCTTCTGGAAGAGTTGATTCAAGAAATTATATTTTCTTCCAGAATTATTTCTGATAGTGTTGAATAAATTTATGTTCAACTGCATTAATTGAAGCTTTCTTTTCTGGATCTGACTCTGCCTCCCTATACGAAGGTAAATCAAGAAAAGATAGGAAATGTTAAGGACCACTGATATTTCTGTGATCTGTGTACCTCACTTCTTTGGGTGCATATGCTTTGACTCAAGTTAGTAAGGAACTGGCTTTCGCAGAGAAAAATCAAGTTCATCCAACATTTCATGTTTTTATGTGATGTTGTTATCCCTGTTGCTAGGGTAACTCAAACATAAAATCTGGAAAAATCTCAAAAAGGAAGCATTACAGTTTCTTCAGTGCTGCTTATTTGGTTGTGAGATAATTTGCTAAAATACTACACTGAAAGCCCAGTAGTCTTTTAAAGGTTTTATCCCAAATGCGAAGAGTAAACTAAAGGATGCAGTCATGTACTAGTGATTTATTTCTACTTAAGGGCAAATTCCAACATAGCTTTAACTTGTTTCCAGAATGTTTATCATGGAATAAATTGCACTTACCTTGTACATCCATTTTCTCAACTTCACTCTTCCATCTCTACAAATAATCCAAATTCTTTCCAAAATCTTAGCTCTAGCATATTTTCCCAAAAGCTGTGCTTTTAGTAATCCCCTTTTAAAATGCTGAAGTATTTGTTCTTTAACAATGTGGCTTGAACTTAAAAAGAGGGGCTGGGGTTGGCACCAACCCAGTTCTTTTTTTTCAGATTTTGTCCTCAGCTAGCATTATAAGATTGATGGTATTGCTGTCAATGTTGAGACGGTTCAAGCTAGTGGATATTTCATCTGCTTTAATCTTTTTGCAGTCTTAGTTATTTTGAAGCGCAAAGGAATGGGGAAGTCTGGCCTTTATAGCTGAGTTGGCTGCCTCTTTTTCACCTAGTGGCTGGCAAAAGGCATGTCCTTTCCTGTGTAGCTTAACCAAAACATAATACAGACATCGGAAATAAGATAACCACTCCATTAATCTGAACACAGAGTTCATCCAGAGATTTTCCAGAGAATTCTTAGTTTAGAATGCTAAATAAATTTTGTTCTTGTATATAATACTTTTGTCAGCATTACATTTGAATTGCTGTAGAGGAAAACATTAGCCATCAGAAATATGTTCAACTTACTCTCAGCTCCTGCATTTCTCACATACCCCAAAATGCAGGGGTCCTTACTGCAATCTACATTTGTCTGTCTCCTTTCAGAAAGATAAATCCACTTTCGTATGCTCCTCTGTTATTGCTAGTCTTGGTTCCCCTGAAGAGGTGGTGACTAGAGTACAGGAAGTCTTGACCACCTCTGATTTGCAAGCCATGGATGAGGAAACTGTAGTTCTTGCTTTTAGCACTCCTATGCACTTAATTGTATTCTGTGTATGTACTAGAACAACAGCAACCAAGTAAAAAACCACCTTGCAGTGGTGAAACTCAATATGAATGCAGGCATGAGCTTAGCAATACTCAGTATAAATTACTGGCAGTCACTTTTTTTTGTCAGCTGACATGTTCTTAGTTGAATATCATATATAAATTACATAGTATCGCATGAGGTTTACAGACACCCTCAAAGTTAATGAAAACTCCTGAAGTTGGGTGTTAAAATTGGTAAACTGCTTTGTTTATGCACAGGTTTGTATATCACAGCCCATTTACTTGATGCAAAAATAAAGGATTATGTTTAACAATTTTTCTCTGAGCATAAAACAAGGCAGGAGATTGAAGGTAGTTTTTTTTCCCTCCCGTCTGATTATATAGGTTATAAAAATGGAGGGGAATGGTTTTAAACTAAGATGGGGAGGTTTAGGTTAGATATTAGGAGGAAGTTTTTCACTCAGAGGGTGGTGACACACTGGAACAGGTTGGCCAAGGAGGCTGTGGATGCCCCATCCCTGGAGGCATTCATGGCCAGGCTGGATATGGCTCTGGGCAGCCTGGTCTGGTGGTTGGTGACCCTGCACATAGCAGGGGGATTGAAACTAAATGATCATTGTGGTCTTTTCAACCCAGGCCATTGTATGAAAAATCTGTCTCTCTCAGTGAGCAAAAACGTATCATTTGCCAATTCCTAGCAATCCATCAGGGACCATCGCTGAATGGTTTTTCCTAACTGAACTATTGTATTAATCCTGGTGAAGAATGCACACAGGCAGTTGCTATGGTGTAGTAGGTACATGGAAAATATTTACCCTAACTTACCTTGCAATGAGTTGTTTATCCATACCCTGAGTGGGTGCAGCGGTATCTGAGCGGTACTCAGAGGGAATAAATGAGTCAGCACTGAGAACTATTCTGTAAAATTGCCACTAGAATCCCTCTATGGGAAGAGGGGATATAGGAGTGAAAGTAAAAAGGACAGTAATTGTGGAATGATTTAATTAAATAATAGCAAAGTTACGTCAGGCAGTAGAGAAGGTGAATATTAACTTTGTCTTGAAATAATACTGAGTTGCCATGGTTGCTGCAGTTCTGCTAATGCAAATAATATGCTTCATACAGAATATTTTTCTGTAACTTTTAGAACTATTTCTGTGATGGTTAACAACTGTACATTCATGCATTGTTGTATGTATTTCAAAAAACTCACAGAATCTCACTGAATTATCTACTGTGATCTTTGTTATTCAGTGAGATGCTACAGAAACACCAGCTAACCCTTTTGGAAAGAAAACTAACACAAGCATGAGTTCCAACATGGATTTCTTTTCAAATTCATCTTCAAAATTCACAGAAAATGATCTAGTGTGGTATGGGAGAACCAAGGGAGAGATCTTAAAAACGGTGCAAGCGAAGTTAGTGTAGATAAACCATGCAAAAAGGGACTAGTCAACAGTAACTATTACAAATGCTGTAAAGTTCTTCAATATACCTGTGAGCAGGAAGCTCACGTTCTCTGCCTCCTCTTTCTCTGGCAGCGTTACTGCAGTGACACCTTCCCTTTCTCCCTGCCAACCCCTGACCTGAAGGGGGTTATCAGCCAGGTTCCTCTGCACAGGCTTGTTCTTTTGGCACTGTTTTGTTGTTGTTATTCTTTTTTTTTTTTTTTTGCTTGTTTTGGTTTCATTTGACAGATATTTCATCTTCCCTGCAATATCCTGAGTATTAGTCTCTTCTTTGGGGAAGTTTGTGGCTTAGGCTGACCTATGAGGAGGCTGGCAGAGATGGACCACCCAGGGAGGAGTAGGAAAAGAGCGTGAGGAAATGGATAATATGACTGTCCTGTAACTTGCTGGGGCTGATGCACATTACTAGAAGTGCCTGTTTTTGTTTTGATAAGAGGTTTAAGAATAGCTTGGTATAATGGGTGAGATCAGCTAGGAAGCACCACTCTCTGAGATGATGTGATGGGCCGGGCTCTGAGGCAGTGAACCAGGCCATGTTCCCACGGAGGGTGTTGTCCTGCCCAATTCCTTCTCTGCCCTTCCCCTCTTGGGCATCCCCCCTCCTCCCCACCCCTCGTCCCCTTTTTTTAGCAGGTCAGGGTGTGGGCTCGGGACAGGCTACTCTGTCAGCAGGGCTGGCAGAGCTCCCTGCTGCATGTTGCTGGTTTTGTAGGGGTATGGAGAAACGCTTTCTGCTGTCATTTTACACCTGACACTGTATATGGTTACAATGTAAGTGGCACGGGGGTGCGGTGGATATGTTGCTATGGAAAGTACATGTGCTTTTTGTATTTATAGAACAGTCGAGTAGGAAGGTGTGTTTTCCAAAGCTGTTCTCGAGTGCTTCTGCAGTACCAGACCATTTTGTTTCCAGCAATCTCAGTAGTGAGCTGTGCTCGGGGTTGAATATCAGTTTGCTGAGAATACAAGCGCTGGCTGGAGGAATGTCCTCATGTCTCTGTGCCCATGCCGCGGTCCTGCCGTCCATTGAAGCCTTTCTATTCTGAGCAGCATGTGGGAATCCAGTGAAATCCGATAACGGCAATATTAATAGCAATTGAGTAGGTGTCCAAAGAGGTTAAAATTTAGCACGAGCCTGCTGCTAGTTGGACGGACAGCGCTGGTCTCCTGCGTGACATACCTTGGTAGTAGTGGGTGGAGAATCGTTTGAACCCTTCAAAGTCTTCTTCAGACACGTAAGTTAAGATGCCGGTGTCGGGCTGCAGTGCCTAGAGCTTGATGAGGAGCTTGCAAGGGGCTTTGGCTGCTCCTGAGCTAGGGCAGGGGTTGGCCAAGTCTTTCCGAGGTCATCTGGGTGGTGTAACCTCAGCATCGGTCATTAGAAGGTCAGAAGGAGAACACCAATATTTCTGTTGACACAGAAATCTGCGTTCTGTTTGTGAAGTCCTGTATTAGTAAGATATGTAGCATGGAGGAAGGAATGGGTAACAGATAGCTCTGGCAGCTGTTAGGGTTTCTGGGCTATTCGTCATGAAGGGAAGGGTTTGGCACTGGGCATAGTGCATTTGTCACTGGCACATTCCTTTCTATCAGTGGGAGTGTCTCTGTCCCTTCTTCCTCCCCGTAAATGGATGCAGAACTTTCTTATCTCTAGTGACCCATTACTACTTTTGAGCAGATAACTCATTTAGGGGAAGGGGAAACTCTGATCTATCTAAATTTTTTTTAATCCATATCTGCATTTCCAGAATATTTCTGCACTAAAAGCAGATACTCAGAAAGCCATTGTTTCTTAAAGGGATGCTGCAAAATAATCTTCCAGAATTGTACTGACATCTTTTATCTTGGTTTTTCTTCTCTGAGCCCCACATTGATGTTCTCTCTAGAAAAAATTAAGTCAAGTGTGGGAGTGATCTGCTGCTACTAATTGATAGTTTCCAGAACTTAACATATATTAGGATCCAGGGATCCAAACCAAATAACATGTTTGGAAAACAACATCCAAACTGTTGGGTATATGCATTAAAAGCTTTGAAATAAGTCGACCTAAACATAACTACTTAAAATGCACTGCTCTACTGCAAGGAGACACTGAAAATGTATGTATGCAGGTGTTAGCATTTCCAGTGGATATTTTCTGTAAGTAGTTACCTTAAGAAATCAACTACAGTCTGCTTGCTACTGCTAGTTGTATGACTGCCTTGTACAATTTTTATTTTTAAGAGTACCTCGAAGTATGTTAAAATAATAGGAAGCTGTCCTCGTGCCTCAAACCTGAGCCTCAGCAGAAGACCAGGAAGTAGGCCGAGCCTCTGGCTGGGTTGCCATCACTGGGGTCTCTTTGGTTATCGGCATGGCAAGCTCCTCTTTCACCAGGCCCCTCTCTGCTCCTGTATGTCAATGTGCGTTTTGCAGCTGTATATTGACATGCTCACTTGTGTGAGCATGCTGTAAATCAGATGAGTGAGTTAATTTGGGATTAGAAATGCATATTAGAATAACCCAAACAGAGAAACTGACTCTTTAGTCCTGATTCACAGTGTGAATCAGAGTTGTGTTGGCATAACCACAGGGCAGCAAACAGAGACGGCTGGAAGGGAAAGAGAGATCAGGAAATCCTTAAGGTAGAGCTGCTGCCAAAGCCTTTGTATTGTCAGGCAGGGGCCTTAGTGACTAATTTTGCTATTTAACCTTGAGCAAACAGTGGAACTGGGAATAAATTCCTTGAGCTGTAGCTCAGTCTGTTGTTGCCACGTCCCTTTCTTTTATTATATAGTGGTCCTTTTAAGAGAAGCATTCATCCTCTAATGCTGACCAAGTGTAAACTATTTTGGTGAATGTGCATTTTGTTCAAATGTTACTAAGGTATTTGGTATCTAAGCATGTAATCTACTAACAAGTGCATGTTATTTTTGTCCCATTTGTCTTTTTTTCTGTTTGCTAAATGATTGACATAGTTCAGATGATTTGCACAGCAGATATTACTTCTCCATGAGTGGTTATTTCACATCTTTTGCGGCAGTGTTCAACCTGGAATTATTCAGTTATGCTTCGTAATTATTAAAATATCCCCCACGCTTTGTTATCTCATGGCCTTTAGACTTTTATGCTGCATTTGATATATATTTTCCAGGGTAGTTAATTTTGAAGTTGTTCATAAACTTTTATTGAAACCACTGCGAATACTTAAGGTTTGCACTTCATGAATTAGAAACTATAGGTTTTGAACCTGAGAATTCTGTCCTAGCTGGAGTTTGACACTGAAATTAGATTAGGTAACCCAGTCTTCTTTTGAACTTCAGAATAAGTGCTAAAATATTGAGACTAGTGGGATCAGATGAAGTACACAGTAAAATTATTTCTGTACAATGTTGACTGTTCTCTTTAGCAGCTTCTGTTGCTTAGTTCAGACATCTCTAGTGAAGCTGCATAGTTAGAGAATTGGCAAAACCTTTGGGATGGCAGAGAGGTTAATTTTTGAGATTTAATGAAATTATTTAGTAAATGGTGTGGAACTGTCATGTGGACGTGCTGCTTTCAGCACATTGTTTTTAAGGTGCATCTTTGAGCAAAGCGGCAGCCTGCGTATGTTACAACACAATGGCATTCATTTATTCAAGCCAGAATAGCAACCTTAATTTCATAAAGTCTGTTCTTTCCACCAGCTGGGTTCTGTCATCATCATTTTGAATTAAAATATCAAATTTCTTTTTAGAATTGTCCAACGTGTGATTGGTGTTTAGTTGCATTGATGAAGGTATACCAGCAAGTCGGTTACTCTTTCAGTTGCTAGAACAGCTTTCATGTGACAAATGTTTGTGTAATCAATGCTGCATGTACACTTTAGTGCTTGTGTTCAGAGACTTATGTTCAAAATAAACTTCTAGCTGTTCATGAGTGTTT
This sequence comes from Perdix hodgsoniae, assembly GCA_035772895.1. Lineage (NCBI taxonomy): Eukaryota > Metazoa > Chordata > Aves > Galliformes > Phasianidae > Perdix > Perdix hodgsoniae. The sequence goes on from JAPSGF010000055.1 coordinate 2,404,864, forward strand.
AAAAAGGTTAAAATCTGCTTTGCTGAAGTTCCTCCATTCCACATGTTCTAGCCTATTTCATCAGATATAGTGTGAGAAATGATTTGGCCACGTTTTTAGAACCAGATAGCCGTGTGTATGAGAAAGGAAGCAGAGGTAAGAGCAGGAGCTCACTGCTAGGTAGTAACAGGTTGTCAAAGACAGGAGGTTCCTGCCTCCTCTCAAAGCTGCAAATGGTTTTGCTATGTTGCAGAAGAGGTTTCTGCCAGTTATGACTTCTCCTAGCTTAGTGTTGCTGATATGTCTTGTAGTTCTAATCTACACATCAGATCATGCATAATACTGCATAATATTTACATTTTGCGATAACAGTTTATGAAGCAGAAATTCTATTTAGTATAACTGCTTCATAGTGTATCATCACAACATTCTATCAACTTGCTATTTTAAATGCATTATCAGGGCTGGCGGGGTAGGAAGGGAGGGCAGTGGATTGTGCATGCGTAGCTCAGACATGGCCACAACGTAGATGTACCAGGCTCTTATTTCGCTCGGAGGAAGACAGCAAGTGGATCCAGAGTGCATCTTCTAATAGCTGCATGCCTCACAGAGAAGCAGCTGTGAAAACTAAAGGTGACAATTTTTTTTTAAGGCATTACAGTAAGATAACAGCATTGGATTTCTTCTTTGAGATTTTTTTTTTTTGGAATGTGAAAACAACTCTGTAGATTTTGGATTTGCATGGATTCTGGGACTATACATTACTCATCTGGAATCCCTCCTCTTTTCCCTTTATGTAAGGGCTATAGAAGAATTAATATATACCTATGGAAATAAGCAACTGATTGCTCAAGATTAGCATGAGGTTTCCTGATTTGTTTGTTTTTATGCTTGGACTTACCTATCAGAACAAATTGCTTAAAGAATCAGAGGCCAGCAGGCATAGTTCGAAGTAGTAATGCATGTACATTAGAAAACTGGAAAAGCTTTGCTAAGAGTAAATAGCTTGCTTCTGTTGTTAGCCTAGCTAACGTGAATGGACCACTGTCTCCTGTATGTGTGTGAAATGTTTCTCTGCCTGCATTTGGGGGTCAGTCATGCTTACTTGTTGATGTGAATGTTCCTAAGTTTTGCAGTGTTTGTAGCCCGAGTATGCAGGCCTGTTCATGGTTATTTGAGTGTAGGTGATATATAAAAATACAAAAACAGCTGAGTGTTAGTCATGTTGCAAGTGACCAATATAAATGATCCCAGAGAACTCATGAGGAGCAGAAGTGGGTACAATGTTCAATCACAGAGCTTCCTTCTGAAAGCTGGTGTGACCCGCTGGGTACAGCCTGTAGTGACTAAAGGCAGAATTTTTCACTGTTTACTGGACTACTAAGGTTTGGAAGTATACTTTAAGGCATCCTTAACAAGGGTATACATGGCCTCTGTTCTTATAGTTGCAAATAATGAAAGAAATTCTGCCCTAATGACCTTAAACCTTCAGGCCAAAGAGTGTAAACCTTGAAAATACTCTCCATCAGATGTGAAAAGTATAATGCTTATTCACTGTGGTGCTTACGGCCTCCTGAGAACAGCTTTCTGTTCTCTGCTTAGTAACCAGCCTGTCTGTAGTCAACACATTAGGTAACAGCCATAGCACATACATCTGAAAAGAAATCCTGTGCTCTTGATAAAGACAAAAAATACAAAAAAATACAAGAGCAATGCATTTCAGGAGGGTTTTTAAACTTATACATGTAAGTATTTGACATTAAGAGATGTCATTGCACAGGTCAGCTGCATTTCATGATTTTGTGCTCGTGGCTGCCTGATTTCTTCATGATGGGCATAACCACCCCATCAGTACTGAGTGCAAAGGTGCTCTCCTCAAACACAGGGAAAGAGAAGAAGCAGTGGCTGTGTGAACTGTGTTGAGTTGTTAAGTGTTTGTCTGAAGAGTGCTGTCTATGCTGGCCAAACCCTGTAATAAACTATGTGACCTGACCCATCACAGGTCTGAATCTTGAACTGTATAAATCTTTCTGCCACTGTATATGAATTCCACAGCTTTTTGTTCGAATTCTCTCACCCTAATTGCTGCTAGTGCTTGGTGGGTGTCTTTTTTTTTTTTTTTTTTGGTCTGAAATGTTTATCCATTAAATATTTTGGAAAATATAATACAATGGGAGGGAAAGTAATTTGCTTTCATATGGAACTGAAGCTCTTCCCGGATAGGGAGTATATTGCCCAGACATTTGCTAGTTTTCCATGTTGTTGTTGGTAACTAGAAACCTAAGCTAATTGAAAGAGCCTGGAACCTTTCTGAATTGTTCTCAAATCAGAATCTTTAATGGTTTCTTGCTTTGTCTGCAATGCTTAAAATAGTATAATTATGCCTGAGAATTTGAAGTGTGTTGCTATTCTGTTTTTTTCTTTTTGGAAGAGTCGTAGTTTTATGTTTTATATAGCTTCTAATTGGGCTGCAAACCTTTTAAATCTTGAATAATAAATCAGCTTAATCAGACTTTAAAACGGTTTTGTTTTCTTTTTCCTCATTCCTTCAGACCGGAGGAGACCAACAGAAGAGTGAAAAACGTAAGACACTTACTTCAATGCTATTTGAAATAATTTCTCACTAATTTTGATTAAAAATATTTTAAAAATATTTCTGATGTTTCTGTTTATGGCATTATTGTGCTTATTTTATTCTTCAGCTGTTCATTCAAATTAGCGCTACATTATGGTCATTTCTATAGGTCTTAATTTTTCAAATAAATACAGTAATTAAACAGCACTTGCACATGATTACTTGCATTATGCTGTATATAATACACCACTTTAAATGGTTTTGATGGAAGTTCTAGCAAACACTGTAGACAAGATTTTTATATTTAAATGTGGAAAATCTCTCAGTAACATGAGGAGATGCTTTAATGCTGGTTGAGAAGGAAGCAAGTGAACTTCGTATTTCATTTGTTTATTTTATGTTCCTAGGTTTTGATTACATTATATTGGCTGGGGAGAAAAGCACAAAGTAATCCTCACTATAATGGTCCATATCTCAATCTTAAAGCATTTGAGAAGTTATTAGGGCAAGCATTGACTAAGGTAAGGAAAACATTAGAAGTAGTAAATAAATACTCTGATTTCATACTTTGCAACTCCTTACAACTCATAATAATCTCTTGGTGGTTTAATCTTAGTCTTAATTTGGGGACTACTATCACAGTGTTTTCTTGCTTTTTGTTTGCTGTCAAAGGCTATGTACAAAGAGTGAATTTTAGCTTACTGTGGTTCTTCTGATACCAATGTAATCAAGAAATTCAGAGCCTATCCCCTGTGATTGGTAGAATGTGAGTAAGCCTTGTCTTGATTCTGTTTGGCTGTAATGAGAGAAATTTAAGAATCTAACTCATCTATTCAAGCTTTTCTATTTTTCAGGGATTGACGCTGGTAAGTTTGTTAGTGCAGTCAAGACACAGTTTTAAATTTTTTGAGTGCAAATTCACTAATAACATGCTGCCTTAAACTATTATGAAGGATCTTTCAAAATTTACTCTCATAGGCACTTGAAGAGTCCAGCCACCTAAACAGAAGTGGCAGGGATAGTGGGTACGGTGATATTTGGTACGTGGACCGAGGAGAACCTTTTCCATCTTCAGCAAGCCACAAAAGAGACGATTCTTTTGATAGCTTGGACTCTCTTGGCTCAAGATCCTCCACAAGCTTTTCATCAGACATAACCTTGAAAGGTGGCAGTGAAGGTATGTTTTCCTCTTTTAAATCTATTATAAACACATCTTATGAGAGTGGGAAAAGACTGTGTATGGACCTAGAATTACAGGTGCCCAGTACTTAAAGTGACTTGGAAGGCAACTCTAATTTTGCAACTGCCATGGGTTGTGTTTTCCTAAAGCAAATATTGACCTTTAACAGTTGATAGAAGTAAAGCAATGCCCACAGGAATGTTACTAGGAAGGGCTGTTAATAGTCATGCTTCCACTGTCACGTCAGGATGTATGTCCATATGGGATATTTTCCTATAGTTCAGGGAGAGTAGCTGAAAGAATTCAGATCCTGGTGAGTTCACCTTTCAAAAATGTCTTGCCTTGTTCCTATCATTGATATATCGTATATAGATATATATCTGTATTTTCAATTGATTCGTGAATATTCAACATAAGCAGTGTTTTTCCTACCTAGGTCAAAAACTGAATAGTAGTTCTTATTTTTGATATTTTAATTTATCATGGGGAAAAAAAGGTAACGAAGATCTGTGACACTAATTCCCTATAGCTCTACTCTAACCTGTGTTATTTTTCTCCCAGATTTAAAATGCAAAATTAACTTGTAGTCTAACAATGTAAGAACAGTGAGATTTTTGATTTTATTCCTTTTGTGTAAATTAAAACTTAGACCAGACACATCTCATGCAGCATTTCTGATCTGAGCAAAGCAACATACGTAGCCATGTTACCCATGTTACTATGACATGTACCCAGGGTTTCTAATGGATGTTAATATGCTGAGATTAGCATATTTCCTTTCTTTGCTAGTAAGTTGGTTTTGATAGTAAATATGAGTTGCAAATGTGCTTTTAATTGAAGAAAAAGGGGAAAAAAAAAAACCACAACAAAACCAAACACCAAAAACTTATCTGCTGTTTTATTTCTTTAATTTAGAGGTTAGTGCTTTATTTCCTGCAGGCAACAGTGATAGTGAAAGAATGGAATGAATGTAGCATGAGTATGCAAACCAAATTCAGCTTAACAGACCTTATCACAGCCTCAGAACAAATTTCTAAAAATACCTTACCTTACCTACAGTCCTATCAGTAGTTCAGCAAATTTGCAGGGAAAACATCTCAAAAATGCAGTTAAACTGATTTTAGGATATTTCAATATAACTTTTAGATAGAAACACTTACCTAGAGAATAACATTTGTGCCATCTATTTTCTCCTCTGACCTCTTAGGTTGTGATAGTGACACAGACTCAGAACTGCCTTTCAAGATGCGTGACTCCCATAAAGATGACAGGTCCTATCGAAGGATTTCTGTAATTGAACCAAAACCTGCTACTGACTTCAATCGCTTCTTACCCACTAAAAACAAGCAGCCAACATATATGCCAGCACCCCTTAGGAAGAAAAGAACAGAGAAGAATGAGGACAACAGGAGGAGCTGGGCAAGTCCTGTCTACACAGAGTCAGATGGGACATTTTCAAGGTACTGGTGTGTGCGGTCTTTGTAAAGCAAAATTTCATTTATATTTTTAACAAATGTTTTCTTTATTAGTTAATGAAAAAAGTTGCTGTTGCTACAATTGAAAGTAAAATACTATTTTAAGTGAAGGGAGGGGCTGCTATGGTTGTCTAAGTTTTTTTAATTTATTTTTTCCTGTTATTTTGTTTGTCTGCTTGACTTTCTTCCACTTTACTCAAAAACCAGAAAACTAGTTGTGTTGATGTTGGTCAGACTTGATGCAGAGGGGATTTAAATGATCTTAAGTCTTGAATGATCTAGACATACAGCTTCAGTTTCTCATTAAAGCTTTCCGAACTGTGGTGATGAATTTCTCTTGTCCGATTTCTTAGTGTGCACACTTGAGATTAGTGGGCAGTTCTTGGATTTCATCTTGTGTGACTTCACTGTCTTCATTCTGTTCCTGTTTTGGTCAACCTCAGTGGACGTGAAAGGAATCCCATAGCTTCCTGCCAAAATAGCAGAGCAGAATGTGGGCTTACAAATCCAGCTTCCTTACAGATGATCTATGAGTATGACAGTGGCTCTGATTCAGAAGATGGAAAAAGGATGCCCGATGTGGTTATGGATGACTTAGCAAAACGTAGATTTCTAGTCCAAAAGAGCCCTGTAAGCTCTACTGCACCTGGACATCATTTCGTGTTGCGCAATGACTCTCCTAAATTTTGCTCACAAGAAAACTATTCAGCTGGTCCACTAGCTGCAGTGCTTGAACCACTGAGGTCAGAGATACTAATCCAGGATTGAGTAACTGTTTTATTACCTAAATTGCAGTCCGTCAATAACTCAGTTAGCCTTCTAATCAGCATTTTAACAGAGGTGATAGATTACTGTGCATTTTCTGTCAAATTTTTGTCAGATGTGATAGGATGCCGATATAACAACTTAACTTTTTTTTTGTTATTATTTCTGGTATTGCAGTGATGGAATTGAGAACTAATTTGCTTCATTCACAAAGTTGAACTCCTGAGCCAAAATGCATGTTTTTTTGGTTTTTTTTTGCATTTTTTTTTGTCAAGTTGCTCCTAAAATATCTTAACTGATTGGGTATTTTGAACAGTAACCAGAGGAGACAGAGGCAGTTGGATACTAAAGTGGAAAACAAACCAGGAGTTAACATTTCTCCAGAATTATCTGGGTATTTCGATGAGGATGAGGAAGAAGAAATAGTCATCCCAAACATTGAAAAAGATGATCTCTATTTTCGCAAGCTAAGTTCTTCAGCATCAAATACAGTGGTTCCTTTTGACAAATTTCTTCCTAAGTTTTGTACTCCAGAAGAAGAATTGCTATGGAAGAAAATCAGGAAATCCTCTTTCAAACCCTGGTATAAAGAGATTCAAGGGTTCAGGTGCGTTTTTATGCATGCCCTTGTTTCTCTGCTGTCTGCAAAACTACTTTTTTTTTTTGAGGAAAATAATTGAAATATTATTTTCATTACAACTGTTGCATTGTTGACACTATGCATTTTACTAAATGCATATGCTTTTTTTTTTCTTTCCCTCTGTTTTCTTGTGCTGCTGTACAGTAGAAAGAAATCAGATTCTGAGGATATGAATTTTGCTTACAAACAAAGCTCTGCCATTGTTGCTAACCAGCCAAGACCAAGTTTCGAGTGGAATAGCAGTAGCAGAAGGGATCAAAACTATAAGCCAACTGCTGAATATATGGGAAGCTCATTGTCACAGATTACAGAAGGAAAAATCTTGGAGGCTTCTGACCAGCCCAGGTTCATACCACTGCATGAACTGTACTCTTGTTGCATCAAAAAGAAGTGTCTGGATATGCAACAGCTAAATGAAATTAAACTGCATCCTGTGATGTCGTGCTTCTTTTTTTTTATTATTACTTTTTTGTTGTTTTATTTTTTTACTATAGCAGTAGGTTGCTGGTCATTTTCTGAAAATTGTAAATATGAAAGGATAACATGATTTATAGGGTTTCTAGCTTTGTCTGTGAGCATGCAAGTGTGCTGTTTATTGGCAAGTCAGTATGTCTTGTTACCTTTACACTGATTGAGGTGCACTGTGCTTTAGTTAGTGATGGTGAATGCAAAGTGGTATAATTGTACTGCTCAGGATACTGCAAGTCTAAAACAAATGTATATCTCAGTACATTGTAATCTGCTTGTTTTTTGCTAGTTAATGATATTTTACTTCCTTCCTTTTGTTTTATATGCTTCAGTCAGTTTTTGTTACTTCAGGCCCTGCAAAAATACACTGACTACTTGTCTTCTGAAACGAAGACCAAAATTGATCCTGCTTCTGGCCCTAGGCTCATAAAATGTAGAAAGAATATTTCCTTTATACCAGGATGTGATGATGAAGGAGATGCTGAAAATGGATATCCGTACCCAGATCTAGAAAACGATGACCTGTTTGTTCGCAAAACTGGGGCTTTCCATATGAATCATGTTGTTCTCCAAGACCCCCAGTATTTCAGAAAATTCTCTGAGCAGGAGCCTCCTCTAGAGGGTGAAATAATTCTGCAACCTCGGGAAGGCCAACCTGTGATTCCAGATTTGGAAAAAGATGACATGATATTTCGTAAAATTCTCTCTCAGAAAAAAGAAGTGCCTTTATCAGGTGCTCCTGACAAGTACCACCCTGCGCTCTTTCCTGATCCTTGGAGTCTTCCAGAAGAAATCCGGTCCAAATTTCTGTGTTTACTTGAAAAAAATTCAATGCCTGAGGAAAGAAAAAGGAGTGGTAGAGTGTTGTCGCCGTCTTCCCGCCATAAGAGGGATGATATGCTGGCACGCAAGATTGAGTCTTGGAAAGTGGGAAGCAACATGCAGCCAGCAAATTTTATCCCAGGTCCATGCAGTGAAGAAGACTGGAAGAAGTGGGAAGCAATCAGGGAGGCCAGCAAAGTTAGACATAAGAAACGTCAGATGGTGGAGAGGTCAGGTTGTGTCCTGCACGGATTTGCTTGAGTTAATTGAACTGTTTCTGTTCAGAAAAGCATCGTCTTGTGCTAAGCCATTCATAGAGTACAAATCTGCAGTTTGTTTGTGTCATTCTGGACAAGCTTTTTATTTGCTTTCAATAGAAGCTTATGACTGCAATACCATATTTTCAACAAAAATTACGATGGCTTTTGTAGTTTCAGATTGTTTCTGCAATTCCAGAGAAAATGCACAATAGTTTCTTCATACACAGCTTTATATGGATTTCTTTCCATGCCTGAGGAAGAATACTGATTATTCAAAGGGCTATTGGGGGTAGAATTTTTTTTTTTCCTCGCAATATAATTGGGAAAACCACTTCTGAGACACATGGATGCTTCCATGACAAACTCTGGAGGTGAACATTATGACATTATTGCTTGCACCTGAGTTTAAAAATGCTTATGAAATGTCTTATTACAATCTAGAGATGTTTCCAGAGGTTAAAAAAAAAATAGTATTCCTTGCCTATACAAAGTCATGATGCATGCAAGGTGTGCATCTACATAATTTATAATTCTATGGTGGCATATTTATTCTACCTGTATTTTCCTTTTCTTTCATATCTTATATAGTCCTAGTTAATACTTTCCCCTAATCCTTTTTTTGGTATATCTCCACTTTTCTTCTCTGACTGAAGTCTTTTTTTAAACACCTACCTAACTCTTCTTCAGATTTTGTATTCTGGAAGACTGGAGGTGTTTGAATGTTTCCTTAGCTCTGAAAATACGGCATTGCAAGTTGCAGTTCCACCAGCTGTGCCTTCTTACTTTGTGGCTAAGATACTTATGTGTTGCAAGTGGTAGTTTGATGTAATCATACTTAATTTTTAAGCTTTATGCTGTTAACAAAGTGCAGGCTTCACTGAAGAATATTTCTGAAGCACCTGAAATAATTTCACATTCTAAGCATTAATTCAGCAGAATACTCATACTCAAGAATACTAAAAATCCTGGAATCACATGGAATGTGTATGATTCTCCACTTAATGTGTGAAAGTATATATAGGTTGTTTTATCAATTGCACATATAACTTGTATTTAGCATCAGAGATGGCTGAATAAGCAAGGAATCAGCCTTTGTGAACCAGGCTTCTTGTTAGGAGTCAGGTTGACTTTAATTTTCATTTCTTGAAATGAGTATCTTCCAAACGTTGTGCTGTTTAGCAGCACTGAAATAAGTGATGCAGAATTAAAACAAGGCTCTATTTCTAAACTGGAAGCATTGAAAACTTACAGGCAGCCTTGTTTTGTCAGTTTTCTGCCTGATTTACAGATCATGCGAGTCCTGATGTGCTTCTGACTTGTGTGAGAGCGTTAATGTGCTTACTCCATGCTGGCTGATCCTCGAGCTTTCATGGTTTCCCTTTCACTTAGTGAGGTTGCTGGTGTGCTGCTCATATGAATGTTGTTACGAGTATCAAGCAAAACACTGAATCTTTTCTCTTTTTTTTGGTTTCTAATTTCTCAGACTGTTTCAAAAGCTTTCTGATGAGGAAGGGTAAGTTCATAAAAGCTTGAAAGATTGTGATGCTATTTTTGCCTTGTTTAAATTCGCATGCACGGTAGCTGAAAACTTGTGCTAGAAGCAACTTGTGCATGCTGCTTTGTTCTGTGCTTGAGCAATTTACATAACAAATATAAGTCTAAAAGCTATGCATCTGGTAAAAGTCCTCAGACAGACGTCTAGCACTGTAGTAGTTATGGTTATCAGGCATTTTGAAAATAGCTCTATTTTTTTATTCTATCTGAAGTACATGGTGTTCTATATTTAAATCGGGCTCTAAAGCATTCAGGTAATGTAAAGCAAGATCAATAAATATTTCTTTTCACAGACAGCACAGTTAGAATCCTGAAAGTAGTTAATGACCTGCATGTGTATCATGGGAATGACTGAAGAATCTGTCATTTTGAAATAGGTTGCGATACAGCATCAAATGACTCCCAGAGTAAAAATTGCAACCTAATACATTTGATTGATAGTTCTAATGAGTGTCAAAATCATTTGACCTGCTATTTATTACTTCGCATTGCACATATTGGCTGTGATGGTAATACCAACTCTAGTAAGACTTGAGAAATATTTTACTTAACTAATTTGTTCTGACAAGGTAACAGTTGAACCAAAGTAAATAAGTAGATAAATAATGTGAACAGAGTATTCTCATTGTTATCTGTCTGAAGTTTTTAATAAAAGTGGTAGGCTTTCTGAATATTTTATGGTTTTTTTAGACTTGCAATTATTGTATTCTCAGTGGACAACTGATTGGTTAGTGCCATGTTAAGTTATGGTAACTTACATAAGCTTGTTTACAGCTTACTGTGGCTCAAAGAGAAATTTTCCATTTACATGCATGATGGCATGTGAAGTATTTAGTTAAGCATGGTGCTCTATATTTTCTGAAGAGGAAAGAAAAAGTAAACATATATATATGAATATGTTTGTATGTTTATTCATCTGTTTTTTTTTTTTCACCCAGAGGCAAAAACTGGTAAATGACTACAGGCTGCCAGGAGAAACAAAAAGTTCCTGAAGAAGTTAGATGTCAGTAAAGGGAGACTCAGTTACTTGTTAAATCTTTGAAGTTAAGTGTAGACTAGAAACTGATGTGTACCCTTAATTAGGTTATATTTTATTTGGGTCTAGATTTTCCTAATTTACTTAAGCATGTATAAAAATTTAAGAGCAGGTATAGAAACTCGAGTGAAAAACAAGGAAGTCCTTGTCATGTAAGCTTTCATTAGTGAATTTGGCATGGTGTAAATGCTTATCCTAAACCATTTCTATATGCGATACAACTTAACTGTGAAAGAGAACTGCAAAAGAAAGAGTTTCTGCAAAAATGACCTTTGGATTTTTGCTAAATTTGGCATTCTTTCCATTCAGAAAATAAACAAGCAAACGGGGATAATGAATTAATGCCCTAGACTTTTTTTTCTAGAGGCCAAAGTCTGAAGTCTTATGTTGTGAATATAAGTAAGTTGGGCCTCTTGGGAGGAAGTGAAAGAGACTGGTTTGTTAATTCAGAGCTCTCTTGGTATGTGGGAGATTAGAGCAAGGCCCTGTGCTGAATCACTTTATTTTAACCTGCTTTTCTGTTATACCAAAGAAGCACTGCAGTGTTGAGCTTTATTAGAACTTACCCTAATATCTTTCCATCCCTTAAATTTTGTCTGGATAAATACAAATGAAAGGGTTTTAAGGAAAAAGATTGTCAGAAGTCTACCTTTCCTTTTATATTGTAACACAGAGCCTTGTGACAAAGCATATGCTTGTTACTTGATGTCTCACAGATTTGAAGTCAAATATGAGTAGGAGTCTTGTTGTACACTTAAACAAAAAGATATGTTATTCTATTTAAATGGATGAACAAGAGAGACAACTGCAAAGGCTGAAAGTCAGGTGTATTGGGAAGGAAATGAATTTTGAGGAATTGAGGTTACAGTGAACTAGTAAGTAGGAGTTTGTGGACAAACTTTCTGACATGTAAGAATTATTGAGTTGATGACTGTAGACTTTCTGAGCTTAGATTGAAAGTACCAAAGAGATTTGAGAAGGAGTGGTAGGCTAGTGGGGCTTGTAACATGATTGATCTGGTTATTTAACAGTAAATCACTTTTCTCTTTTAGCAATGTGCATCAATAACTGACCTGATTTTATGATTGTTCTAAGAAATTTTTCTAAGAATAGGAGAAGATTCAAAGGCTGTTGCTGAAGAGGAAAAGTGAAATGGAAAGTTTGGCTTTGGGGAGTGAGGAAGGCTTTTAGGCAAAAGAGATTAGCAAGGTCAGTAGAGTAAGAAGTTTAAACAGTAGTAGTAGGTATAAGGAATTAAATAGAAATCATTAGTGAGAAGCTGGTTATTTCCTTAATCTGAATTTATTTGCTCAAATATGCAACTACTGACTTCAGTGCTGGCAGTAGGTCCCAACCCAGTCTTGCTCATGCAGCTGCCTGTATATTTCCTGCTCTGTTTAAAATAACACTTAGGAATGCTCAGTTGTACTAACATAAATCTCCCTCTCTTGAAGGTTTAACCTGTGAAACTTGTGATTGTAGCTGAGATGTTACAAAGCTGAATATTCTTTTTGCTTTTTGATTTCTAGGAGTAAATCTTTGAATGATGTCAGTGCAGAGGAGCAGCAGTCATTGCGCAAAATTCGTTATGAAGAGCTACAAAAGATAAAAGAACAGCTGCAAGAGCAAGATCTAAAGTGGCAAGAAGTAAATACTAGTTTTCACTCCTCCTGATGTGTCTATCAAAGGGCTGGGCGCTGCTGCCAACATTTAGTACCCCAGAAAACTGGTTTTGGCATGTGTGGTAACTCATGTGGTTGTACTCTGAACTGATGCATTTCATGCAACTATGAGTATTTTTTGGAGAGAGGGGAATATCTATTTAAGGCAGAATTGAATTTATTTTTAATACTGTTACAAGCTTCTGATCAGTGTTTCAGGATATGATTTGTGTATAATGTGATATCACAATAAAGTCTGCAAGTTTGATTTCTGCTGACATAAATTTTAGGACATGGTTTTATGTGTTGTCTGAAATTTGCAAATGCTTTTTTTTTAAAAAAAAAATGCTTTTTTTTTTTTTTTAAAAAAAAAAAAGGTTTGGAATGTCTGAGTACTTGATCCTTTGAGAAAGGAAGGAAATAGTATTTCCTTGAGCAAATTCTTGAGGCTCCTATTCCCCAATAATTCTGTCTTAAATTTAGCATATAAACTGACATAAAAACATTGCACAGCATTGTAAGGGTATCAGAAGACCTTTACTTTTCTTTTTATTTTTAATTAAAATCTATGATTGCTAATGATTACCAAGTAGAGGTTGAAATTAAAAACAGAGCATTAAGAAAGCACTTTATAGCTGTTTGTTTAGTGCATCTCAGTCATCTCAGTTCCAAAATTCAGTACTTCCTTAACTAGCTCTGGTATTTCATGGAAGAGATTGCCAGTTTGCATTGTGGTTTTACAGACATAGGATATCTATTTCTATGTTGTTTTTTGTTTGCTCTCAATTTAGAATTTAAGACGTGTTTATTCTCAAGCTAATGTATCAAGGTAACATACTGGCAATTTGAAAACTTAAATGATTAAAAAAATCCCCACATCCAAAGCCTACCAACGTGCTATCATATTTGTTTTCAACTATGTGTAATTGTGTGATGTATTTTAGAGCAAAATTGAAAATGTCAAGGGGAAAAAAAGCGCATTTATCAATTAGAGGGAAAGTGCGTGGGAAAAGTGGCCTTGATACAGACATACAAGTAAAATTGGGGCACTAGATAGCATTTAATGGGATGTTTCTGTGGGCTTGCAAGATCTTGATAAAATTTGATTCTGTACACTCATGTGACTCCTGTAGGATCTAGCAAAATGGAAGAATCGCAGAAAGAGCTTCACTTCAGAATTGCAAAAGAAAAAGGAAGAAAGAGAAGAAATAGAAAGGAGAGCCTCTGAAGTTTCTGATAGGAGTAGCATGCCACTGAAAGAAATGCAGCAGGAAAGGTAATTACCCTAATGGGAGTATTAAATTATAGAACTTAAATCTGACTATTATTTTCCTTTTAATTCTTCAATGGTTTTTACTTGCAAGTTGCAATTGATGCTTTAGAAATCTCAACAGTTTTAGTTCCAAATTATAGTGTAAAAATCTAGGCAATTAAACAGCAAAATATGGTCTCCTAACACATTGTTTTCATAGAATATTAAATAGTTCTGCTCTGTAACTGATTCTTTATTCCAGCTATCAATGAATGTGCTGTGAAGTCAGTATTTGTCTCCACTTTAAGTAGTTTAAAACAATGGAAAGTTAATCTAGTTAATTGCCTTTTTATTTTTGGGTTAGCTTAATTATTTCTCTTTCCTCTAACGTTTTATTTGCCATTCTTTTTATAACAGGGGGATCATGATAGTCAGAGCTGTTATGCACTTCACAGAACTGTAAACTTCTTTGTTTTCCTGTTTATCCCCAGTTGTTCCACTAGGTATTTACAGAAAAAGACTCTCTGAAGAGAAAAAAGTGCAAATTGAGTATTGCAGTGCTAAATCTGATTCCTTTTTTTTTTTTTTAAGTGAGTGTGTAGCTGAGGTGAAGGAAATATACGCATGGCATATATTTATAAAGAAAGCTTAAATAAATCTTAAAATAATATTTTGAATTATGAGGACAGCAACTATAGTCTCTTGAAGGAAAATATGGGTTCAAATTGTATTGAATGTCCAATATTGCCAGCATCTTGAATTTGAAAATTACATGGTAAAGATGATCTCTTTTATTGTTGCTCATTTTTTGATGAGAACAAATAGCAAAAACATAAATAAAGAAAAATACTCTGTAATTGGTTATCTGAAGTGCAATATGGCATTTTCAGAGAGTAGACACCCCAGTAGAAGTATGTATGTGGTTCAGGTGGCCTTCACTACATTCTCTTCTTGACAAAATCAGAATTTCTGAGGATATGCAACTTGAATAGCTCAATTTATTTATTTTTACAAAGATGTCTTGGTCACAGCCTTTTGGTTTGACAGTAATATGCCTGAGTATTATGGAAATGTTGAAAAATGGGTGGGTGTGGGTGAGGAAATGAACTTAAAATATATTAAAAAATTAATATTTTTAAATAATGCTATTCATTTCAATTTATCAGAGATGTGTTTCTCAGTTTATGCTTTGCTGTGAACATTTAGTAATCAAAAGCCTTAGGTCCTACTTGTCCATCAGTTCACTTTGGTATTTTAATGAGCTCTGTCTTGCAGGGAACAAAAATATGATGGCAGGTGGGCGTATTCACTGACTGATGATGTGTTTACTGAAGAAAAAGCACCTACCACACGATCAACAATGAAAGATTACCTGTTTGAGGAAGAAACCTCCTACAGCACTAAGGACAGCAAAAGCCAGTATGCTGCTCAGAGAAGCAAGGAGAATCTACCAAAGCCAGAGAGTTCTCCCACGCGTGAGGCTCCTGCTGTCTCAAAGAGCCTGGCGGAAGAGCAGAGCTCAGCTCTTTTGTCTACACGCTACTCGGTGAATGCTCAAACTGGGTCAGCTCAGGTTTCAGCTTCTCTCCCTAGAAGTTACCAGAAAACTGATACCTCCAGGTTAACATCTGTGGTTACACCAAGACCTTTTGGTGTCCACTCCAGAGGAATCTCCTCACTTCCACGGTCGCTCACGGTAAAATTCTTTAGTTCTGAAATTTGTAAATGTTGAGTGTCTTAGATGGCTGATTGAACAGTAGAATGTAACGATCTCCTTAAAAACAAAACGAAAGGCTTGCTTCTTTTTGTTGAAGGCTGTATTAACAGAGTAGGCAATTCTGTCCTTGTGTTAGATATTTACTTGTTTTTATGTACTTAAAGGAGCTTCTAGAAAATATGTCAAAAAATATTTTTGGTGGAATAATCTTTTTATTACTTTTAACAAATCTCCTTATTGTTCTTTATCAAAAACCTGCCTTTGTCTGATATAATTATCTGAAACGTCTTCAACAATTACGTTAAATTAAAATTTTCAGTTGATATTGATTTCTTTGGCTCTACTGACTTTGAAACTGAAGCTTTACTCCAGCCTAGAATTTGTCTGCTCAGTAAAGCACTGAGACACAGAAATTGTTCTGATATTATTAAATTATTATTTTAAAAGTTGGTAATTAGTAGTGGGTACATTACTAAGTGTAGTGACCAGAAGCTGCATGAAAGGGAAGAGTATTTAGTTAAATATTTATACTGATGAAAGATTAAGGACTTTTAAGAACGATTTTTACCGAACTGTCATTTTTGTTTTAGATGGATGATGCTCAGAAATACAATGGAGAAGTGGAAAAAGCTAAAGGAACTCAAATTTTATCCAGCAGCATGTTTTCACTACCAGACTCTACGTACTCTCTCTCCACCAGTGTACTCAGAAGGAGAGGTGAGGAGGAAGAAGAGGAAAAAGAAGGTGTTAAGTCAACACCTATTCCTAGTTTGACATTACCTGTAAAATCACAAGACCAAGATGCTGGAGATAGTATTCTTAAACCAGAATATTGTTCTCCTTCTGATTCTGTTTCACTTGCATCTTCTGCAGAAAATGCGAGTCTGTCAGAACACGACGATTCAAAATCCCTGGTAAGTGTGGAAATCACTTAATCACTTAGTGTAACTGGATGCTGCAGCAGAGTTTAAATAAATAAATGCCGTTATATCTCATGCAAATATTCTTTAGTGGTAAGAAAATGTTCCATTTGATTTAATTCACAGGAAAGAGAACTTGGGAAGAACATATTAACTGGTTCTTCTGTTGAGCTCTACTTGTCCTATGCTTTTATTTAGAAATAAAATCAGTTATTCTAAATATTCAGTTTGATACCTGTGAGATTTCTGGCACTTGCCCAATTACCTAATTGTGCTCACAATGATGCGCGTTGATCAAGTGAATGGTCTAAGCTGCTGTAGCATTCATTTGCACTTTTAAGCAAACTGGTGGTGGAAAAATAAAGATCATCTTTTCAAAGGCTAGACTTAAACATTAATATCACAATGTTTTTTTTTTTCTTTACCATCAATTGTGACTCAAGCCTTTTTTTGTTTTTGTGATTGTATACTTGAAATTATTCTAATTGCTATTCACACTGAATTTAAAGAGAAATCACCACCTTTTGTACACGCTTATCCAGGATCTGGTTCTTTCAGTGCTTTGGTGTATATATATATCTATGCTACTTGAAGTGATCTCATATCACACTGGAAAATGAGCAGGAATAGCTTTAATTGTCACCACCTTTCTGCGATCTGTACTGATGTCATTTACACCCAATGACAAATGAAAAATGAGTTCTTTGTGTTCCTGATGTTGCTGTGCAAGTGAATTGTCAGTAGCTTTAGTGGAGATCATAAAACCTTGGATGCTGATCACTGAAATTACTTCACACACCATCTTTTTGTATATTCAGTCATTTTGAATTATCCTTCCCAATCACCTGTGGAAAAAGGAATGCTTTAATAGCACTGATACTCCGTAGCAATTGCAATTAAATTATACTTTTCTGAAACTGTGATTTTTGAATGAGGAAAGAGATCATGACTGTTTTCTTTTATTTTTTATAAAATATAAATATATTGTAGTAAAAACAGGCAGAGAAACTGCAATTCTAATCAGTGAAAGCATAGTTTAGATATAGACTTTTTCATCACTTCAAATGAGAGCAAAATACTAAATTCTTTTTTTTTTCCCTCTATGAGTGGTCACAAAGATATTAAATATCCTGCCTGTAAGTGAGAAATGTTTTTTTGTTTTGTTTTGTTTTTTTGTTAAACAAAAAAACCTGCTTGTGTTGTGCTACATACAAGCTGTAACTTAAGGAATGCAAGTTTTATTTGGCACATTTGTAAATCATTGCCAGAGCTGAGAAATTGACATAGTTCACTAGGCAATCAGAGCAGTAATGCCAGGTTTGCAAAGTACTAAGTGTCTTGGAGATGTGACCTGTCCAAATTATGAAGCTCAGTATGCAAAGTTGCATTACTCCTCTGACAAGGTAGGTTTGAAAAAGAGCTTTGTTGGGGTGGTGGAAATAAAAAATAATGATTGTAAATTCCAGAAACACACTCAAATTCAGAAACTTTCTAACATGCTCCAGCCCACTGTGCTCACCTGTCTGTAGAATACCTATGAACGTGTTGTGTTACTTGCTTAAGGAGTTGATACGAATAGAAAAAACACAAGGTCTATGTCAGTGTGGAAGCTTTTTGCAAACTAGGAGCTGTTTGTGATAGGACAAGGGGGAATGGTTTTAAACTGAGACAGGGGAGGAGGCTTAGGTTAGATATTAGGAGGAAGTTTTTCACTCGGAGGGTGGTGACACAGTGGAACAGGTTGCCCAGGGAGGTTGTGGATGCCCCATCCCTGGAGGCATTCAAGGCCAGGCTGGATGTGGCTCTGGGCAGCCTGGTGTGGTGGTTGGCAACCCTGCACATAGCAGGGGGTTGAAAATGGATGGTCACTGTGGTCCTTTTCACCCCAGGCCATTCTGTGCTTCTGTGACTTGATCGTTTCAACCCTGGGTTGTGATGAGGAGTGTTTTGGCATGAATTTACCTGTAACATAAGGATAAACCTTGGGTTTATTGCCTTGAAATATTGCTGTCTTCTGCATCTGTTGCTTGGATACTTCAACAGCCTCCCCTGGCTGCTTCCTGTCCTGAGACTCCAGCTGCCCTCTGTGTGCTTTGACCAACAAAGAAGCCTTGGGGAATGGAGTTGGGGTATAAACTTAAATATTTGCAGTTGGAGAAAATGAATCCTATCCTTTCAGAGGATAAGTTCACTAGGTGACTAAAATGTAAATGTACACTTAGTGCACGTGCGAGTGTGTGGGGTCTCCTTGGTGTATGCATTACTGGAATATATTTATTGTTTGACAGAAATCTAAAGTATTTTTTTCCTTTTATAACAGTATCAATTTCTTTTTAATGAAGTGAATAGCGTGCATTTGGATACTTTAATTGTTTTTTAATGAATTCACATTAAAATGTTAATGTATGCACCACATGTTTGTAATATATTGTGAGATTGTACGGAAGCGTTCCAAAATATATTCCAAGTTAAACATGTCTGTAGTTTAAAATGTAAATGTCAGGTTTCATTCTGGTTTTGAAAGCATCTTGAAATTCCACTAGATTGGGAAAAACTGGAATTTAGCTTATTTCTGGATTACTAGGTCCTCCATGACAAAATCTATGGATAACTTGTAGCATTTGGCACAAAATTAAAAAGTTGATTGTTCACCCAAGTAAATCTAGCTGCAACATTGAGCCTGAAGGATACTGATGATGGTTTGTCTTTTTTTTCCTACACTCGTATTTTACTGGTGATCTGTCAAGAGGCAGTGAATTCCACAAATTTACAAGGGGGTCCATACAGACCCATTTAAATGTTTTAATTTCCTTATGCTATGCTTTGTAGCATCACTTCAAGAAGAATTTGAAATGAGAAATGTATGGCTAAGTTTATTCTAAGCGAACAAAATACAAAAGAAAACTGAAAACATCCATTTGAATAAAAAACAAACTAGTTAGTTAACAGAGTTCAGCGCTGTTTCCTTTGTCAGTGATGCTAATAATAGATGATTAAAGTGCACATTGTGAGTCGCCTTGCTTATTTAGTGGATAAACTTTCCCTCATTTAGATTCCTGTGATACCAGATACTGTAGTGTCATGTTTTATTTTTCAGGAACAGTACAGTGAATTGAGAATCAGTATGAACCAGAGACCTGGCTACAGTCACAACTTTGGGTTTACAACAAATTGGACTTCTTCAGGGGTCTTAGTACAGACAGTTGAAGAAGGTAAATGTCTATTTAACTGTACCAAATTCATTCTTGTATTTAGTTTGCAAAGGCTTCTGAATTGTGTACTTACTGTATGCTACAAATGTTTCAAAAACCTCAGGTAGGCAATTGAAAAATTAATATTTTTTTACTAATTTATTTTGGTCAGCCTTCATCTCTTGAAATAGATTGAAGTCAGAATATTAAAAGGCATTTTCCCCAATCAAGAATGTTTTTATGACATGGAAAAGGTATTAATGGCTTCTTTCAGATTATTTTTAAGATTTCCTCTGCATGTAAAAGAATTGAATTGTAACTTGGTTGGGAGTTAGTATTTTTATTTTTATTTTTATTTTACCCTTCTTAATCATGTTGGATTTGGGAGACAGCGAATATTTTTGGGTAGTTGCAACTTCTGAATTGATTTCCAGTGTTTTTTGTGTTTTTTTTTTTTTGGGGGGGGGGGGGTGGATGTACTACTCTTGGCAGAAAGGCGGTTTTCTTAAAGTTATTTGTTTTTATTTTTTTGGTGAAGTGAAGCATATGTAACAATTATTATTAAGTCTTACGTTTCCTTCTAAGGAAAAATTTGGTTTTCTTAAAAACAACACAAACAAAACAACCACAACAAAATCACATTGTGCTTTCTTCTTCTTCTTCTGGACAGTGATCTTTAACATTGTTAGTAATAGTTAGGCAGTAATTAACTGTATCCTTTTCTATGTCAGATGTTCATTATGAGAAAAGAGAAATAACTGGCAATTTCTCAGTTAGTTAACCCTCATTATGCTTTCCATAGGGGAAAATACATAATCTAACTGCACTTACTGAACACCCTTGATTTTCATTTTTAAGTCAACTACACTGACCTCTCCTTGTTATAGCTGGGCATTTCACATTATCAGATTTTAACCGTTAATAATTGCTTTGTATGAAGAATAACTCTCCATTTACTTTTCCTGCTGTTAGGATTCTGTTTTAATTTTGTTGCTGGGAGGAAAAGATTGTTCATATTCACTGCAAGCTGTAAATGAGAAACTTGGGGGTACTGAATATTCCTGCTTGTCATTCACAAAGCTCTAAACAAGCTCTGTCTCTTGGATCTGGAGGCAAGGCAAATATTAAGGCCTTGGGACTGTTACCTGGCTTATGCTGTATGACCATTCTCACAAAGAAGGTTGGAAACTATATAGATTATGTACCCTTAAGCATTACAACAGTCTTGAGTGTAAAGTAATGAGGGATGAAAGAGACAGATCATTGAGGAGTAATATGTACTTCATCTGAGGGCTCCTGAATGTCTTTTCCTACTTCTAAGAATAAATTATAGGATAATACTGGTTGGAAGGAACACCTTAGGAGACCACTTAGAACAATCTCTTGCTCAAAAAAAGTATCAAAATTGAATTCAGGTCATAAGGCCCAGGGCCTTATCCAATAGGGTTTGAAACCCTTGGAGGATGAAGAGTGCTTAGGTTCTCTGTACTATCACCCATCTGTTTGTCCTGTCCTGTACACTGTAGTGTCCCAACTTTGGTACCAGGATACTGTGTCTCATGTCACAAACCATATTAAAGTCAAGGTGGATGACATCACCATTATGCTCTCATTTGCAGATCTGGTTTTTTTGTTGTTAAAGACACCCAGATTCAGCAAGTGTGATTTGGATCTGCAAGTGCTTGCCAGTTGCTCCAGATCATCTTTTTTATAAGCGCAGAAATAACTAGCCAAATGATTTTCTTTTGGTGATAAGCAATAATATAAGTGTAGTTTATAATGACTCTGTATTTGACATATGCTTTTCCTTCAAGTAATTTTTAAGAAAACTACTCGGGAAGTGAAATTTACCTTCTGTATATATTCTCAAAAAGCTTATTAAAAGTTAAATTTGTAACGTGTTCCAGCGAGACACATTTGCGACTTATAAAAAAAGGTTGGTTGTTTTTTACAGAGATCTTCAGCCTTCATCCTAAAAAGTACATAAACAGGAAGCCCTAGAAAGTAATTAAATCTCGATGTAGTTCTGCTAGCTTGCCCCCTCTGCCCTCTGTAATCTTTATTATTTCAGTTATTTTAGTTTCACACACCCTATTTGCTATTGTTTCTTGAGATTGCATTGAACACTCACTGGTATGTAAGATGAAGTAAATTTGCTCTGCTTCCTACGTATCTGTGAGAATATGAGTTGGTACTTATCTGTAGTAGTACCAACAGCTGGGAATAAGTTAGAGATAAATATGTGTGTGTGGAAAATGGTGAGTATTTAGTATTTATGGATTTTATTATTACTTTTTTTCCCCTTGAGTAAGGCTAGTAAGAAAAATCTGCTTTCAGGGAAATTGATTTAAAGCAGCTGTACTGTGCTGGCATTATTACTATTATTATTGTAATCTAAACTAAATTATTTACACTCATTAAAAAGAAATTATCAATAAATCCTATAGTTTTAAAGGAATTGGACTGAGGGAGGCAGTTGGCATCATGCAGCTTTAGGCACCTGAATCGCCAACAAGTATCTGTATCTGGATGGCAAACCAAAGCAGGAGCCTGGTATGGGTGCTTTGGTTTACACTCCTAAGAAGCCTTTTCATTCACAGACAATGCAGGCAGTGTGAGAATAGTAGCTGGCTAAGTTACATGCAAAAAAAAATAAAATTGAGCAGTATAATTTATCTGAACTATGCTATAAGTATACCTGTGCGTTTTAGGTTTGGATATACTTTTTCTGGTGACACGGCAGGAAATGTGAAATCTTAAACTTGCATATTTTCTGAAAACCTCAATTTATAGCCCAGAGATACTTTTCTCACCTCTGAGTTGGGTCTTATCCCAGCTGATCTATTTAAGTTAAATGGTCACCTTTTGGCTCCAAGCGCTCATCGTGCCACAAAACAATTCTGAGCCCGAGGCATTCTGTATATTTTCAACATAAAATTGCATCTATATATTCAAGCGGTATGGTACTGTTTTAAATGGTGACATGAGGCAAATGTTTACTGAACATCACTGAAAGTAGTACCTTCAATGGCAGTATCTTCACAAGTATCTTTAAAATCACATTCAGTTGGATCTTCAAAACTATTAATTCTTTAACAAATTGACTAATAAGATATTGTTTTTTTTTCCAGTCAAACCTTTCTTTCTCCAAAGAAAGCTCTACTTTTTATTCTATACTAGTATTTAAAATAATGTATGTTTTGAGAATTTTGCTGGTAACTGTTAATGGAGTATCAGTCCATGCTTTAAGAATTCAAAAAAAAATAGAATATGGAGTTGTACTCTTCCATCATAGGGTCACCATTTCATTTTTTTTTTTTTTCTTGTGTACTATGAAGGATCATTACTTAGTTCGCTTTTAGGAAGCATAGATTTCCTTGATTTCATAGTATACTTGGGTGGTAGGAAAATCAAAGCTATCTGAATCATTAGTGTATGATCTAGACTTCAAACAGCATTTTCCTAGTGAGTCAGAAGAAGGTTGGAATGAAGCATACGGTGTCTAAATGTGCTGTCATGTTTGTCTACCTTTCTTTCTTTTAACATAATATAGCATTGTTCTTGGTATATTTTGAGTAGTATGTGTGCATTTCTCTACTTAATCTGGAAAATGCATTAGTTGTGTAATCCACATTTGTTCTGTTAGGGGAATTATTCTCAATGGAAGAACCATTCAGGTGTAATTCATAAAATTGTACTTCAGGAAGACTGTTCCTCAACTTACCTGTTTTCTGAAGTATTAAAACAAGCAAAAAAAGCCAAACAAAAAAGAATGAGAAGGCTTATCAACTGCTTTTGTATGCACTCTGTCCATAGGTTAGATTATTAGGTTAGATTACCTGCCAAAACATTGTAATAGGTGGAAGAGTATAAAGTGCATCCTATCTTGCAAAATATCAGTAAAATTCAAAGTCCAAGTTGCAATAAAATTTGTAAGTGGCTTGTACCCCCTGACAAAATAAATACAATCTAGAGAATTCTAATAGGACAGTACCCAGCAATATCTTGATTGAGTCTAGTTGCCTGTCAATTCAGAGCTAAAAAACTATTTTAGCAAAGCAATATAGCAGCATATTTTTGTCAATCAAGCCCAGAAAATGTAAATAAGAAAGAATATGAGAAAGCCAGCTAATACTGGAATTAACAGAGTGGAGTCTGGTTTTGTTGTTTTTTGGAGGGGACAAATAAGAGGATTATCCAAACATAAGCTGTATTTCAGCAAATTTCTGCTACAGACACTGTAGTGCTGCCTCTCTCTGTTACAATCCCAGATTACAAAGATTGAGGCAGGAGCGGACTAACCAGAAAGCATTTGTTAAATGAGATAGCCGGAATGTGAATGCTTGCAAACCCAGAAAGTTCTTCATATTTATGCATCAGATTTCAGCATTACATTAATATTAGCTGATTTTACTGACGTTATACTTACAGTGCAATCCGTTTTTCCTAAGACTTTCTGAATACCCGCTGATAAGCATTTCTTTGACTGATCTATTTTTTTCTTCCTGTCGTAAATGTGTTTAAAAAATAACTGTGATTGGAAACATTTTTTTCTTCTATTTTCATCAGGTAGCCCTGCAGCACTTTGTCAGCTGCAGGTAGATGATGAGATCATTGCTATCAACGGCACAAAGGTTTCACAAATGGACAGTAGTCAGTGGGAAGAAGCCATCACAAGAGCACTAGAAACTGGAAACCTGGTCATGGATGTTAGACGATATGGAAAGAATGGTGAGTTGTTTCATAGGGCAGGTACAGTATGCTCTGTAAGGCAAATAAGCTTTGTCTCTGCTGTACCTGACAGCTGAGTCTCCTTATTACCCTTACAGTAGTAATACGTATCTGAGCTAAGTAGTTTGCTAGTGTGTCTGTTGCATTTTAACACTACTTGGCTTTTCTTAACTGCTTGTGCATTGGAAATGTTTTGACAAGCAAATCTACTGAACATTAATTTACTGACCTCTGTCTGGTGCTCTGACTTGTTTCTAAGAGGAGGTGCAGTTAATAAATAAAATGTGCCACCAACACACAAGGGAATATGTTCTGCCATACCACAAAAATGATGAAGGGTTTAGTTTCTAGAAGATAATTTTTAAAGCCCCTGTCCCTCAGTCTTCAGCTCCTCCTTTCTTCAGTGAAGGCAGAGCTTTCCTGTTTAATTCAGGGAGGGTTTTTGCTGATATATGAACTTGTAATTGATATAGGTCCACTGTGCTGTAGTTTTGACAGTTGACCCGAACATTGTGATGCTGTAATCTCTTCAGAATGGTGGTACCCACCCAGACTTCCATCCTGGCTGAACTTGTTGAGCTCTTCAAGCTTGCTGAGAATTTGATCAAGAGTTGGAAATGTGACTAGTGATTTATTTGAAAGTAGAACGTCAAAACGTTACTTTAGTGGGAAGTCAAGTAGAATAATTTACCAACAAGCAAGGAAAAAAACCAAACAGTGGGGCAGGAAAAAGATGAGTAATGCCTAATAGCATAAATTAAGAGCGAAATTGTTGCAGAAAAGCTAACTTAATAAAACTTAAGGGATGGGGAGGAGTTTGGGGGGGAGGTGGTGTAATGGACACTAAATGAAGATGATGGTGATGTTTTTTTTTTTTTCCCTTACCTTCATCAGTTTTTCTAGTTTAGACTACCTTTTATTTTTTGCCCTGTGTGTTTCCTGAGTAGCTTGGACATGAAAATGACACTTCACTGGATAGTGTATGATTGAAACTGTACCTTGTGTGAGTAAAGTTAGAAGAACTTTCATGATCCTTACTAATGCTGATGAAATAGTTTTCAATGAATACTAATTACTCTCTAATGTTGAGCTGCTATAGTCCCATGTTAGCAGAATATTTGGTGAGCTCTTACGTGGCTTCTAACTAACAATTGTATTTTTGGGGAAGGCGGTCTTCTCATAAATGCCCTTTGTCCTGTCTCAAATTCCATCTGATTTGTGTCTCTCCCTCTTTGTGTTTCCTGTGTTATTTTAATGTGTTTTCGCTAACTCCTGTTCTTTGACATTACTGTCTGTGTTAATTTCTTGATCTCCACATACCAAAAGACTGGGGCAAAGACCAGCCTTCCCTGCCACATGTAAGGCATAAAATCCTCAATCTCACCAGTATGGGTACCAACATTATAGGTACATCTGATAATAAGTGGATTGATGCAACTTCTGGAGAACGCGTTTCAAGTGTCTCAACCATATCAACAAAAAGAGAATTCTCCAGCAGTCTTCAAAGTTCCGTGAGTGTGTGTTTGAACAGTTTTGGGATCTGGGGGGAAGAAATAAGTGAAAACTGATTGCCATGAGGAAGGGGAGAATGGAAAAGAAGAAAAGACCTTAGAAATCTTACTCCTAACCTGCATTGTTAATTCTAAAGAATATGCAGGTTTTTGCTAATACAATATTAAGATGGTCTGAGAACTTTCTACTCTGTTCATGAATTTATGAAAAGTATTAAAATATTTGATTATACTTCAACTAAAAGATAGACACTACTTATTCTTTAGAAAATCGTATTACCTCCATTGTTAGTGTAAATGAATGTTGAAGTCCAGAGGAACAGTGAGTATGTGCTTTCAAATGACTGGCAAATAACTCCCAGCTTGCCAGAGGAGCAGCTGAAATGGAAGATCTTGATTTCTGGTACTTTCTTGCAATGTCAACTACCTGTTCACAGCTGGTCATTGATCCCTGCAAAAGCTTACAGTCATTTTATCATATAATCTACTCAGGAAGTTTTAGTTTTGTATGGTTCTGTTGAAGTTCTAATATTCTGAAATGTTTCAAGATACGCAGTTCCTATCAGGGCACTGTTCAATTGAATCAACTTCCACAAATCTAGTAATCTTGAGCTCTGTTTTGTTTTGGCTTTTTTTCCAGGGTACAGGAACAAAATTGATAAATGGCACGCAAGGAGATCTTGGATCTAGTGAACAAAGAGGTAAACTATCATTGCTTTTCATCTTCTAATTATATGGGTCTGGAGCAAGCACAAATACTAAGCCTGTAATCATACAAGCTTTGTACAGTGGCTTAAGCGAGACCTTAATGAACTAAGGAGGCATCACAGATCTAATTGCATCCAAACTGGGTGTAACCGGCTTCCACAATATGCTGAGCAATTGGAGACCCAACGATAAGAAAGTGACAGATCCTCTGTCTCAGAATTAGTTGTTGTAAACTTGGTGTAGGGATATGGATGAAAAAGCAAAAGAAGACACAGAATTTGTTATAATTGTTACCGCATCATGTGAAGCCTGATTCAGTGTGAGTATCAATTTATTTCACTGCTCTGGAATAGAGTGAAATGAGTATTGTGGGTTTTCTATTTCATTTATGAGGATTTTGGGAGGTGTGAAAGATGTTGGCAGTGTTTTTTTTTTATTGTTGCTCTGTTTGTTTGTTTGTTTATTTTTATTCCTGAAGAATGATATTGATGGTTCTGATATGAATAATAAGTAGTTATGATGCTATGAACCATTATAATACTACCTGATGACAGTGAGAGAAATCAGGTATGTAGACTTCCTAATGGAACAGAAATTAGTGTTTCATTGTATCTTGCATGTGCATGGAAATTTACAAGAAATCTGCCAAAAAGTCATTTGCCCTCTGGAGATGCCTTTCAGATGACATTAAATTGTATTACTGTTACAGTTGGACAATGTTAGATATTAAAATGAAATACTAATCAGTGTATGATGTAACCAACTAAAAACTGTATTTATTACTATGAAAGATTAGATTTTCTTCATTTCAGGGGCTTGTTTTTCTTTTTTAAATGACGTGGCTGTAGGCTGGAGGTGTAATAAGCATTTGTTATCCAGTGGTGATTGTCATTTAAAAGAAAAACAAAACAGCACCTCATTGATTTGTTTGTATTCTCTATATTTTTCAAATAGCATCTGAACCTATTTCTTTGAAAAACTTAAAAAGGCGGTCACAATTTTTTGAACAAGGTAAATCAAAGAGCTAACATTTCATGTACTTTCATGAAATTGTTCCTGCTGCACACTCTTCCTAACCATTCTGGTGCTGGGTACTCTGCCTCTTCAGCATTGTTTGCTACAGTTATCTTGAAGCAATGTAATTCATTTCACTTCTTTTCCCAGGGTCGTCAGGTTATTCTTACAATTCATGGGTCTACCTTTGTGGTAATGGGTCTTTGTGTGTTCTCTTATATTTATAGCTTTTTTTAATCTCTTATATGTTGTTCATATTTCTTTTATACACTGGGTTAAGAGCAAGACGGGTAGCACTCTGTTAAGGTTTGCTACGACCTACAAAACAGAATAATATTGAACATTCCAGCAGAAGCGTTGTACAGAATTCAAACAGCTGTTAACAGAATACTTAACTCTGAATTTGAGTTTATCTGGAGTCATAGCTGTGCACATTCTTCCGCAAATTGGTGGAAAGCAGCAGTTACCGACTCTCCACTGTGTGGTGAAGTCACTAGATCTTGAAAAGACCAGTATACATTTTGAAATAAATCTTCTGGCTTTTGAAGATAAAGAAATAAATAAAAATTAGGCACTCAATTTTGGTTTTGTAGGTTGCATTTTGGTGTTCTGCATGTCACAACTCACATACTTCCACTAATGTATGCCTAATACTGTCTTCAGACTACGTATGCCTTGCTGTTTTATTGTAGCCTGAAAGTGAAATTCTGGCCCACTGTATGTCCAGTGTGAATTTTGCCAAACATTTAAGTGGAACCAGGACTTTGCCTCACTGATAATGGCTTTCATTTGTTGAGAAGTGATACGTGAAGTGCTGCAACGTATACTTGTGTTTGTGGTTTTGTGATTCTGTATGCTATATTGTATCTTTGATAAGGTGATATTCTGTTGTTGGTTGTTTGTGGCTTTTCTTAGGCTGGCTATGAAAATTGCATTTGAATTGTATAGAAGTACTTGTAGTATTTCACTTCTGATTGAGGGGAAGGAAAAGTGTATATTTCTAGAGTATGCACTCAATGCAGTTTTGCTTATTTTTTGATTTCTTTAAAATACTGATATGAAAGAATTTTCTTTTTAAGCCTGTAAGGCTAGCATAGTCTTACAGGGATAAGAGATGTCCTTTATATCCTAAATTAAGGATTTTGCAACTTGTTGCATTTATGCATTTTTTTAAGTGAGATTTGAACAGCTAAGTAACAAGGATACTAACTACAAACAAAAATAATTATGTAAGATGATACTTGGGGAAGGATTACTCTTAACTTAGTGCTTCTCCACATTTTCACAACTTTTAATATATCAGCATCTATCTATCTATATATTTTTTTTAAGTAGTCATTTTGGCACAAGCTAAGACCAAGCATCGGATCCTCAAATATTGTATGGTTTGAGGTGAATGGTGACAAGCTTAGCAAATTCACATGTACTTCGGAGAGCAGGAAAAAAGGGCAGTTGGAAACAGTCACCTACATTAGTTGAAAGCACCTGGTGTATTCTGAGCTCTAATAAGTGTGAAGTAGGGTCAAATGCAAGCATGGCTTACTATTGAAGCAAAAATTTCATCTAATGTTCAGACTTTCTACACTTGGATAGGTATTAAAGTAATTAGTACTGTTCTAATAATTCCTGTGGTTTTTTTTCTGTTTTCCTTTCTACTCCCAAATCCTACAGGAGGCCCAGAGCCTGCAATGCCTGATGTAAGTAGTGTTTACAAACTACTGATTAGTTGCATAATCCTTGTCTTTTCTAGAAGTCGACTGCTTTCTATTGCTTTTTTTTTCACTCTGCTTTAAAATTGCAATCAAATCAGAGTACTCAGATGTTTAATGTGTACAATGATGGTTGCCTACTGTCCCTTTGAGGAGACTGAATCAGGTTCTTGCTACTCTAAAGCTGTAGTTCTTGTAATGGCTTTTATTTCTCATTTTAAGTTAAAATGTAGAGGGTTGATCACATGTAGTAAGATAGTATTAATTCATTTCCTTGCTGTGTTAGCTCCCAGTCCCATCCATTAGTGCTCCAAGTCGTCGAGTTTGGGATCAAGAAGAAGAACGAAAACGACAGGAGAAATGGCAAAAGGAACAGGATCGTTTATTGCAGGTAATGCTAATCTTTGTGACTTCGTGGTAGCCATTAGAGAAGAAAACTTCTCTTCTGTGACTCTTACTGATGGCAGAAGGGGACTTCCATATGCATTTGCTGGGATGCACAATCATATACACAATTTTTCAGAAAGAAAAGAGGGAAATGCATTAGTAAGTTTCACAAAATCAAACCCAGACTGTATATTCACTACAGCCAGAAGTGCTCAGTCATCAGAATGCTGATTTGCTCTCACTGGCAAAACAATTTAAAACAAGGCAAGATGTAAGACTGGTTAGATGCCTGCTAGTGTTCTAACATTAAGCAGTCAGCTATTCAGTTGGAACCAGCTTGGTTCTCAGGACCTCAGAAAGCCAAACCATCTGACTAGTGCAAATCCACCTCTATAATCAGATACCAGAAATGGAAGAAAATGTTGCAAAAGAAAAGAGGAATGTTTGCTATCTTAAGATGATACACAAAAACCAAGTACGTGTTCTAGGATTGAGCAGTCTCTTGCTTCACTGAGCTGAGGTCTTTACTGTAAGATGTATCTCTGGAAATTAAATTATGTATGTAAGGTCTGTTGGCTAACAGAAGCATCAGTGAATCTCACTCTGTGCAAGCCATCTTAAATAGCATTTAGGCATTCAACAGTAAATCATGATGACGAAACACAGTTTAACTATTCTCCTGCTTTTTGGATGTTTCAGCTATTGTCATTCCTTTTAGCTTTCAAAATCCAGGAGGCATGAGTTGAGACTTTATAAACACTTGTGATATCTGTTACGGCTTGGGTACACAGTTTGAGAACAATTGAATCCCTCTGCCATCACTTTTCCTTGTTTCTTTTTTTCTCACTTGAAACGTTAAATTTAGCCAGAGTAATAACGGTATTTCTCTTTCCTGCGATCTTATTACTTACTGAAAGACCAGAGAAAGGAAACTAAGTCTTTATTTGCTTATTTCCAGCATCTTAGAAGGAACTTTTGCAATCACTGCATATTTTGCTTTTCCCAAGACTGAAGTGGTGGTTGACAAAAGCAACAAAATTTTTACTGTGTACCTTGAGTAATGCCTTAAGACATTGCATTGATTTCATATTAAAACCAGTCATAGGACAAAACTGGAGGTCCAAAAATAGGCTTTTGTTCAGATAAACTTTCTAGGAGACCAAATGTTCTTGCTGAAACCAAATTGCTGCCTCATATTTCACGTAGTCATTGCTTTATATTTATCATATTACTCTGGCCAGTTCCAAGTTAAATATAATTACTCTGTAATCAAGAAATATTTTAGATAGCTTAGTTCCCAACTGAACAAAAATCAGCTGTAACGACAGGGAATATAGCAGATGTGAGGTCAGTTGTTGTGAGACTTATCATGTAAGAAGCCTAGATTCTCTGAAATTGATGAGTGAACTCATTGTGATGGTATTTAAGCCAGAATGTCATCCATTTGTGGCTTACCTAATGTCCCAGAGGAGCTCAAGCATGTTTATACCAAACTCATTAAATAAAGAGTAGAATATTTTAATGCAGTTAAACCAAATTCCTTATTTGTGTGTTTTATTTCAATCTAACCTAACAGGAGAAATACAAACGGGAACAAGAAAAACTGAGGGAAGAATGGCTACGAGCTAAGCAAGAAGCAGAAAAAGAAAACTCCAAATATTTAGATGAGGTAGGCTGTGAGTATGGCATCACTTTTGACTGTTCAGTTTTATGGTGGCTTTTTAAACTACTAGTGGGAAGATGTGAACATACAAATAATTATTTTGTTTTGTCATTTATCTCCTTGTTTTGGAACATAATTGCTCCTAAAACAAGTCTATGACTTAATAGGAAGAGATTGGTAAAATGGAAAGAGGAAATTAAAATGGAAAGAGTTTGATTTCACTTTTTTTCATCATGGATTTGCAAAGTAACTAACACTAAGGATATATTGGCAAAATGTTACAAATTTTATGAATTATCGTGACAAGAAGCAAATAGTCACCTTTATTGTGTAATATTTACCTCTTAGTATTTCCTCTTGAAATTCTGCTTTAGTACTTGATCATTAGGTGTGTTTGTAACTTCTGGGCTGTTTGCTGGTGTTCAGTTTGTCCTATTTTTGGAGAATTTACACATCAAATCAACTTCAGCTTTGCTATCATATATTTTAAAACTTTGAATGTGTGTTGTTTCTGTAGCTGCCTACTTTTTGGCTGCTTGTGAGAACGTAGGTTTTTTGCTGAGCAAAGGAAGTGTCTGTGATACCTCTTTTGCTTCATGGGTATAGCTTCAGGCATCCCAGCTATGTCAACTGTGTTCATGTTGTCATGAGCATCAAGATTTTAATTTAAGGCTTAGGATTTCAATATTGAAAAAAACTTGTTAGAGCTGTTTGAAAACTTTGCTGTAGAAGAATGTAAAACATTTCATTAAAAAGAATCATTAAAAATTTGGATGCACCAATCCTTAATTGGTAAAGAGTATTTGTTCTCTACAATTAAAACTTATTTTGACCACTAAAACCTTTCTCATATTTGAGACAGAAGTTAGTAAGTCAGATACTTAACTTTCTAATGGCAGGAGAATGTAGGAGGCTGGGAGTTTCCTCCACTTGATGATTTCTGTGAAATACACTGGTCAGGTACACACTTGCAGTGGCTGTCTTAGGTCTCCAGTTTGGAAATTAAAAAAAAGAAAGTTGGGTATCATGAAGAGTTTGTTTTTGGTAAGGATTTAAACAGAGATGGAATGGCATGGAATGTAAGTGTTCTAGAATCCAGAATGTTTCACATACTTGTGGATGCACTGCCCATGAGGCTTGCTAAGGCTGCTGTGTGGAATGAAGCTCTTGCATTAGGAGAATGTGCCAGCAGGCACACATTCAGAAGAAACCAAAGTACACCCTGTCTTTTGCATTTGAGAGTATTTGTGATGCTTTTTATACCAGCCTTCCCATGTAGAATAAATAACCTCTTCTGATTCAGCAATATGCTTTAAAAAAAAAAAAAAGCACCGAAAAAAACAAAACAACACACAGAGCTCCATCCCCTAAAAACACTATTTCTTTTATCTGCCACAGGAACAAACTGTTATAACCTCAAACATGATCACAGTCTCTGCGCGAGCTCCATCTGCTTCCAGCTGGAGGGCAAGCCCTGAAGTGAGTACTCCTGAGGAGCCAGAAGGAGATGGAGGAAGTGAGCTGGCAGCACACTTGCTGGCCAAGGAAGAAGAAAGGAGGCTTCAGGAGGAAGAAGCAGCAGCCCTGCGCGTTGAGCGAGAAAGGGAACACCAAGAACTAGAGCTTCAGAGACAACGTAAAGAGAGGGAACAGCAGTATGCCGAGGAGCAGAGGCGGCGGGCAGAGATGGAGGAGCAGAGGCAACAAGCAGAAAGGCAGAGGGAAATGTCAGTGGAGACATCTCAGTACCAAAGGTCTGTGCTTGGGATGAACTCTCCCTTCTGCATAAAAATTGAAATACCTTTCCAAATGGAGTTCATGTCTTGAATATGTGCATTCATGTCAGGTTCATATTGCAGATTTATCAGTGCAAGACACTACATGATAACCTAACCGTCTTGTAGTTCAGCAGTGAAATAGTAAAGCTATCCCAGTTTTGCCATCCTTTGCTCATTGTGTAAGCACGATCATAATTACAGGTGACTGAGTTGGCATAATTTGAGCCCAACCATTCCTTAGTCCCTTTTGTTGCAAACCACTTCTTCACCTTGTGCAGACCAGTTTTCTTTTGTGCTCTAATAGTATAGAAATAATTGCACATTCATTTTTGCATTTCAGCTGAGGGAAGAAGCGAATTTAGAAGCAAATGGATGATAACTTAAAATTCTGCAGCCTGACTGCCAGCGCTCATTGCTATAAATGATATTGTATTACACAGAGCATCCTGCTGAGACTGAATAAAATGCTATTATTTCTTTCTTTTGGTAGAAGAATCAGGTGTGAGGTGAAGTCATCCCTCTTGAATGGAGCACTCTATTAACCCACTTCTGCTCATTTTTAAATAGATACAGATAAAGTAATTGTCACCAAATCAAAGATGACCTGAAGCACATAATATGATGATTTATAAGAACTCCAGCGTAAGATTGCAAATTGAGAGCCAATAGCTCAAAAATACAGGGCTTTTAGAAGAAATATCAATTTAACTCTTTTCTAACAAAGGCATGACTGATCTTTACAGATTTCTCAATCATTTTAGTTCAACAGTGCAACAGTAAGGTTTAGTTGTGTTTGCTAGTTTCTCAATGAAAAGCATTGTCATGTATGAGGTAGCAAATACTGGCTTAGGTATCGTATTGTGTTGGAAATATCCACTTTTTATTTATCCTTGAGCATTAAAGTGTTTCTTCCATTATCACCTTCATCAGCTTGCTTAAAATTAATAAATAAAATAGTTTATAAATGCAAATTTTTGCGTAGAAGTTTTCCAACTACTGCTTCAGGTGTCACAGGAGATTAATCTGTCTGAAAGATTAAAGCAGTAACTTTTCCTTGTTTCTTGTGCACTTAGCTTACTGCCTTGCATACATACTTGACTGTTACCCTTGAGAATTTTTCCCTTTTTTTATACAAGCAGTAAGAGATGACTGAAGATAATACATGGTATTAAGTTACATCTTAAGAGAAAAAAAATACAATTCTAAAATTGCGTATATTTGCTGGGGAGACTGTGAGATCTGGAGTTTCTTTAGCTCATGGTGCATTACTTCTGCTGAGCAAAGTAGAGGCATGGCTGTTACAATTGGTTATTCTTGGCAGCTGCACCAGGGTATCTCTATAGTTTAGCTTGCTCCACTTGCAAGATAACAAGGCATTGTGCATTAACTTGTAAAGCTGCTGTGATATCTGCATATCTAAATCCTTGATATATGCTTCAGTCTCAGGGGATATGATTACTTCTGAGGTTACTGCAAAAGGACGCATGTTGCTAAACATGGATGGCTGTGCTGAGTAGTAAAGGAATAAGTTCAGTCAAACTGGGATTTAAAGAACTAGTGCTAAATGCTTCCGTTACAATGATATCCAGAGATTTGGCTTGAAATCTGAAATACTGCGTAACTGCGTAAAAGCATGATGCTGCAGAGAGCTGATACTCAGCTGATAGCAGAGCATTGAGACTGGGGACAGGCAACTGGAAGAGCTTTGTCTGTAGAAGTTAGCAAATGTTTCTCTATGGATTACAGACTGCAACCATGAAATTTACTAGAATATGCATCTAATTCTTGGGGAACTTCTGTGTTTGGACAAAGCTTACCTTCTAACTTTGAAATAGATGAGATAATCACTGTCATATATTGATATTTTTTCAGTGTCCTAGTCTGTTTTTAATCTTCTTCCTCATGTTTTCAATTTGATTAACATCTGAACTTTGTATTTTCTGTATATGTATATTATTAGTTCAATTTTGAGATTGTTTTAATAGATAATTGCTTTTATCTGTATGTTGCTTCTAGACGTTATGAGCGCTATGAAGTATCTAAAACAACAGAGAACCAACCTGGCCAACATCTCATTGACAGGTGAGAAGTAGTGCAATCAATATATAGGTTGAAATATCTTCAGCAATAAGTTTTAAGCATTTAGGCAGGTAGAAGTTTCTACTCCTCACTTACAAAAAGGTAATTTTGGGCTGTTTTTCTAACAGCCCTTCTTTTTCCAACTTCTTTTTTTTGTTGTATTTTTGACTGTATTTTTGACTAAAATTGAGGCTTCTTAGATCTTTATGTATCTGGAGGCTTTTGTTTGTTTTCTTAAGGATCTATTTCCAATATTTTTGTCAGGAAATATTTATAGTTCTATGTCTGTCTTTGTACATAAAGATAGTGGGTTTTTTTTTGTTTGTCTGCTTTAAATAGGCATTATGAACGTTATGAATCTTCCAAAACCATCGAGGAGCGACCTGGTCAGTCATTTTCTGACAGGTATGTGTGATACTGAATTTCAATGTAGATGGCGGTGATACAGAATCATAGAATATTCTGAGTTGAAGGCATGAGTAAGGATCACGCTTCACTGTCTTCATAGACCCCCTTTGGACACTCTGTGGTAGTTCTGTGTCCTTCATATGTTGTGGAACCCACCTCTGTCCCCAGTGCTGGAGCTAAGGCTGCACAGCACAGTGCAGAGTGAGACACTGTGTCAGAAATCCTTGGAACTTCTGATCAGCTTTGGCCACTGGCAGCTGCTGCAGTTTTTATGGTCCGTTTTTGTATTGAGCAAACAAGCAACCAAACTCTTGGCAAATTACGTGCTGTGCTGTAAACAAGAGTTAGTCAGTCAGGATTTTACTGGGAGAAGCAGAACTATAAGGAAGTAAATATGTGGGTGGTATTGGACTTACCTGTCTGGAAAACAATTTCTTGGTTGTGTCATAGTGTGCTGTACAAATTAAGGTGCAGTCATCCCAATGAAGATTGTGAAACTTACAAGCAAACAGGGAAGGATGTGACAGACGGCAGCATATTTATCAGGATGTGCTGATAAATGTGCCACCTGCTATAAATGTGCCTTATTTTGTTTTTTTTCCTGTACTCATTTCTACAGAATGTACTAGCTGATGCAAATTCCCTGGACTTATTGAATAGACAGTTTTTCTTCTAGCTTTTATGTTTTGAGCTATGGTTTAGAAAATGCTGAATTAGCCTAAATCAAAATATTTGTATCAAGCCTTTGTTGTAGATGGCATCTCACAGTACTGAAAGTGCTGCTCACTTAGTTAATTCTTACTGTTGGAGTAAGCATGCCTTATTACATAAAGAGGAGCCCCAGATTTTACAGGGAACCAATAATGAATTTATCTGTAAATCTAATTTCAGAAACTGCATGCACTAGATAGTTATCTCTTGCGTATGTGCATGAAGACACTCAAGTGTTTAAAATCAGCTCTGACAAGGTCAACCCGATCTTTGGATCTCCTGCTCAATACAAACTGCTGTGTATTCATTGCATAGGTCCCCAAGATGGAACAAATAACCAAAATCTGGGGAAGCAAAAACTTTGGTGCAATTTGTTTGTGCATCCTTTGTCTGCAGCCAAAGGACAAGACTCCCACAGTATATTTTTATGCATCCAGTACTGTACTCATAAGCACACTGCAGTAACAGCTTTGAGCTGTGTACCAAGAAAAGACTGCTGTTCCTTTCTGAAGCGTTTTAAACAAGAAATCTGGATGTGTTACTTCAGACTAATAATGCAGCACAGAGATGTTGCTGAAGATCTTGTGTAGAGTCAGAAACCCAGCTTTTTGCTCTTCGCCTTCTTATATACAGAATGGCATCTCTTAGCTAAAACTCATTAAAAAATTATGCTGCTGGGTATAATCGGTGAGTAATAAGTTTCCTGAGAACAATCTGAGTGCAGTGTTTGAGGAGGTATTTAGCTTACAGTCTAGTGGTGTGTGCTGAAGTGTGATTTAAGTTACTCATGAAGTTGAATCATTTATGAACATGCTTTTAAAGTTATTGCTTTTAGACTGTACTCTTTGGAGAGCTTCCACAGTGAAGGGGCTTTACTTTGAACATACCTTGGTTAAGCAAATAAAATGATCAGACCCTTTCAGCCGAAGCATTGGGAACGTTCAGTACTTGATTTCAGCTTTCAGTATGTGGTTACCTATGTTGTGCAATACTGGCACCTTTTTTGACACTTGAATATCCTGTTAGTCTTTTGTTTGTTTACCTGATTGGTTTTTATTGCAAACATTTGATGAGAAGGCACTGAAAGAAAGGGGCCGTGTATCTGTAGTCTAAGATCTTTATCCTTCTTGGCTGAGTGAATATTTTCTATATCTTTAGGAATAAATCCAAGTCAACTTCAGAGCTGAATGAATTCAATGCAAACAGAAATAGTAAGTACTTAATTTATATTATTTTTATACTTATTTTTAAAACAGGTATATCAGGAGCAGTTATCCTAAGAAAATTAATTAGCAAAATAATTTTTCATAGCTGAATTATGGATTGAATTTTATACTATGGCACATTATAGTGAAGCTCTAAAAACAAGAGCATATATTCATACCATCAACTGGATAAATATGATTAACTCCTGTCTTGAAGTAGTGCTGATTGCAAAGAGATCTTAGATGCTGAAGTTTTAGATGATTGAAAGCACAGAAGATGAAACTTATCACACCTGTGTATAACTGAAAATGTTTGTTCTCCTGATATGTTGACTCAGCTTGGTCTGTGTAGTTTTTTTTAACTGACTGATGTTTTCAACACATTTGCCATTTTCAACTTTTGTTAGCTTAGAAATAACGCAAGTGAAAATCAGCTCTTGATATTGTCATAGTGGCTCTGCAGTTTCCTGGTCTGCGCTTTGTTGCTGCCTTTCTTGAGTTGTCCATCAGTTGTTACTGCTTTTCTAGAGTAAGGAGTGAGGAAGACTTTCTAAGTACTATAAAGTAGAAAATTTCTGAAAGCTACACGTATGTCTAGAACATGGATAGTAAAGTCACTCATAAAGTAAATGGTGCCCTAGAGGTAATGTTGTAAATGGACAGCATTGCTTTCACACGTTAAAGCTCAATCATTGAAAGTAATGGGAGAATACGCTTCCACGGTATTTTATAATGGTAATGGATGGCAATAAAATTAAAGCACATCTGTAGTAGTAGAGTAGTATTGACTACTACTAGTCAGAGTAGTACAGAGTACAGAGTAGTAGTAGTAGTAGTACAGAGTACAGTAGTACAGAGTAGTACTAGTCAGTAGTAGTACAGAGTAGTATTGAAATTAAATTGAAATGACTTACCGTTGAGTAACTTTCTTAATTAAGAGACCTTACTATGAGGGATAATTACTGGGTTTAGAAAATAAAGAAAAAAATGTTGTCCTCTAACTGTCAATAGAGATGAGGGAAAGAGAGCTTGTTGCTTTCCTCTTTCAAAAATTCAAACAGGTATTGAAAGGTCTTTTACTGCATAATCTCATTTCCACTGGTTAGTTACCACAAGTAATAGACATTCTGTATCAATTTTTTTTATATAGACATATACACAGATGTAGAAAGAAGCTTGAGAATGTGATGATGAATGCTTCTTGAGTTATACTTGGAGTACTAGATGTTTGACAACTGCTTTTGTGCCTGTGTCTTGTCCTAACAGGTACTCAAAGCAAGCATTCAGAGAAGTCTTGGAACACGAGTGAGTCACAGAAGGGGTCTCAGAAGGAGCACAACCTGTCTGCAGCAGAGTTAGAGAGACAACAAATCCTTCAGGAAATGAGGAAGAAAACATCTCTACACACAGACAGCAGCTGGATTAGGCAACGCAGTTCCAGTGTGCATAAGGAGCCAATCAGTCTGTACAGCAGTAGTATGAGGAGGTAGGAATCATGTTAAAAATTAACTTTGTCTCTCATCAGATATTTTTGTTTGGTTATTCTAAACTTCAGCTCCTATTACAGAGCACTGAAACAAACCCAGCATGTAAAAAGCTTTAAGGTAAACTGAATAGCGGTGCAAGTAGAAGAAGGTAATTGTATTCCAGCTGGGATTAAAGGTTTTTTTTTGTTTGTTTTTATTTTGCAAGTAAAGTGTGTTTGCATGTGTGGTCTGCAAATAACCGTTGATTTCTTGGCTGATATAACAGCACTGGAAATTAGTAGTACTGACAGATGTGTTTAAGAATTTCAGTAATATAATTTATTGTGGAAATTACTGTAGCTGAAGAATATAACACGTTAACACAAGTATTGGATCAGAAAGTCTCGAGTTCATTTCTTTCTGTAAGTAATGTATGAATGTTGGGTCTGTCATTTAGGAAACACCTGAGTTATCAGTCAGGAGAATGTTTGGCCAATGGGCCAGCACCTTCTTCATAGACAATGTGGCTGTCCAGCATATATGGACTGTTATTTTCAATCTGGTATCCCTTAAAGACTACAAAAACAAACCCGCTAACTGAGGTCTGTTGCTGTGCAATGAATTCTGGCATAGTTCACTCTCATAAGGCTGCAGCAAAGAGTGCTTTACTCTTACTCTGCAGACATTGTGCCACCTCTCTTTCACCTCTATTTTTTTTATTCCCTTGAGACTAGGACCGAACACAAAGGATAATTTGCAGTTCAAATATTAAAGTCAGTGTGTTTAGAATACCCTCAAGATGATTAGACAAATAAATTCATGCTAGAAAATCTTAAAAATCATAAGATATTTTTCTATTTTGAAATCAGAATATAGCTCTTCTGCTTCAGCTGTACTGCTATTTACATCTGTTTATGTATCTGTATTACAGAGGGGAGTCTTTGGACAATCTTGATTCTTCAAGGACAAGCTCATGGAGGCACCACTTGAGGTTGAACCAGTCCTCCTCCACTTCATCTCTGTCCTCTAATCCGGATCACAGCCGCCCAGTGTCCACTTCAAACCGGGCCTACATGTGCACTCCTTCCTCTGCCAAAGCACCTCCTGTGACCACCTCTGTGAGAGCCCCACCTGTATCCCAGACAGCCCCCCGGGTGCAGTCTCCTGTTTCTGCTTCCCAGCCAGGGTCGCAGATGCGCAGCAGGTGAGTAGGTGCCCTTCAGCTGGGAAGACACACACGTTAGGCTGTGCTGAAGAGCGGACTCTGTAGATGTGGTGTTCTGCAGCAGCATTTACATAACGTTAATTAACAAGTCTGAAAAGTACCTGCAGTTTTCTCGGTGAATGGGACAGTGGAAATGTAGGCTGCTATGACTTCCCTGCTCCAGTCATACAGAAAATTCCTCAGGTTTGTTACCAGTGCTTCGCACAGGTTAAGAAAAATGAACTGGAATAATAAATCTCCAGTCTAAGAGCTGTATGCTGGTTACCAAAATACTTAGTAAAAGCCTACTCCAGTTGGCATTTCTGATATTTATTTCCTGAGGTGTGTTTTAACAGCAGATTCCTCAAACCCACACTTTATGGCTGTCATCTTCATTTCTCCTCCCCTTTTCTTGGCATGTGGTCCATCTCATCTCAGTGAGTACTCAGGAATGCTCATAATCCGTGACCCTGAAGAATTACAGAGTAGGATGTTTTTTCATCTTGGAGGAGAAAGCAAGGATTGCAACGTATTTTGAAACAAAGTGTAATTTAGTTGTGATAGATAGCTCTGCTCTTTTATATACTTGAAACATTTTAAAAACACCTTGAGATAAGATCATTCACATACAATTACACGTATTATATTTAACAGCACTGTAAACATGGCTACACTGACTCTTAAACTCTTAAAAAAAAAAATTTTTACATTCTTTTTAATGTAAGAAAATGAGCTACTTAAACATGTGTGCTTATCTTGTTCTCATTTCCATTTTCTGATTTGCTAACAGTTTGGTAGATCTAAGGAAATCTAGCTCTGTATGCCTCATGTTCAAAGAGTTGAGATAATACTGTATATTCAGGACTAGCCTCCTGTTATCTAACAAGGTGCAGATGGGTAGGACTTGGTGGGAATGCTTGCTAAAACATAACCTTCAGGATGATCTTCTGAAAATAAGAAACGAGATAGGAACACAAAAGCAGTTTGTTTTTACTCTCTAAATGTAATGTAGTTTCAAGTTTATTTGTAGAAAGTATTTTATACAATGAAATCTCTCCCAGGAATGTGACAAATTTCTTCATTCGTTCCTATGTAACTTTGACCTTAATTATAACACTTCAGCTTTCCCTATAATATAATAATATTCCTCTTCAATTTATTTTCTTTGAGCAGCTTGGTAGTCCACTTTTTACCATCATGTTTTTGTTTTTAATCTCAAGAAATCTTTAACTTTTCTCTTTTAAACCTTTTCAAGCTGGTTTTAAGGATTTTTGTTCTGTATCTAGGTCAGTCAGTGGGAAGAAAATCTGTTCATACTGTAATAACATTCTGGGCAAAGGAGCAGCCATGATCATTGAGTCTCTTGGTCTTTGTTATCATTTACATTGTTTTAAGGTGAGAGCTGGGAGTAAAGCTGTGAAGAAACAGGAACTAATCAGAAGCACGCATGGCTACTCAATGTTATGCTCACAGGGGCTCTACTAAAATCACCTGCTTTGCCTTCTACTCTGAAGTGTGTTACCTGCAGATTTCCGTGAGGCAGTCCTATCTGCAGGCATTTAGCACTCAAAGTTAATGAGAAGGAATTTGGAAGTACGTGGTCATATTGACTGTAAGACCACATTTCTTTCTTAGAATTGACAGCAAAAATCCCATCTCCTAGAGAAATCAGTCTGGGGCAAAAACAGGAGAATAAATGCCTTCTGCAAAAGCTGTAAAGCACTTGCAGTTCCCCTGTCTAAGGACTGAATGAGGAATTAGTCTGCTTTGGAGGGTGCTATTTTACCTTGCACTTTCCATGTCTTTAATAAAACCCCCTCTGTGCCCCACTCAGTTATCCGGAGTATTAAAAGAGGTTGACTCAAAGATCTTCCTAGTTCTGCCCAATGTGGATAGTAGTCAGTGGAGGCTGGTCTTCACTCCATGCCTCCAGAACATGTATTCTGAACAAGGGGT
The DNA here is from genome assembly GCA_035772895.1 of Perdix hodgsoniae. NCBI lineage: Eukaryota > Metazoa > Chordata > Aves > Galliformes > Phasianidae > Perdix > Perdix hodgsoniae. Next base: position 2,446,889 of record JAPSGF010000055.1, read on the forward strand.
CTACCAGTAGATCCTTACTTACGGCAATCAGAAATTTCTTTTAAAATGACTTAAGATTAAGTGAACGATTAGCCATCCACAAAATTCATTTCTATTTAAGCAGACATGTTTTCAGTAGACAAACAGTTATTTTCATAAATTCAGTAAGGATAGTGTTAGAGTCTTTCCAGAACTGGTTCATATCCATAGCAAAGGTTTATTCAGCCACCACAGGTAAATTGTTTAGTGTTAGCATGAAAGCTATCTAAGCTAATAAAGGTTAGCATGTTAAAGAAAAATGAAATTGTCCCTTCTTTCCACATAAAAACTTGTTTCTGTGATGCAAAATCAGGAAACTGTGGGACACGCAAGTTTGAGTGCTGAAGGACTGAGGACCCTAGCACATGTGCTGCCATATGGAAGTCTGAAAGAAGCACACTCAGGTGTTCTGTGTCAAAATCATTGCTTCCATTTAGGCAACAAATTCTTCCTTGTTGAGCAAGCTTTCAAAGAAACTGAAGTTCAAATTCAATTTAATGAACTAATCTCTAAATGGTGTCTGGTCTTTCTTTGCTTAGTTGGTGTATCTCTGCTATCTGTTGTCTAGTCGTCACCTTAAGATACTTCCTGAGTTGATTGCACTTCAGCCCACTAACCGTTACACGTTTGCTTCTAGTGATTGTGGGTTTATGGTTCTAGCTTTGCTGGATTTAATCCAAGCTCCTTTTGAAGAATTTTGTTTCTTCAGTATTTTGTAAGGAGTTGCTGATTACTCATCTGTCATGCAGTGCGTTGCCTGTGAATGTGACCTTGGGGGATCCCGCTCTGGAGCTGAAGTCAGGATCCGAAACAACAAACTCTTCTGCAACGACTGCTATCTCAGATTTAAAAGTAAGGCAGCTTGACTGCAGCGTGCATGACTATGGTTGTTCTTGGTGCTGTGAAACTTAAAGTGTTTGTATAGCTGAACCAGTTGATAGCTTTTCTGTTTCACTTTACATTGCTGTGTTAATGAATAGGTTCAGAAAGGTTTGATTGCCAGTTTCTGTCTTTTGTAGAGTAGTCATTCTAAACTTCTAATGTGCTGGTAGCTGTTTTTACTGCCTTGTTATTGAGCAGTTTCAAACACAACGCAGTGTAGTCATCTTGCTTTCTTTGTAGATCTGAGAAAATGGTGTCAAGGAGTTGTAAGTTGCTGAGCAGTCTTCTCCTCACAGCAGAGGAGTCTTTTTGAAAAACTGTCTACATTAATTAAAAAAAAAGAAGTAATTTGAGTATGTATTTAGTTCAATCCTAGCACGTAATTGGAAATATATTAATTTATCCTGTGCAGGTGGCACAAATGCTGCTTTCTTTTTGCGATGCTATTATTATTTGAATTATAGGTCTGTGATTGGTTATTCGTTTAGGTACAAGTTCAGCAGGAATTGGTTTACTTACAGATCTTAATTAAAAGGTGCAGTATATATTTTTTCCTTTATTATAGTTTGCAGAATTCTGATTTACTGGAGCATGATGTTAAGGCTTTGAATAATAATGGTGGTGTTTTTTTCTGCTGTCATATATGATGGTAGACAACCTCCTAGTTTTGAGAAGCCTCTGGAATTTTATATAACTCTACTTTTAGAGTTATATACTCTACTTAGAAAACAAGGAATTCTTTAAAGTGATTAAATTCAGCTAATGGAAAGGGCTTCTGAATGACTTCCTGGGAAACATGTGCGTGTTTCTACATGAGCTGGCACATTTTTCTCACTGTGGTCCAGAAGGCAGTGGAGGGAGCAGATACTCATGCTACAACACATGAGCAGGACTTGGGCGTCTGTTGGCTGAGATCCCATCTCAGAAAAAGAAAAATGTTGCATTTAATACTTTTGCTGTTTTCAGGCTCTTTCTGGCTTGCAGGGGAAGGAAAACTTTGCCTGCACCACAGAAATAATTGTGGTGCTGAAAAGAAAAAAAACTCACTACTTGATGCTACTGGTGCATTCACAGAGGCTAACATTAGGTGCAGGGCAACCTCTGTGATCAGTGGAAAGAAGTAAGTCGTTACCTTCCCTCTGAAGGTGATCCAGAGCCCTGGTCAGATCTCTCCAAATTGCAAAGAGAAAGTATTTTTGTTGAGAACAAAACCATGCCAAAGTGATCATGTTCCTCTCTAAGGCACCCAAATGTGTGAGCAATTCAGTCTGGAGCCTGCTCATGTCATTTTAGCTTTCCCTATCTTTTCTTTTGTATGCAAAACTGCTGGATGAGTTTGATAAGTTTGAAACTGAAAGGAGTCTTTTATTTAGTCCCTGATATGGTAGTATTTTGTGATGGCAGTAACCAAAATTTTACCCGGGATCAAGTGCAATTTAGTCTCTCTCTGACATTATAGCTTATAAACTCACGATGTTGAGTAGCCTTTCAGGAGCAAAGTTAATCTGTGAGAAGTGGTTGTATACCCTTCCCGTCAGACTGCATCTTCCTGGGTGAGTGGGCACCTCAAAACATAAGTTAGCCAATGGGAACTTGTTGGTAGAGAATGAAAGAGCAAAATTAGTGATTTGAACAGTACGAAAGCCAGCTGTGTGACCACTGCCATGAAAATACGTACTGGCAATGCAGCACTGGTGTGTAATACAGAGAACTTTGCAGTTAGTACTTCATGACACCTTTTCTGATGATTCATTATTTTGAAACATGAATGTACTGGCTAAAAGGATTGAAAAATTGTAAGATTAGTAATATTTGCAATGTAATTTTATAGTTTGTTTGCACAATTTTATGTTGATTTTGTGTTTTAATCTTGTAAAATTGCAGTGAAACACTGATGTGTTGGCAGATGCCCTTTAAATATGTGCAGAGAGACTGGATAAGGAACTTTTAAAAACATATATATTGCTATAGTTATTTAGGAAATCTTAATTGAATTGTTGAAGGGTAAATTTAGGAAAAAAAAAAAAGTGAACCTGTCTTTGTGTTATTACTAAAAACAATTCCTTAAAACCTGGGTAAGGTGCACGTTCTGCGGAAAGTTATTTGGCCTTAAATATTTGCAGTGCTATAGTTGGATTAAGCTCAAATGTGTATTGTTTATGACATTTGGCTTGCTAGACTCAGAATGTATGCCTTACTATGTGTTACCACTTTTAATAGATATGGTAATACCTTTGTCTGACAACTTTTAAGTGGAAACATGAATTTTTGTCACTATGATTCTTCAGTAGCTAGAATTTAATTACAATTTCTTCTGTTTCTCTCTTAACAGCTGGACAACCAACCTCCATGTGAAGCAAACCTAGATATGAAACCACTGTTGCAGATAGAAGAAGAGGTGATTGCTGCTGATGTAGATCTATAAATATATATATTGTGTGTGTGTTTTTTCTAAAAGTAACTCTTTTGCTTGTCTAGTCTTCATAGCAATGCATTATATTCTTCATATAACTGTATTTTTATTTATGATAAAGTAATTGCAGTAAGGAAGTATCTGGGGGAAATGCTTTCACTTTTTCAGCTTCAAGTACTGAAAGCACAAGGGAGAATAAGTATATTTTCGGTAATAACTTCAAAATATTTTTGAGGCTTATAATCAACTAGTTGACTTTCCAATGGTATACGAAGAGGGTATTTTGTTTCTAAGCTCTTGAAATGAGCATTAGGCAAATACTTAATATAAATATATATTTGCAATTGCTGTCTTTATTTTTGACATATACTGAAAGTGAATTCTCTAGGTTAATATGAAGCTGCATTTAAATGCACACAAATGTGTTTGCTTTCCATACGCTGGTTTCTAAAATTGTGCTCTTTTGAAACTTAAATACAAAGAATTACCTGTTTGCTCAGTGGTGAAGGCATAATATTCCATGGAATCCATTCAAGGGGAAAGAATTCTCTTTTCCCTTTTGAAAAATGTAACTATCACTTTTTCCCTCCACAAACTAGGTGGAGAATGGTTGTTGAATTACAGTATATTTGTAAATAAAATTTCTGATGTTGCATTTATTAGAAGCTTATTTTCTTTCTTTCTAGCAAAATGTATTGGTAACATGTTAAGCTGAATTTGTTTGAATATTGTCCTGGGACATCATTTTAAATGCCATTTAGGCTTAAAATGCCACCCTAAATATGTGTAAGAACAATAGTTATTTCTTTTCTCTCTTCACTCCTGGTAGTAGACTTCTAACTTTATATGTACTTCTGCTCTCAAACTTCTTGTGCTCCTTCTCTTCAGCTTTTAATGTTAGTGGTGACACTGGTTCTTTGTCCTGTGTCCCTAAAATAGGATAATCAGAAGAGGTGCAAGTTACCTGGGGATTCTAGCTGTGATTAGAAATGAGGCGCTGAAAATATTCTGGATTTGATTCTGCAGCTTCTGAAAATACACCTCAGAAGAGCCCTAGGGGGTTTTCATCACTGGCTCCAAGATTGTATTCATCAGTTTTCTTCCCAAATACTTGCATAGAATCATACAATGGTTTGGTTTGGAAGGGACCCTTAAGATCACCTACTTCCAACACCCTGATAAAGGCAGGGATACCTCCCTGGAGAGGGCAACCACAGCCTCTCTGGGCAACCTGTTCCAGTGTCTCACCATCCTCACAATAAAGAATTTCTTCCTAATATCTAGTCTAAATCTATCCTCTTCAAGTTTTAAACCATTTCCCCTTGTCCTGTTGCTACATGCCATCCCTCCCCAGATTTCCTGTAGGCCCCTTTCATGTACTGGAAGGCTGCTGTAAGGTCGTCTTGCAGCCTTCTCCAGGCTGAAGAGCTCCAGTTCTCTCAGCCTGTCCTTGCAGTGGAGGTGCTCTGGCCTTCTGATCATCTCTGTGACCCTCCTCTGGACCTGCTCCAACAACTCCATGACCTTCTTGTATTGGTGGCTTCATACGCTATTCATGCACAAGTTTATAGCATTCTGTATCTGTCATTGTAAGCTGCAAAGAAGATATGATATCAGACGAATTTGAGAGCGTTGTGTTTTTTTTGTTTGTTTTTGTTTTTTTTGGAGGAAACCAACAAAGAGGATGGCTGGGATGTGTTGGAGGAGCACCACAAATTGTTGCAAGGAATGGCACCGAAGCAGTTTGTAGCCCCTTCATCTCAGGGGCTTACTGAGAACTAGTGGGGAAAGAGATTGTGGCTGCAGTAGTTGAGGGCACCAAGGGAGGATCATGTCTTTTTATTGCAGTGGGAGTACTTCATTTGTGTGGGCCTCCTGTAACTCCTCACATTTTTAACTCCACCTGTCTCCTGGTTGGCTTCAAGTTTTGATCTGAACAGATGAGAACATCAAGGAATTAGCTGCAAATAAATGCTAAAGCACAAAGTACTAAACATTATTTGCATATGTTTTTTATAAACAAAGAATTCAAAATGTCTCAACAGCCCAAATTTGCTCAACTCTTTGTTCAACCTCTTCTGTGATTTGGCCTTGTTTTTTGGTATTCAGTTAGCGTCTCATATGAAGTGCATCAGAAAAGATACTTCGATTTCTACTACTGTGGTAAGTAATGCTAGATCATGTGAGAATGTGGTGATATGAAGATCCTAGACTTGGAATACACATAATTGATGTATATTCACACAACTTGCTCACACAGCTGCCCGGAATCTTGGGCCCTCTTTGCTGCTGCTGGAAGAAGATTCCAGCAAGATGGAAGGAAGATGATTCCCTGAGAGCCACCTAAAGTAGGAACCCATATTGGATGTTGATCCATTTTGGATCTTAGTTAGATCACATACAATTACATCCTCAACAGAGATGGTGCAGATGCCCTTTTACACAGTCTGGGCAGCCTGGGGCTGTGAATAACTACATCCTGCCCTGCTAGTAAATTTAGGATCTTTGTAAAAGAAAGTTATTTTGTCATCTTGTTCCAACTTGTTTACCTGTGACCTAAGAGCAAGTGGAATGTCAGTTTTAGTGATGTTCAGAGTTAAAGTTGAAACTCTCTATTTGAAGCTTTTTCTCATTTAAAAGGTCTGGTAAGCAGAGGCCCTTTAAATTAGTATTTTCTAAATTGGGTTAGTAAATGCAAGCAAAGAAAACTCATACGGAGTGGAGGAGGCCTAAAAACTCATGTTATGAATGTTGTATTTGTGTCTTTTGATACTCTCTAAACTACTTGAAGTGTTGATCAGTAGTTCAGCAAAACCAGTTATGCGCTAGCAACACAAGGTGGCAGTGTGTAAATGCAGCTCGCACAATAGAGTCCTGTCTGTGGTTTTAATCTTGCTGATGGTCCTCTTTCTGAAATGCTGTACCTGAAATTATCTCTGCGTTAGTTTTTCACATATGGAGAAGCGCTTAGTCAACAGAGGTCATCAAGAAGACCAATGAAGCCTTAGTATCAAAACCTGAGTGAGACCACATCAAGGCTATTGATCAAAATGTTTGGAGAATGGGACTCTCCCCCTGCAAGAGAACACATGTTGCAGTTGCAAAAAGGAAATGAGTTTGAGTTATTTACTTTTTTTTTTAAAGGAGAGTCATGTTTATTAAATGATACTAAACTGAGAGTTTTAAGGAGGATTTTATTGAGAGTTCTAAAAAGAACTATCTCCTAGGCTGGGAGACAGACCCAGGCTTTACATTATGGAAGCATGATGTATGACTGAAGCTGAGCAGTCTGACTTGATTTTGTCTGCCAGTTGGTTAATTAGCTGCTACTTCAGCCAGTAATAAGTAGGAAGAAGAGCTAAGATAACATCCTATGAAGAAAAATAATCTAAATGATTCCTTGAGAAGTATTTTGGTATATTTTTTTTAGATTCTATTAACTTTTTTTTTCCTAAGAACTGTTCAAGGAAGAAGAATCAGTTGCTCTCCTTCCTTTTATTAGCTTCAGTTGTTCTGTTTCAGGTTAAAAACCATTAACTGCAGGTTTGCAAACTGTAGTGGTTTTGTGATTTCTTTTTTTTTGTTGTCAGTATTCCCCATCAGAACATCACGTGGACCAGTGAGAGTTAGAGAAATGTTTGGTCCCGTTTACTGCCCCCTACGGGCGTTGCGAGTATCCTGAGGGGAGGGGTGGCAGCCCCGGAGGTGCCCGCCCTCTTCCTTCCGGCCCCGCCTCAGCTCGGCGCGGAGAAAAGCGCGTGCTTTCCCTCACGCTCTCGTGGTTTGACTCGCGTTTTGATACTCTTGTCTTTCTCCTTTGTGTGATTTAGGTAAATTCATGAAATTACCGTTCCTCCTCAGATCGTTGTCATTGTGTTCCCTCTTCGTTAAAACTACCGGCTAGCTCTCTGCCCTTCCCCCTCTCCTGCAGTGCCCGTGGCCCGGTGCTGGTCGGGTAGCGACAAACCCTTAGTCGTTAATACCCCCTTTTTTTTTCTTTTTTTTTTCTTTTTCTTTTTTTTTCTTTTTCTTTCTTTTTTCTTTTTTTTTTTTTTTTTTTCCTTTTTTTTCTTGTTTCCCTCCTTTTTCCCGGGGCCTGTGCCCCCCTGTCACAGACTTGTGTCACGGGGTTATCCTTAGATATAATGTAGGTATCTACAGGTGAGGTAGACCTCTGTATTTTCATTAAAATCAGGGATTTAAGGTTCAGCTAAGTTCTTTACTCTTAGTGGCCTGTTGATACGTGGAATGTTGTCAGGTGTCCAGGATATTAGCTAGGGGCTCAGGATGCAGTGCTAGAATTTCGGAGATAATTGAGCAACTGCTGCTGCAGGTCTCGTGGGATGCTTTTGAGCATCTGAATGGGCAGCAGAGCTTCATGAGCAAGCAACTGAATCAAGGTTCTGACCGTAGAAAAAAGATGTGATTACATGGATCAATGGCTAGATGGTCCACTAAAGGGTGACCATTGGCTGTGTTTCACTGACTTAAAAATGAGCGTGGATCCTAGCTCACATGTAGACTTGCATTTTTGCCTGCCTTAATGCTGACTGGATTCTCTGCAAAATGTTTGAGAAACTATGATTCAGCTAAACCATTAATTTATCCTACCTTACAGGCTATAAACTAATTAATTGCAATTTATCTTTCGGTTTCCTTTGGAAATGAGTGGTTTCCTGATATTGGCACTGGCACAGGACAGTGTCTAATAACATGGCACCTGAAAAAATTATAATGCTTTCTGTAGCCTTCATTGTGAAGTTACTGTGGCATTTCTCCAGTATGTAAGAAGAACAAACAAATCAGCCATCTCTGAATGAAATTTGTGTGTTGTATATGCTCTTATTTTTACTGAGATGCCTTTAAGCAAATCTGTTTGTTTGAAAGATTTCTGCAATAAATTTCCAAGTTTGATTTCTTAAGCCTTCAACTGACAATTTGGAGCACAGCAAGGAATGCTGGTTAGTGTCTGGATTTATGCAGTGAGCTATTTACTGATCCCAGTGTCTTGAGTTTGAAGCTCATACTGATACCAGCAGCAGTGGGCAGAGTAGTCTCATTATTTTCCGGAAAGCACCTCCCAGGTGAGTCCCATGGAAGATTTTCGTAGTTTCTAGTCATAAGTTCAGTGCTTCCCTTCACTAATAGCTGTTACAGTATTATTTACCTTGTCATTTACAGAGGCTGAAGAGGCCTTTGTATGTCTGCAATTTGAACTCACCCTGAAAACAGGTATGCTTGTAGTGGTATTTTATATTTCCACCAATTGTTTGCGGAAGACTAGCAAAACCTGTGTTGTGGCTTTAAGGGGGGGTGATTAGCAGCAGGCATAATTACATGAAGAGGGGCTTGATGCTGAAAGCTCTTCAATATTTTCATTTTAGCATCATGCTTCTTGGGCATTTGGAGCTCCTACATGAAACAACATAGGACAATAATCTAGAGTGTTCATTCATAAAAGGAATATTCTTGAATGGGAGAAGACTCTCAGTTCGTTAAAGCTGATGAGTTTTCATATTTGTCCTACTGGAAACAGTCGTGTCAAGCAGCTGCAATACACAGGCAATAAACAGTCAAAAGAGATGCACTGTTTTTATTGGCTTTTGTAGGTTTGCCTTAACAGACAACATTGCAGAAAGAGCTGAAGCACTTATTTAAGTGTACAAGGCTGTGTACACAGACTCTTTTATTAATCATAATAGAAGGGGCGGAAATAGAGCTGTTGAATGGTTTGTTCATAGTTGAGTTCAATGGTATGTAAATATGGTCTACTCAGAGCAGACCTGTGGTCAGCACAGCACACTGTTTCAAATGGCCTTCTGCAAGCAGTTGTGCCAGGACAACTTTGCCTGAATGGGAGTTTTCCATTGCTTCTAGGTAGCCAACCAGATGTGCTGTTTCTTGGTGCTTCAACTGCACGCGTCTCTTCTGGGATGAAAACTGACCCATGTCGGTGTCAGATGAGGATGCTGTAGTTGTCACATCTGACTGTATCACTACAAAGACCACAACCTCTTGCCCAATATTTCCTACACTGAACACAACTTGCATTCTTTGTTGGAAAGAAGCCCTGTGTAGTTCTAAGAAATGTAAATGAAAATCTTCCACATGTCAAACTAAGTTGTTCCAGTGGTTAATTAGTACTGTCAAAAATTGTGGTTTTTTTAAGCTATTTTATTGTAATAAGCTAGAAAGCTTGTTATAATTTCGTTTTCATTCGTTTAGTTGATTAGGCTCCCAGCATTGGATTAACATTTTGTTCCTTCATTTTCTCTCCTACATTGTACATTATGACTTTGATGTATTCCCCATTTTTTCCCCAGCTTCATTTCTTATACTTGCACATATTTATTTTTTTCTTTCTTGCCCACATCAGTCAGAAAATAGAAGATTAATTCCATAGGAAGATGCTATGGCTACTTTAGACCTCACTCAGTGAATTGCAACATAAAACTTCCCCAGAAAAATATGTAACACAGAGTGAAAACAATATTTAAGAACATTAAAAAAAATCTGAAGTTCTAGAAGAATTTCTTCTTGTAATCCATAGATTATGGATAAGAGCTTTCAGAAGGGAATTTTGTTGCATAAATCTTTTGGTATGATAAGTAAGGCATTGAATTGCCTTTGTGGAAATAACTATGCCAGAATTCCTTTGTGGTTCTGCTAATTTTCCTGTCTTAGGAAGAGATTCCCATACTAATGTATCTCAGTTGACAAGGGGGTAAGATCACACTGCATTTTTATTTCTCAGTATGAAGTGTGAGATGCACAAACACAATTTGTTCCTGCTGTGTGTGACAGGCATTGATAGGAGGGGTCCAACTTGCAACCTTCCATCAAAAGCTAGCTCTGCAAAGATAACAATTACTGTCTTTTGATACTTATGTAAGCAAGAGAGATGTTAATCTTGTGTGTGATACCTCTTTTTAAGCAGCCTTCATTCCTACTGAGGTAAGCTGTTGCATTTATAAGCTGTGTGTTCCATGTGCTGTACCTCATTACTACTGCCAGCAGTTGTACTAGTGTACTGCTGTCTGAACAATCAGAAGAGTTTCCAGAACAGTTTAGGAAAAGCCCCATTTACTGCAATGGAGCAAGTCAGTAAAAAAGCATTCTTCAACTGGCTGCAGCTATCACCTCTTAATGAGCAACAGCCATCCAACCCAGTATAATGCAGAATAGCAGTCAGGAGATACACTAGTCTGAATGTTAGACACTACAGCTGAGCGTGCAGTCCTCTCAATAATTTGAATGCTGCAAGTACTTTTGGACCACAGCAAGTAAAGGTCAGCCCTGTCAATATCTACCAAGCTTTTAGACTGCCTGGGACACTGTGTTACACTTGCCATCTTGCTTTCACCCATCCTGTAATTTCATCTGCTGCTTCTAGTGACGTAGTGCTAAATGTGAAGGAAGAAGTGATCAGATAAGCACCAGCTTGGTACTGGAATGATAGATGCTAAAGAAGAAGGGGATGTCCATAACTCATTTACCCTTCTCATACTAACAGTCTCTTTGTTTATTCTGTGTGACACATAGTGTTAACACATAGCGTGTTCTTGGTATCATATGCTCTCATGTTCTATTCAATCTACTTTCTCTGTAACATCTTGGACTCAAAGCCATGAAATCTGTACACTGTAGAAACTGTTCTCATAAGCTTTCACACTCCTTAACAGATCATGCTTGCCTGAAAGATACTAAATGAAGGTGCTAACTTTACTGAGCTTGTAAAACCAAAGCATCCCTTTGCTCTTCTTCCTTTCATTGTCACAAGGTGATGACCTTTGAAGTCTGTCAATAAAAGTATCAATAAACTGGAAGAGTTATTCCTGGGTCATTCCCCTAAACAGCAGATATGTGTACTTAAAATACTTAGAGTTTTTTTCTCTTCTCAGTCATGCTTCGTGTTTGGATTTTTTTTTCCTTTTTTTTTTTTTTTTTTAATAGGGTCACAGTGATGGTTATATTGCTCTTTCATTGCTCAGCAAATATATTTATATTATATATATATTTATCTCCTAATCAAGCTTCATGTGGAGACAGCAAATTAGATGCATTTGTAATGCTGTTCTCATACATGTTGATTGACTGCAACTCTCTGATTCCCACAGAACCTGCTTGGTTTTAAGCAGAAGAGAGCCTGGGAGTCATGTCTCCATCTGTTGCCTCTCAGGACAGAACAAGCTCTTTGCAATATCAATGCTGTTCCTTAGCTGGAGAATCACTTTCCCCATGCAACCCAGTAATGCCAGATACATTTGGTTCAATAAACACCAGTGAAAGGGGAGGTTCTGCATCACTGAAGATTTGCTTCATTACTGGCCGCTTAGAACAGGAATATGGCAAAGATCATCAAGGCTCGTCAGTGAGACTGTGAAGTGGTAACCTTGACTGAGTTAAACCTTAAGTGTTATATTGCTGGTCAATGTTCAAAAGATCAGCACTATTGATGTGAGCAGAACTGTGCTGGTTTGCCTCAGCTGGACATGCTCACCCTGTGCAGGCGAAATTGAAACTACTTTGCAAGTCTCATCTCTCAAAAAAAAAAACAAAAAAACCCTTTTAAACAGATGTTGTAGAGTTCTTGTACAGGTGTATTTTGTAGAAATACCACCATTATTTTTTCTGGAAGCTTCACAGAGTAGTAGCTGGAAATTTGAGAATGATTAAATAAATATTCTGACTCTTTAAGAGTGTGAGTTCTTACCTATTGTGTCATATTGTAAATATTTGTTATATTCTTGAAGTTTCTGATTTCAAGCTAATTCAATGATGATTTTTACAAACCAGGTAGCTTTTTTTTTTTTCTTCCTTAAATAAGGAAACAAATGAAACAAATATTTCCATAACAAAATTAACGTGTGATGGTATTTCTTCCAGCGATAGTGTGTGAGGATCCCCTGATAGATGATTGCTTCACTGAAAGAAATGTCAACATTGAACATTTTCTTACAGCATAAAATGAATTTCAATCACTTTGCTGGGCCTGAACTTTGATTGATGGGCTTGTGATTCCTCACTACTTTCCAAAGTAATCTGTGAGCAATATTAAGCAATATTATCTAACACTTCTAGGTAGACATTTGTAATGCAGATGTATATAGCTGTATTCATCACTTCCCATACGAGGACTGATGTTTAGACATTCTGTAGCACCCATTGGCTGTTTGTAAGCTTCAGTATTCAAATAGCTAACTAGTAAGAGTAGTAGAGGATGCTTAGGAGAATGATAAATGGTTTTATTTAATCATAGATCTAAGTTCAGCCAGTATCAAGCTTTCCTCCTCTTTGATATGCTCTGTGAGGACGCTTGCTGCAGAGGGAGGGAAATGGAACTGTGAATTTCACATGTAGCATCTAGGGAAGGTTTTGGCACTCAAATCTCTTGCCATCCTTAACTAAGCCAGATTAGAAATATTCTTTCTTTTCTCTGTCCAGATATAAAAGCTTAAACGTCTGAGACCTGATTTAAATTTTACAAGCTATAATAGGCAAAAACAACTTTCATCTGCCAACTTTGCAACACAAGACTAGGTAGATAAGGGTTAGGACAGAGAGATAGCAAGTGAATTTTGCTGTCCGGCTTCCCACTCCATTGGAACCTCTCTGCTAGCAGAGAATTTGCCCTGTGGGTTGCATTGGACAGCATGCAGTGCATTTACCAAACCTCACTTTTCTGAGCAGTACTGCACTCTTCTGCACTCTGCTTTTTATTCCCTGATAGTTCTGGCCAAAAGCACTGGATGCGTGCCGATGCTGTAGCTGCTAGTTTTGTTTTTTCAATGCTCATGTTCTGGCACCAAGGTGAGATTCTGTATTCCTGACAACTGAAACAGGAGGAAATCTGACATTCAGCCTCTCCTTGTAATGTCAGTAATTAACTGTAGCATTTTGTTTGGCAAGCAGAGGGACTTGGGGTTCTCACAGCTGTGCTGGAGAGCAAAATGTGGCAGTCTTCTTGCTTCCCCACCTCACTGTCAGGTTGGCTCAGTAATTTTTTTCTGACAGTTGTGCTGCTGGCAAAAGATGTGATGTCCCTCTGGCAGCTAACTCATGTGTGACTTGGAACTTAATTATTTTTTTCCTTCAGCTTTGCACTTTACAGATTTACCTAGGGATCGGGTTAGTTTTTTGCATTCAGGATGTTAAAGGAGCTCTTCTCTATTGACCTTGTGATTAAGTCAAGTTGGAGGCTTCATAAATAGTTCTGGAGTTTCCTGATTTGCATCAGAGCCTGCATCTGTGTGTGTCCACTCCCATGAAATGGAAGTTGTGTGTTTTCAGCAGAAGCCACCTCTGGTGTTGGAGCACTGTTTTTTTATTCTTGACTGTGTAAAACTGGAGAAGAAGCATAAATTAAACATATGGAAGTACAATCATAAACAGCTTAACAGGGGAGCTATTTACTCTTTGTATCCTATCTTCTTTGTATCTTCAAGAAGAGCAGATATGTAGAACTCCCCATATATCTATTTTTTTGCTGATAAGCCTGTTAAGCCCTATAACTAACTGCAGAAGTTCAAATGAAAACAACTTGTAGCTGTAAAGGAGTATTCCCAGAATGTAAAAGGCAGCCTTCATCTTCACAGGTCGCAGTTATTAAAGAATATTGATGTGATGCAGAGTGATTTTTTTTTTTGCATGCTCTGTCAGATGAATGTTATCTCTCTTTCTAAGAAATTATAACCTTTTTAGTGAAGACCTCACTCTGCTGAAGGACCCTCTGATGGAAATAGGACTCATAACATGGTCAGCAACTGATGAAAAAATGATTTGCATGAAAAGAAGGTATTGTAGGATTGATTTATTATTTTTTTAGGCTGGCATAAAACCATCAAGTTGTTTTGTATTTCAATATGAGATCATTTTTAGAAGCGTCTCCCTGAAGAGTTTAATTGGGACTGACTCAGAAACAGTAGTTAACTCCAGAAATAGTTTGGAGAATTTTTCTGAAAAAATACTGAGTAATTTTTCCATCCTTGAAAATGATGCTGGCTGTAGACTATCTGTAATTGACACTTTCTTCCCTAGAGGGAAGATTTTCTCTGAGGTTTCATATCCAAGCTCTTTATTGGCTTGAACTTGCTTTGCTTGTGGCATTTGGAGCAATGCCTTTGGCTTTGCAGACTTATTAAAGAGTTGTATATACTTTTAAATTAATAATTAAAATGAAGGAAATGGAGAAGAAGAGGAGAAAGTCCTAAAAAGCTGAAGCCTTTGTTCTGCTTTGAGTTGGCTGCAGCTCTCTTTAAGTTTTAGAATTGCAGTTGATTAAGACTTTGTAGTTTAGTTAAGAACTGGATGAGCTACACAGGCATTTTCTTGCAAAGGGCAGCAGAACTTTGACTTCTTTGTCCTTGTGTACTCTGGTCTGATTCTAACTTGTAAGTCATGGATCAGAAATCACAAGAGGCCCAAAGAGGCTCACAGGATGTACTGGTCCCTTAAATGAATCAAGATCATGGAATGGTTTGAGTTG
>JAPSGF010000055.1:2480353-2606442 GCA_035772895.1 Perdix hodgsoniae
CCCCCCCGCTCTGTCATTGGTTGATCAACATGATGGGCATGCCTAAGGGGTATGGATGAAGCAAAGCTACTGTAGAGGCACGTGCCAAGGAGAATAAACCGCCATTTTGTCATGCACCATACGGGGGTCTGTGTGTGGTGATTTGGTCCCACCCGGGTACAGGGTTGGTTTTGTCAGAGACAACACCCTTGGACACGGGGACAAAGGACATCAGAAGTTGCTTCGGAAAGCAACACTTAGTACTGCATCTACGTGTTTCTTGAACACCTCAAAGGACGGTGACTCAACCACTTCCCCAGGCAGCCCATTCCAATGTCTGACCACTCTTTCAGAGAATAACCAGCTTTATTGCCCTTCTCTGGACACGGTCCAGGGTCTTGATATCTTGCGGTAAGGGTTCCAGAATTGAGCACAGTTCTTGAGATGCAGTTTCACCAGTGCTGAGTACAGAGGTACAGTCACCTACCTCTCTGCTGGCTACGCTATTTATGATGTTAAGTCTGAATACCATTGGCCTTCTTGGACACCTGGATGCACTGCTGGCTCATGTTCAGTGCAGTATCAACCAATACCTCCAGATTCCCTTTATAATAATTCATCTTCTTTTTTTTTTCAACTCCTTGTTGTGTACTTTCTAACATTGAGTTATGAACTGAAAAGATATATATTTCTTTGCATTTGCATCTTCCAGCTGTTAATCGCAGAGTAGAATGGCTACCTAAATTTTTTTTTTTTATTACTATTATTAGTAAGTTAGTAACTTCTAAGTTTAACAATAGACATTACTTTTTATTAGTTACTGTGGCTACCTAATTAACAAAAAAAAGTAACCCAATTCAAAAAATTTCTTTCAAGAAATGGTATGTTAAGCATTTTACTGTCACTTAATAGAGTAAATATTGCATATTTCCTTGTGATTAGCATGTTATCTTGTGAGCCTTGTGCCTCATTTAACAATTCAATTTAGTAGAGTGAAGCCCTTAATTCATTACAATATATACAGATTTTATTATTATCATTGTAATTATTCTATTCAGCTTTTGAACTTTAAGTTTAGTCCTCTACATTTCATTCTATATTAATTATTTATTAAATATTTTTCTCTACTTGATAATGAATATTTATCAGGTTCTTCTGAAGCAGTTGATCCACTGTTTTTTCTGCATCCTCTCCACGCTACACACTACACAGTACTTCCGCTGAGGTATTTGCAGTAAAATGCTTACAGCTCAGAGATGTTTTAGTGATTAAGTGGTGTACATATTTTCAGTGTAATATGAATTAGTTATGTATGGCAAGATTTAAGTACTGTATTTCTACTATATTTAAATTTATAGTATTCATAGTGTTTCTATTGCATTTCTCTGAAGTGTGGGGTCTGCATAATAAGAATAGCCAAAATGATTTGGTAAGATTATACTGTGATGAAAATTATTTCCTGGCAGTAGTTTCCTTTTACATATGGTCATAAAATTATTTTAGCATCTAGAGATTCAGATTTGTAGTTCACAGCTGCACTTAAAGCATGAAAATCACACTGCTGAATTGTGATGGCCAGCTTGCTGCATTGTAACTCAAGATGAAGACTTCAAACCATCAATCAGAACAGTGGAAAAATACATATGACTATACTGGCTTTTTTTATTGAATTACAGAATCACAGAATTGCCAGGGTTGGAAGGGATCTCAAGGGTCATGAATCTTCAACCCCCTTGCCACATGCAGGGTCACCAACTTCCCCATTTAGTACTAGACCAGGATGCCCATAGCCCCATCCAATCTGGCCTTGAACACCTCTAGGAATGGGGCATCCACAACCTCTCTGGGCAGCCTGTTCCAGCACCTCACGACTCTCATAGTAAAAAAAAATTAGATATAATTTCTTTATATATAATTTCAAAGTAAATATATAATAAAATATATATAATTCTAATAGTAAATAATTAGATGCATGGAATACTATAGTAGTTTAGTTCATAATATTTTAGAAATTAGGTTAAACTTATGATACTTGTGATATTAAGCAAGCATACTAATTTATTCTTAAAACCTTTCAGGTTTATTCCCTATGGATGAGGCACTATGTTAACCCTGAGTTGGGGTCTGTCTGTTTCTCTTGTAGAGTCCCTAAGGTGGTATGTTTCTTTTATTCTCTCTGAAATCATTAGTGTTAGCATCCATTCAAATGTAGCTTTATATTGCTATGAGTGCCTCAGAGGACCATAGTATTTCAGCTGAGAGAATTTTTGCACATTTCTCATCAGAAAGACACAGTGATTTTTCACTTAGTCCCAGGGACTTCTCTCAGTTCTTTCAGTCTCCCTTGAGGTGTTGCAGAGTTGTTGCTTTCCTTCAAACAGTGTTTTTCTGTTGATCTGAGTATTTTTTGTTGAGGTGGGCACTGCTTTGTTTTTATTGAAAATAAAGTGATGACAATTCTTGGCTATTTAAAGCTATTGTGTCTTAAAGGCTCTCTGCTGCTATTTTTTCTTTATATTGGAAATCTCTCTCAAGGTGGAGAAGACAGCTGTAATAAAAACTACGAGGCAATGAGACAAGCCTGGCAATTGTTTATTTGTCTGGTTTTGTTTCAGGCAAAGTAAACATCTATACTGCCCATATTTATTACATACAATCTCCTTCAGTCTTGCAGATGTTGCAGATGTGGAAAGAACAGCTGATCTCTTTACAATGCGCAACCAATATACAGATGAAATATGGGTTAATACCATCAGGTGTTATCTGACTTTCTGTTATCCTTCAGCTTTATGTAGTAAAAGATGACAATAACAATTATATATGGACTCTCCTCTGTTAATGGGACATCACTGAAGCCCATGAACTATGTAGAGTAGAGATCTCAAAATACTCATTGCTTAAATGGCATGATACCGTTGTATACAGAGCAGCAGAGATTGAAGAACATTTGACAGCCTTTCTGTAAGAGAAATGCCTAACTTCAGAAGATTATTTATTGAGTAACGAAAGAATACTGTAATGAATCTTTAGCCTAAATCTCCAGCTTAACCTCTTTGCTAGCTGAAATCTTTTGTCTGTTGCTGAAGACATTCCAGCCATAAGACATTGGTAAGTTGCAGCTGCTGTGGACAGGTTCACATATGTTGTGCTGAACAGAGATTTAGAAATGAGGAGTTGCAGTGTCTTAATAGCTGTAAGAGGAAACTTCTCTGAGAGGCTAGAATGGAGAAATCTCTAATTTCTTCATTACTGAAAATAAAAATAATAGATGTTTTTAGTCTGCCATCTATCATTACAATTGTATTTACTAAAATAAATGCAACTGCACTTTCTTATAAGCTTTTATCTGTCTGCAGTACAGACCCTGATGCCTCTTTCTTTCTTCTTCAAGTCTAGACATTCTGGGATACAGTCATCACAGCCCTATGAAAAAAAATAGTTAAAACCTCCACAAGCACACAATTAATTTGGGTAACCTGTGTCACATCCACTTAATGCTACTTAGTTCTTTCTGTATAAAGATGAGTTCCAACAACAACTTGAAGGAAACGTATTCTCTAATAGCTGATATTCTTCTGCTTACTCATGAAAGTCATTGCAAAGCCACTCATAATTGGTAAGTCAAGCTCACCATGTGTTGGCTGATAGTTTCATTGAAATGGATCTGTGGGTTTCTATGCCCTGCGGTTCTTGGGTTCAGTAAAACTCTTCTCTGTTTAAAGGTTTTTTATAAAGTTCCTTTAATTTCAAAGCTCATTGTCAGAAAGGCCTTTATAAATCTCGTAAATAATTATAATCTCATCAAATAGAATTATTTTGTTTGGAAGTGAATCACAGGATAGCCTCAATGGAGAATGAATTGCCCAAGGGAAAAAGAAAGGAAAACGTGTTTCTAACTGCAAAATCTTTGTTGTTCAATTTTGTTTTGTAGAAATCTTGTTTTAGCTTTACTTTAAACCCAAAACAAGCGAAGTATGTTGTGTTTGCACAAAGAGTACAGTGCAAAAATATATTCTAGGTTAGCATTTCAGAAAACCAACATAGAAAAAAAGTACTAGAAAATTTATATAGTTTTCAAATATTGGAAGGTGGACTACAGTTCAGTCAAACAGCAGCATTAAAAATGGTTGGTCTTTCTAAGGGCAAGATCCATCCCTTAGTTCAAATAAAGAGATGCTGAAACTTCAACATACTAAAAAGTTATGAGAAAAACAAAATAGGAAAAGGAAAAAGCAACGACAACAAGAACAACTGAAAATCCCTTGAATGTATACAAATTGCTGCTAGTACTGAAAATGTCTGCAATTCTATCTTAAAAAAAAAAAAAAAAAAAAAAAGGCTGGTTATGGTGTTTGCTAACTGGTGTGGTAAGTAATGTCTACTTTTCCCTGCTTCTTTCTCCATTTCCATCCCATCTGGTCAGTGTCTCCCTGCTGTCACGTATTCTGTCTAGGTGTTCAGGCACGTGATATGCAAAGGTTCTGTTCAGTGTTATGAAGTTGTGGATACATCCAAAACCAAGAGAAATAAAACTAGATCCAGGCTTAGTCCTTATAAATGCCTAGAGAAAGTTTCTCTGGGTGAGGAGAATTGAAACTGTAGTTAGAGAAACTTTGCATTTAAAAACATGTATGTAAAACAGAAAAAACTAAGAAATAGAAAACTGCTAATTATTTAGAGAAAATTTCCAAAGGGCTTTCAGTGAAACTTCAAACAGGAACCTTTTAGGTCTACATCAATGGGCAAAAATGCAGAAAGATGCATCCCAGAAGAGTTAGTAGACTCAGAGGTGCAGTATGAGAGAGTCCACAGAGAGCTACCAACCTCTGAATTTTCTTCATCGAGCACAAGTGCTATAACCACAGAGCCACTGAATATTCATGACAGTAGCTGGGTCTTGCAAATTTTTAGAGGTCAAAGCGATGTTTTCCCTTAGAAATAAAATTAAAAAAAAAAAAGAAAAACAAAACAAAAAACATTATCTGGAACTGCTTTATGAGCCAGGCTCCCTCTCATTGTCTGAATGTGTTCAGGGAAACTGCCATTTCTCTTTTTCTTTGTTAATTGAAAACTGTACAGAAATATTGGATGTTAACACCAAATTATCCAAACTGACTCTGGTTACTGAATTTTAACTTCCTGCATTCAGAAGGGAAGAATTAGTTTCTCCTTACGTCTCCATCTCTGTGACTTTTACTGTCTGCTTTCTGACTTTGCAACCCGTTTTCTTTTTGATTCCATGGGCAGTGGTAAGTCTGTGCTTCTTACCTTTCCCTATGGAAAAATCTAGACACTCCTGGATAAAATATGAGGGTTTACTTTTTTGTGCAAATGTCTGGGAGAGAAGAAAATAGCAAACTCAATATTTGTGTTGTGGCAATTTATTTTAACATGGCTTTTGCTGTTCCTCTGTGACCTCAATGCATCATTAAACACAATTTTTTTGCTTCAGACTGAGTACAGACTAAGCATTTTCATTGGAAAAAGGCTTACTATATCCATTTTTAACTTAGCAAAATAGGAAGCGTTCCCCACTGATTCTGGGAATACCTTGGGAACATGTTTTTGTCTGGTTTCTTAACAATAAATGGCTTCTGTGATTGCACTGTCTCTGTTAGGCTGTTGCTGGCTAACATACACGCAATCTGACAGAGATGTGGAAATCTCAAAATAATCACGTTCCTGGAAGTGTTTTGAAAAACCTGAGTAGCGGGATAAAGCTTGAATTGGTGTCTGCATCAAAAGAAAGCTGGCCATTAACAGATGTAGACTGGTCTAAACTCAGTTATGGCATGCCCTGACCATCATGTGTCAGCTGGGTAACTGTGTAGACTGGATTCGAGATGGAGATATCACTGTGTGAAGAGATTTTGGGGAAAGAAGCCACAAACCCATAGGAAGACAGTGATGGGACTGTTCTGCAGCTCATGGAAATGATTGTTTTTGAACATACACCAAAATGGCTTTGCAGTTTATTGAAAAGTGTTGTCACATTCTTTATGCTTTACTGCTTGCTTGGGTTCTTTTTTTTGTCCAGCTCTCCCTGCTCTTCATCCAAGTTCATGTTCAAAGTTGGGGATATTGTTTCTGCATTCTTCACCTTAAACAATCCTGAAGCAAGACAAGATGATGTGGGAAGCAAATTAAAGACTTTTCAAACAACCTGCCAGAGAGTGTCTGGGAAGTATCAGTGACTGTAAGGTTAATGTCACAGCACAGCTGATCCTGGGGAGAGAGGACAGAAACTATGTTTAACCATAGATGTGAATACTTATTTAGATGAGTGTTTATGACATTCAAATTCTAAGATGCCTTTAACATTTCTGTAAAAGAACATGTATATATTTTTTATGTCTCTGTTAGCAAAGCGAGCACAGGACTGTGTGCAATACAACAGGATCCAAAAGCAGAGAAAAACAGACATTGTTTTAAAAAATGTTCCCTGTCTATAACTACTGCCTTTTTGTCTTCCTCGCTAATGTAATGAGTGGGTGACTATCATGATCACAAGTGTTCACTGTAAACAAATTCAGGGAAAGATTTTGGAAACACAGAGGTTTAGTTCATTTTAGTCAATTCTGAGTTTGGAAACCTCTCTTTCTCAAACAGAGAAGTTTGATGCATGCAAGCACTGTATCGAGGTAGAATTCATCTCCAGATTAACATCTTTAATGTATATGTCTGTGTGACCACCAGTGAGGCAGAATCTGTGATTCCACTATAGACCACTGCAGTCAAGTGGGATTGATCTATGATGAGATGACTATGCATTTTATCCTACTATTAGGTAGCTAAGATGCAATTCAGTTGCTAACATACAGGTTTATAAAGCCATTCAAAGTGTTCCTTGGAAATGTGACAAATGACTGAGACAACTGAATTTTGATCACTGAACTGCCTTTCTGTTCCCAAGGGGCTATTTCAACTAGATCACCACTAATACCAAGCATAGACACTTCTGTGGCACCAAAATGGAGATGCCTAAATGTGGAGCTGAATTCGATTAAAACCCCGTGCCTAGGCCTTGACACAGATTCTCTGTAGCTGTTGTAAGACTCAGAAGTTCTCAAAAGAGCAGGTCCCAAAGTTTCTGGGACTTCCTATTGCAACATTTTAAGCTTTACCAATCCAGTAGTTGGGTGGTTGTAGAACTGCAATATGAATGCCATGGTAAAAGCTCCACTGAGCAGCCAGTGATCTTCCCATGTGGGTATATCACTTCTTCACAAAAACTAGTTAGCACTTAAGCACTTGTTTCTACTTTCACAGTCTCTCTTGATTAAATTCTAATGTATCATTGAATCATAGAATAACCTGAGTTGAAAGAGACCCCTATGGATTATCAAATCCATATATTGTCATTTCTCAGGAAGAGCCCTCTGTTTTTGCTGTTGCTAGATCTTCCCATTTTCTCACATTATCTCATTGATTCCTCTCATTTTTCTTACGACTGTACTATTTGCCTTGTGCTTTGTTGTCCTGAAGGTTCACAGCCTGACATAGCAACTTCTAGTCATTTCAAATGAGATTAACATGCTTTTCTATAGCAACCTGTATCAGAGTGAGGATGAGGGGAATGATCTTTTAAAGACAAAGTGGGAAACAGAACAAAAGAGCCATACAGGAATGTACAAGACTCTCACTGGGAGATGAGGGCTCACTGAAGTGTTGAAGCTGGTTTTAGGATTCTAAATATTCCTAACATCTTTCCAAGTCATGAGGAATGAAACTGAGATCCCAGCAGCAATCAAACCTAGACTTAGTACACATGCTATGGAATCCTGTCACAAGCAAAGTCGCTGGACATCTTGCCACTGATTTTTAAAGAGAACATGATAGCATACTGCTGCCATGGCCTTTATCTATTTCCTAGGAGGCTTTGTGCTTTCTAATCTTTTCATAAGGCACGAACCACTTGTAATAGTGACACCAGCAAAGCAGAGAGCTGGCTTGCAAAGAAATCTAAGTACTGGGAGTCTCCATGCATCTGGAACTAAATACAATCAGCAAATGTCAGAGGGCAATTCTGAGTAGACTGAGCAGGTGAGATGTTTGACTCAACATTCATTTGTTCATTATTTTCACTCTTTTAGCTCTGACACTCTTCTTTAATACATGGGGCAAAGGGAAAGAATAGCTGACTCATGTTCATTTGGGTAACAAAGGAAGTTGATATTAATTACTGAAATTGTTAACCCAACTTCTGGAAAAGGACTTGTGTCTGAATGCCCTTATATTTCTGTAATACTCAGCATATGAGATACAAAATGCTTCACAGTCTGAGGATAGGAGCAAAACCCGTGTAAGTAAGCTGGACAAAGAACAAGATTCCAAATATAACAAGTTACTTTTGAAAACACAGACTTCTCAGTTTTTAAAACATGTTTAGAAATAGCTTGTAGGAGTGAAGATCCTGCCACTTGGTAGGAGTGGGGGCTTCCTATAGCCCCAAACGAGGTGACTAGGAGAGCAACAGGAAGAAGGAGCCTGCTGCTATTTTTTTCCTTTAGAAAACGTTGCCCCTTCTCTGTCCAACTGTAGGAGAGATGAGGCTGCTGCTAATCTCAGGGCAAACGCTCCCTCTGCCGGAAACAGGCAGGAGGGATTCTCTGCTCAGGGCTGGGTGAGAAAGCAATGCAATGTATATGAAGTAGAAAACATGAAGGGAAGAAAACAAGATATTTTGCATAAAGAGAAGTCTGAAGCTTATGTGAAAATAGAATCTGTCTGAAGGGGAGAGCCGGAGAGACACGTATCCAAAGCAAATAGTAATAAAGGAGTCTGCTTTGGTAAACTCTGTTCTGCTGTCATCTGCTTAGCCAAACTAGACAGAACTTTGAAGGCTGGTGTATCAATAAACCAAGTTTTAAGAAATCCCTAAATCCCTATTTGCCTCATTTTCTGTTTAAACACAATGCACAAAGACTTCTGTAACAGACCAGGACAGATTTGCACTCAAGCTGCAGATTTGTTTCCAGCCTTCCAGTCCTCTCCGAAATTACAGATTTTCCATATGATCCTCTGAATGGCAGCCATGTCATCAATTACATAGGAGGATGGAATGAATAACTGTAATGATGCATCTTGGCCTGGACCATGCAAATCAGTTTAAAAAAAAT
This sequence comes from Perdix hodgsoniae, assembly GCA_035772895.1. NCBI lineage: Eukaryota > Metazoa > Chordata > Aves > Galliformes > Phasianidae > Perdix > Perdix hodgsoniae. The sequence goes on from JAPSGF010000055.1 coordinate 2,489,452, forward strand.
GCCCTAAATGAGTTCAGATCTAATTCAGATCTATTGAATTATTATACATGTTAACTCACGGTTTGATAGTTGGTGGAGTTTGGAGTTTTTTTTGTTTTGTTTTTGTTTTTTGAGGAAAAACATGAAGTCAGTTAACTGCCTTATCTGATCTTCTCTGTGAACAGGAAAAAGAGTTGGAGGCTACAGTCTAGGATCTTGTGAAGGTATTCCCAATAGTAACAGTAAGACCATTTTAGGTCAGAAGCTGAAGTTCCCTATACAACCACTGGAAGTATTAACTCTGGAGAGTAATTTGGACCAGTGAGACTTACATATGCTTTTGTTGCTCTATTCAAATGTCTTCCAGATGCCTTTCTTTCTTCACTGATTGCATGAGGAGTCAAGACTTTCTACTTGGACCTTTAAGATTATATGGAATATAGCCAGAAGTCATTTCTAGGGGACTAGATTTGGTGTCATCATGCTTGTAAATCAGAGATGCAAGCTGCTGCTGATCCCTTTCCTGTATGAAAAAAATAAAAGGGACTGGGTGGGAAGTACAAATATAGCAAAAAGTGGTTAAAATTATTTTATTTATGTAAATGTAAGGGTGTGTATGTGCAGAAATAATCTCACAGAAATATTAGATTGAAGGGAACGCATAAGTTCTGAGATTTTCAAGTAATCCACAACACAGAATTCATTTCATAAAATAGTTGGACTTTATCTCACAGCAAATCAAGATGCCTTTTTTTTCTGCAAAAAATTCTGTTAATATATAAAGGAAATAAGAATTTAAGAAGCACCTATTACATCATTCTTTCATTTCTCCCCTTTGTACAGAGCATTTAAAAAGGCCTCAAGTAATCACAGCTTTAGCAAAGCCCAGAAGCAAAGTGAAGGATGTCACTAAAAGTTACTGTTTTCATGTTAGGAATCTTGAAAATGAATTAAAGACATTAAAAGATTTGTTGTTTTGGTTTGGTTTTGTGAGAGTGCAGAGGACACTGATCATAGCAGTAGGTTGGAGCACCCTTACTGTGCTTTCAACTTCCTCCTTTCAGGTGCTCATCACAGTGTTGGCCCCGCGTTTTTAATTGCTGCTTTAGCTGTAAGCTAAAGCTTGGTTGTCTTGGTTGCTTCTTTCCCCATCCTTTCTTTAGTTCTCTTGTCATGAGTTTAAATGCTGACATCTGAAACACAATAAATGTATGGGAATTGCAAAGTCTGTGTACATTACTTTGACAATGTGTTTTAGAACAGGAACAAGCTAATTTCTCTGGGCTATCACGGAACAAATTTTCAAGTTATTTATTGTGACATATGTTAGACAAAATCCAGATGTTTCAGTAACCTTGTAATATTATTCCGGAACCTTCCTGTTTGGAAGAAGCAATTCAAATTGGTATTAAATACGGCTTATATTTAAATTCTCTGCTGCATTGTCATCAAAGAAAAAAGGCTAGAAAACTTTGGCAAAGCCAGCTGGTTACCATGAAGCTTTAGAAGGATGTGAGTAGTTGACTTAAAAAAAAACAACGTAAGTATATCCTAGAGGACCTGATAATTAATGTATAAGCTACTAATTGCTAAATACACATTAGATGATGCAATGTAGTAATGAAAGGTTTAATGCACAGCTGTTTAAAATTCACTGCAAATCTTTTTATTCATTCATGTAAGACTGAAATCTGCCTCATGCCTCACTAAGACTGAAGAATTAAACAACTCTCCACTGCCTGGGCTGCAGACAGCTTGTTTTGTTCCTTTCTGAAGGAACAGAAGAGCCATACCAAGAGCCAGCCTTTCTTTGCTTGGTTTCTATGTTGAGGTTAGCTTCATTTTTGTTTAATACTGGTTTTGCTTTCATTCTGGTGTCTGAGGAACCTTAAGCTGCTAGCAGTGCTGGGGAGTATGTTATTTGTTTAAAACCAGTCTATTTCTGTATGTATTTTAAAGCCAAGCCAACAGTACAGTTCTGTAAAACCTTGTTTTTACAAAATCTGAATTCCAAGGGAGAAAACTGGAGCTAAAACTTTAAACCTCTGCCATAACCCAGCAATGTGTCTTTTTTTAACAAATCTGATTTTTACTGACTGCCCCTATTTTAGAAAATAGCTATCTGTGTGAGATTTCTGAGTGCTGCAGAGAAATAATGGGATATCTTTCTGCTTCCTGGTACTGAGCTGTTTTCAGGAAGACTTGTAGGAAAGCGAATTCTTTCTCTCTCTTCCTCTTCTTCTTTTTCTCTCTCCTCCCTCTCCTCTTGGGTCCCCAGTGTAAGAAGGATGTTGAGCTGTTGGAGTGGATCCAGAGGGAAACAGTGAATATGATCAGAGGGCTGGAGTGCTTCCCCTGTGAGGACAGGCTGAGAGATCTGAGGTTCTTCAGCATGGAAAAGAGAAAGCTCCAGGGAGACCTTATAGCAGCCTTCCAGTACCTGAAGGAAGGCCTGCAGGAAAGTTGGGGAGGGACTTTATATAAGGGCATGTAGTGACAGGATGAGGAGAAATGGCTTTAATCTGGAAAGGGTAGATTTAGACTAGATATCAGGAAGAAAATCTTTTCTCTGAGGGTGGTGGTGAGACACTGGAACAGGTTGCCCATAGAAGTTGGGGTGCCCCCTTCCTGGAAGCATTCAAGTCTAGGCCGGATGGGGCTTTGAGCAACCTAGTCTAGAGGGAGGTGTCCCCCTGCCCATGGCAGGAGGGGTTGGGACAGGATGATCTCTATGGTCCTTCCCAATCCAAACCATTCTATGATTGTATGATTCTTTCAGGCTGATTTTGGAGTTGCTTTGTTACTCTTTAGTTACAGTGTCTTTAGTTTCTCCAGTCTGTATTCTTGATTTACAACAGTGGGATTTAATTGCTGGCTTAGGATTGAGTGGGAACATCCATGCAATTCATGCATGGTTTCCAAGGGGTCTGCAAAAGGGAATTAAGAAAAACAGTGAGTTTAAACTTTTCACAATCTGAATAAGAGTCCAAACCTCTGCTCACTAAGATACTCATTTTACATCCATGTTTTTTTTTGTTTTGTTTTGTTTTTTTGTTTTTTTTTGGCATGGGTAGAGGTGACATAAAAAGGTTACCTACGTTCTGAATTTTTCTCTGTAAAGCTAGACTCCGATCCTACACTGCTGTATGGACCTACAGAAATTCACAACTGGCAAGCATCAATTCCACGTAAAGGCCTTGAGACTCGTCTGTATTCAGGAGAAAATAGGTGGCACATAAGCAGAGGAAACAGCTACTCTGACACACAAGATCTTGTAGAATATAGGTTGGCTTTTTTAATCAGTGTTTATTATTCAGTTTGTACTGCTACTTTTTTTCTGAGTATTAAATGTCAACTGCTCTGCATTCAGTATAATAAATGGAACATCCTTGCAATAACTCTGAAAATTATTCAAGAGCCTCTTCATTTCAGCATGTAATAAAACTCATGCCACTTATAGCGTTCCCATAAGTTATACCTTTTAAACGGTTTGGGTGGGTTGGTTTTTGATTACTGAAATTTGTATACACAGTGCTTCTAACTGATCTTGTAATGGATACACCATAATTTTGGAGCTGTTGTTTTTGCTGCTGAGCATTCTTGCCACAAGTCAAAGCAGAAAAATAGTGCAGAGGATGAGAGCTCCAAACTGATATCCACAGGGAGCTGAAGGTATGTGAGAAAGTGTCTTCGCAGGCTGTCAACTAACATAGTCTGGTGTTGAAAATGTGATATCCTGCTGCACTGGCTTGCCTACTGCTTTGCTTCTTTGGGGATGTTTTCTTTTGTCTCTGCAGGACACAACTCCTGCATATCGTCCAAAGGCAGAAGGGCCCAAAGAAGGCTGGGAAAGCAAAATCCTCATAGATTACCTTTTATTTCTAGAGAGCTCAGAGCACATAGAGAGCTCAAAGCCCTGCTGTCAGGGCAGAGAAAGCTCATTCATTAAATGTCTGCATGTCTTGATTGCCGTCTTAACTACTGCAAGTATTAATGCTATGGCTTTGAGGTGACAAACAAGAAAAAATTGAATGGTAAATGGTATTTAATAACATGATTTCTTTTCACTAAGTTCAGTCCATCTCATAATTTTTTAAATTATATTTAGGGTGAGCCGTAACACTTAGAATTAGTTAGAATTTTCATTCTCTAAATGAAAATAAGGTTTTTAACTTTTTAAATTTTCTGCTGTTGTACTGCAAAACTTTTACAGAAAAATATTTACTGTTTTTAATATATTTTGCTCAGAATATAATCATTTCACTTATTGATTTTATTATGGTTTTTAGTATGACATGTAAATCAATCCACTGAAGAAGTAAAGATTTAGATGCAAAGGCTCTTTTGATATGTAAGAAGCAACTTAATAGTACTCGCTGTAATACCTTGGTAACCTAAATAAGTTGTGGGAAGGAAAGAGTTAAGGAGAGATTTGACATGCATCAAAAATTTTCTTTGTTCATTTTAATTCTGAACTTACATTAATCCATCTAAAATATTTTTGTTGCTTTGTGTTTTTTCTATTATTATTATTATTTTTTTAAAAATTTTTATTTCTTTTCTTTGTTTTCCCCTAGACCTGGTGTAACAGTATGGGAATACTGCAAAGTTTAATGAGGTTTCAAAACTATTACTTAAGAAAGTACTTGTCTTTCAGTATTGCAAAACGTCACCATCTCTTGTGATTAAAAAAAAGGAGCGTGGCTACTCAGTTACTTATATCTTTTCGTCTCATCTGCCTTTATGGCTTTCAGACTGAAAATGTCCCTCTGCCATCCCAGTGCATGAAAATAATTTATAAGAATGACAGTGCCGCTTCCTCTAGACCAATCTTGTGTGACATCATCTGAAATAGGATATATCCAACAATCTCTAGTGAAGATATTAACATCAGGGGGAATGGTTTTATGCCTCTTTTTTACTCAGTGAGAAGGAAGGGGGTTATCAAAAATAGAAATGCATCTTTTTCTGAAAAATGCCATCCTCTCTATATCACCCAGAGAGTTTATGATGATTTAGGTATCCAAAGGAAGCTGCAGTGAATCTGCCTTTAAGAACCATGTCTAACTAAGACTCTGTGTTGAAAAGGCACTGACCTCTACCTTACTCTGGTGACTCTGATGTGCATCTTGGCACCAGGAAATGAGTTCAAGACAGAGATCTTGGTTCAGCTGAATTATTTCTTAATCATCTAGTCTCCCTAGAGTGCTACGTGAAGAAGGATAAACACTTCAGGAACAGTTCAGCTCACTGTGAAGTAATTAGGCTTGTGCCATGAATTACCTTTGGGGCTCACCTCTCTGTTTCTTAACTATTACAGAAGCCTATGTGAACAGCTTAGATTAAATGTCTTTTTGTAAGATTTATCTTACTGAACTTTAGCTAAGTGTACTGCCTTTCAGGTCCAAATGACTTGGCATTTAAACTGGTACTTGAAATACTAGTTTTAAATGAGATTGGTGTGAATTTTCCTGAATTGAGGCCACAGTAGAATGTTCTTTTTTTTTTCCCTTAAAAACAAAAAACAAACAAACAAAAAACCCCCACAACTTTCTTTTCTTAAAACATACACCTAACTGTCAGTAGCATACTTCTTTCTGTCTGAAATTGGTTTCTGGGTAAGTTGCAGCGAAGTAGGCTTCTATCTTCAGAAAGTACATTTAAAAAATGTATATATAAAAAGTATGAAGCTTTGCTTTTTCTTATTTTAATCCTTGAAGCAACCTTGAAGTTATGATGGATATGACCAATAATTTCCTTTATCTGGGAAATGCCATGACAGAATCTTGCATTTGCTTCTGGAAATTCCCAATTTGTAAATTATTCCTAAAGCAGTCTTCTGTTAACACTTATCAGTCTCTCAATTCTTGTTCTTTGAACACATCCTCTTTTTTTGTCTTCTCATTACTGCTATCCCTCCAGGTAAAATAACTTAATAATGTTAACTGACAACTTAGTTATGGAACACAAAGGATCTGTCTTTATTAACTTCTCAAGTTTTCATATAAAATTAGAAATTTAACAATGGATAAATGAGCATATATGTAATATAGTATTGTGCCCCTCTAAAGCAATCAGAACAGCACTAGACAATAAACTGGAAAAACACACCTACAAACTCACAGACATAATTCAACTTACTTTACAGGGAAAATCCACTGGAACACAATTAGTAATTTTATTGTGATTATGTAGAGCAGATGGATGCTTCCTTTCTCTATTTCTTTGTTTTATAAAAAAGCACTTTAGAAATTTTAAACTGGACAGCCTTTCAAAGAGTTATTCTTAGTAGTCTTAATGACATTTTATGACACTGAGCATTAAAGTGAATACATTTTTAAATTTCGCTTTCTTTTTCATACCAAATACTTTGTTTTCAATAGCAGTGTTACAGATAACTTTAATTTGTGATGATTTGATTCCTTCTACCCCCAAAATTTCAGATGGAACATATTGTTGTTGCAGCTACAGAAGTACTCAAGTGAAAGTGAAAAAAGAAAAAAATCATGTCTCTGGGGAGACCTCATTGTGGCCCTCCAGTACTTGAAGGGAGCATACAAACAGGAGGGGGAACAGCTGTTTATGAGGACAGATAGTAGTAGGACAAGGAGAAATGGTTTTAAACTAAGACGAGGGAGGTTTAGGTTAGATATTAGGAGGAATTTTTTTACTCAGAGGGTGGTGACACACTGGAACAGGTTGCCTGAAGAAGCTGTGGATACCCCATCCCTGGAGGCATTCAAGGCTGGGCTGGATGTGGCTCTGGGCAACCTGGTCTGGTGGCTGGCAGCCCTGAATATGGCAGGGGGGTTGAAACTAGATGATCATTGTGGTTCTTTTCAACCCAGGTCATTCTATGATTCCATGATATGATCTGATTTTGAAATTATAACATATTAAATGTAGGCATTGAGTTTAATTCCCCTTTGTGCAATTTTCAGTCTCACAAAGCACATTGTTTTTCTCTAGTGTTCAGAGTTAGTCTGTTCACACAGAAGAAACATGATTCTGCCAAAGGTATTTTGCTCTGTCTAGAAGCTAGTAGTATGTATACTATATAATTATATATAGTATAATATATATATATATTATAATATTATATATATATATAATATTATATATATATTATATTATATATAATTATATAATATATAATATAATTTACATTTCAACTCATGTACATTTAAGCCTACTTCCATACAAAACCCTGCAGGTTCCATTTTATGGCTAGAAAATCATACAGTGGTTGAAGGGGCCGGAAGGTACCTCTGGGAATCATTTGGTCCACGCAGGGCTACCTGCCTAGGACTATGTCTAGATATAAAAGAGGAAACTCCATAACCTCCTTGGTACCCTATGCCTAATGCTCAGTCAAACTCACAAGGCCATGATAGAATTGCCAGAAGATACCTGCAACATCTAAAATTAAGCAAATTCAATAGAATTTTAATCAAATTTAGTAAAAATCTGTATGTCTTGAATGTCCTTTTTAAAGCACAAATGAATAAGATTTCTATTGTGAGATTAAGCTTGTATCATTAAAATTATTTAGTTTGTGGATCATAGAATCATAGAATTACTCAGGTTGGAAGGGACCTCAAGGATCATCAAGTCCAACCGCAGCCTAACCATAGTAGCCTAACTCTAACAACCCTCTGCTAAATCATATCTCTGAGCACCACATCCAAACGGCTCTTAAACACACCCAGGGACGGTGACTCAACCACTTCCCTGGGGAGCCTATTCCAGTGTTTAACCACCCTTTCTGTAAAGAAGTGTTTCCTAACATCCAACCTAAACTTACCTTGGTGCAACTTGAGGCCATTTCCCCTCCTCTTGTCACCTGTCACCACTGAGAAGAGACCTACCCTGCTCTCACTGCAAGCACCTTTCAGGTATCGGAAGAGAGTAATGAGGTCTCCCATCAGCTGCCTCTTCCCCAGACTATACAGCCCCAGCTCCCTCAGCCTCTCCTCATAGGGCTGATTTTCCAAGCCCTTCACTAGCCTCGTTGCCCTTCTCTGGACCTGCTCCAGTATCTCCACATCCTTTCTGTACTGAGGTGCCCAAAACTGAACACAGTACTCGAGAATGTTATGGGGGACAGTGTCAAAGGCCTTAATGAAGTCCAGGTAGACCACATCAACAGCCTGACCCTCATCCACTAACCGGGTCACCTTGTCATAGAATGAAATCAAGTTTGTCAGACAGGAACTACCATTCATAAGCCCATGCTGACTGGGCCTGATCCCCTGGTTGACCTTTAATTGGTCCATGATGGTTCCTGAGATTATTCGTTCCATAACTTTCCTGGGCACCAAGTTAGACTGATAGGCTTGTAGCTACCAGGATTATCTTTCTGGCCCTTTCTGAAGATGTGCATCACATTTACCAGTTTCCAATCCACTGGGACATCCCTGGTGAGCCAGGATTGCCGAGAAAAGATGGACAGTGGCTTGGCAATCACATCTGCCAACTGTTGGATGAGCAACAAAACCAAGTCCCTCAGTTTGGCTTAGGATATACGGTAGAACACAAGTGAAATGACTACAGTTATTAAAATGAAGAAATCTTTGCCACATTAACATTCTTGTATGAAATATATGTATCCCTTATCTGCAGGACCATCTGATGTTAAAGCATAAACCATAACCCTCATCTGTTCCTCAAGATCTGTACTCATGGAAGGAGCCAATACTGGAGCAATTCTTGAATGACTGTAGCCCATGGAAGGGCCCGTGCTGGAGCAGGGTAAAAGCTTGAGGTGAAAGGAGCAACAGAGATGAACAGTGTGCTGTGGCAGCCCAAGGGGCCAACCATACCCTGGGGTGCACCAAGCCCAGCACTGTCACTGGTGAGAGGAAGGGCTGTCCCACTTCAGAAAGCCTCACCTCTAGAGAAAAAGCAAGGTTGCAGAAGGTGTTGTTTTGATTTTATTTCTCACCATCCAACTCTTATTTTATTCGGTAAAAAACCACACTGATTTTTCCCAGGTCAAGTCTCTTTCACCCATGACAGTAACTGGTAATTAACCTACCTGTCTTTATCTCAAATAATGAGCTAATTTCATATAATTTTCTGCACTTGTTCTCTCTTCCTTTGAGGAGAGAGGGTGATGAGAGCAGTTGGGTGGGTGTTTGACAGCTGGTCAAGTTAATGCCCTACAACTACACAGAATGAAAAGTCATGTTGTGTATTGAAAGAAGATACCAGGATGGTTCCTTGGCTGATGAGACTTGGCAAAGATTGGCTAATTTCAGCAAAGTTATTGTGCTGAAATAATTCTTAACCTGTTTTTTTTTTTTTTTTTGATGTCACATGTTGTGCAAATTGTAATTTTTAATTGCATTTGGAATAAACTATGTGTGTAACTGCTGAAACTGTACTGGTTCAGGAGCTGCAAAATTGGGGGTTCTGATTTTTTCTTAGTTTGCAGCAGTAGTTAAGCACTGGAAAACCAGACAGATTTTTGTCTGTACAGCAATCAGCTTTGGCCTGTGGCCTGGTAGTTATTAAATTACCTGAACCATTTTTCTGACCAAAACTTAATACCATACTGGAATTTGCTTTTTCCTAATTGAAGTAAGAGTCAATATAGTAGGAGTCTACTCTTCAAAATGAAGTACAAACATACAAGTGAGGAGAAATAATGAATATTTCATCATTCAGTATGAACATCTCTCCCTCCCAGCTGTCTTCTTTCAGCTCCATGTGCTCTTTTCCCACAGAGGTATAAGACACCACTAATGGTAACATTTTGAACTCTGGCATTATCACTTTGTCATTGCTAGATCTCCTTATTTGCTAGATTTCTATATATGGCACAGATGATGGGTATTGTTTTTCAATAAGCAACATTCTGAAAAGTTTTTCATTTCTCATTACTGAAAAGAAATGAAAAAGAAACAGCTTGAAAAAAGATGCATGATAGGAAGAGGAGCAGAAAACAGGCCAGAGGAGAAAATGCCTGGTATTGTTGAACCTTTTTTAGGAAACTACTACAGAAAGAGCAACTTAAAACATTCTGCATCTTGTTCTTTGTAATCACTTTGAAATCACTGACCATATATATTGTTTTAAATGTTACGCAGGCTCAGTATGAATTAAATAAGGATGGGAACTGCAATTTCACTTAGAATGGGGAAAGCTGCATTTTTTATTTCATCTCTGGAATCTGTATCACCACTGCACATGAGAATGTGGTGTGAAGTCTAGCTTCACCTGAAACTGTGATCTCCACAGTCACCAGTTAGCTTCTGAAACTTCTGAAACTTGCCATTAAGATCTTCTTGGGTGCACTCAGCCAAGTGTAATGAGAACAGCAGATTTGCCAAGTGAGGATCTGAAATTCTTTTTGATATTGAGGAGTTGGAAAAGCAGTGCATAGATTATGATCAGAGCTGCACATCATACATCAGTGATAAGAGGTATTCAAATCTTGACCATGTTCTCAATTTAATAAGAACCGTAGAAAGACCTGAAGGAGACTTCATGGTCCAAGTGTGACTTGCTCCAATTTATAGGAGGGAGAGGAGGTTCTCTGTTATACGTATACTGGGTGTGAAATTTAAGAAACAATAGTTCAAATGTCGGTCCAACCAGTTTATTATAAATCCTAATCAGGGAGACGGGGAAAGGAAGGACTGTGACCATTATGAATTAGGGTGACAGTGAAGGGAAAGAGGGCGATTATTATGAATTAGGGCGATGTGATTGGAGGCAGAGACCCTAGGATGGTCCCTGTACAGGGGGGCCCCCTGCATATGTACAGGAAGGTAAGGGAGGACCCCTCACTTGGATTTCAAGGAAAGATTGAAGGGAGGTGCGCTCACTTCAGAGGCAGAGATTGAGGAGTGGCTTACTTGGAAAAGGCAGAGATTAAGGAGTGGCTTGCTAGAAATGGGGTAAGGCTTTTGCTTATCAATGACACGAAGTAGGAAATTCCTGGGATTCCAGGTCTAACACCTTCAGATAAGAAACTGGACCAATCAACACAAAGGAAACCAAATTCAAAAGGACCCAACTATACACTGTGCAGATCCAAGAAGTGAAAAACAAGAAAACATTTGTGAAATTAGTTAGCATAGAACAACCCACTGTCTAGAGTGAACATTTTTTAGTTTGTGGAATTATGACTGTGGATATTGCATGGTATAAGTATGTCTACTTATGAGCCACTAGTTGCGCAATTGGGGCAGTGCTAGCTGCACGCACTGATGTTGCACCTTAAATCTAATAAATCTACCTTACATTTATACTCTGTGAGTCTGAGTGTAGTTCCGCAGATCAGATAGGGAAGGAAAAGAGGGCAAGAGAAAAGATAGGAAAGAAGCAAGAATTGCATAAATCAGGGATAGTCACCACCAGGATCCAGCAGTGGTCCCGCTGCACGCTATCCTGATGGTCCAAGGCAAAAGCGTAGAGAGAGAGCAGCAGCAGTGTGGCTGGCCTTGGACAGCAAGCAGGAACAGGAAGAAGCCGTAGGGTAAGTCTGGAAGGAAGCAGCAGGACTTAGGTAGCAGACCAGGAGAGTCCGTCAGCATGCAAACATTCCATAGTGAGGGACATGATGGCAGACACCTCAGTTCTTCAGCATGCAGGTCTAAGGATATGAGGAATCTTGTCAGAAACCTTTTGGGGGAGAGCAACAATAGCATGGCTGGCCTTAGGCAGCAAGAAGGTGCAGTGACAGAGTAGGTGCAGGAAGGAGAGGGGCAGGATGTGAGGCTTCTCATGTCAGAAACCTCTTCTTTTTCATGAGGAATCTGTTGCCAGAAAACCTAACCTCATGGCTGTAGGTCCCCTTTTTATCCTCCTCCTTCTGCCAGCTTGGCATTCCTGGGTGCTTGGGTAAGAGTCATGTGCAGTACCTCCTGAGAGAGCTATCTCCCTTGAGATAAACCCACACAAAAGACTGCTTCCTGGCCATTAATCTCTGGGTTCTCTCTCTCTCATTGCCCCTGGTCTTGTCCATCTGTGTCCCTCAGACAAAGGATTTCTCAACCTTTGCCTAGGACTTGCCTGGACTTATCCATCTGTGTTCTCCAGACAAAGGATTTCTCAACCCTTGGCCAGGACTTGCTTGGAATTGTTCATCTGTGCCCCCTGCAAGCTTTGAGGCAATTGCCTTTTAACTTTTCCTCATGTTAAGGCTGTCTTCAAGAGTACATACGTTACTGACAGTTGGATTCACTGTCACGGTGTTTCATGACATAGTTGTACCTCACTAATAGAGGTCTGAAGCAGGGTTTGACTTACTCTTTACACTGGGGACTAACCAGAGGAAATAATCTCAGTCTAATGAATTGAAAATATCTTCATTGAGAAATGGAGCCTGGTAGTAATATGGATCATAAATTTTGAAGTACCACTTATTTCTGGAGTAGCCCAGCAGAATCACTAACAGAATGATTTACTTTATGGAAATAGCTTTGAAAAGGTATAATTAATGCAGATCTATGGGGATGAGTGTGAAAACGTAGCCCAAGGAATAGAAATTCCTTTACAGCCATTTAGTTAATTAATCTGACTATCCTCTATTACACTGCAGTGACTCAGGTTTCCCTTCGGTAACTTAAAATAGGAGTATTTCTTCAGTGTGGGTGGAGCTCCTGTGTGAACAACAGCAACACATCAAAGCCCTATTTCTACTAGTCAGCTCAGAGCACAACTCCAATTTACCACAAAGCAAGACCATTCGGTCTTAATCCAAGAGATCTTAATTCAAGAGATTGTCGGTATAATGCTTCTGTAACTGCTTGGACATTTGTTGTGAAAGAGACAAAAGAGTATTGTTTTAATAAATGAAAGCCCTGAGAAACTGAATGAAAGCAGGATCTTATTATAGTAGATTTTTTCATAATCCTCATACGGTGTGCTTGAGAATGGTTAGTTCAGAGAGAGCATTAAAATTGCACTTCAGCATTAAAAGACAGAAGCACACTTTTCAGGAAGGAGCTCAAAAGACTGTGAATGCTAATTAAAGTCTCTAAGAAAACAGAATACTTCTTTTTTATTCATTGTGTGATTACTTGACTGTTACTAAAAGTAAACTTGAATAAATTTGTGTGTTTAAGGCTTAGAGGCTCAACCTAATGCTGTGTTTTTGTAAAAGGAAATTTAGTTAATGGAGTTTATTGGTATTCAGGTGGAAAAATACAGAATGGGGTTAATGCAGGAGTAGCTTTTTCCAGAAGATTTTGTGCAAATTTTCAGGTCTAGCAGCAAAGTCGTTGCCACCAGCACAATGTTGATATCAATGTTGTGGCTGTCACACAACTTATTGTACTTGGCTTCAAGGTGATGAAAGATTTCTATCATTACAGTTCTAAAATGACTATTTTTATGTATAGGAGATGTATGTTTTCATTTAATGGAATCTGAAGTCATTTTACACCTACTTCTTCAGAGTACATTATGTGTCAAAAATAAGATTACTCCCAGCAGAACATTTTTCACTGATTTAAAAAAGAATTTTCTAAAAAAATTAGCTAATTTTAAAGGCTGGAAAAGAGTGATGTAGGGTAAGATGGAAAGAACAATAAGAATTCAGTTCCCTGGAAAGATTTTTCTCCCATAGGTATATATCTATGTGTTTTTTCAAATGAATATTATCATTAGAATTATCACTGCTCTATACTCATCTTACAAGAGAGGTTGATGGATTTGTGCCTGACTCCTCTAGTTACTAGCCTTCTAGTTTAGGAAGACTAAGTGAACAAGGCAGGGGAGTTATTCCACTCCATATGCACCAGTGTTGTCTTGTGCAAGTACACAGTGAAAAATCATTTCTGTTAATCCAGAAAATGTGTGGTTAAGATTCCGGAACCAAAGACTGTATGTGGCCTTGTTCCTGGGTGTACAAGGGTTGCTCAAAAAGTAATGCTTCTTATTTCATTATGTTGGCCCACAATATCAGAGGCAGAAGTTGATGGTATGGCGGTGGTTGCTAAACCTTCCCACCAACATTCCATTACATTTTGTTGCCATGTGACAGATGGCAGCAGTGAGAGAATCTGACAAAATGGCACCTGACATGGAAACGTGTATTTGGCAAAGGTGTGTCACTGAATTTCTCCACATGGAAAAAATGGCACTCATTGACACTCACTGACACTGAATGTTTATGGAGACCAGTGCAACAGTGAGTGGTGTGTTTCAGCAATGTTGACAGCAGCATGAAAGACAAGCCCTGTCCTTGATGGCCATACATGACTGTTGCACCACAATATAAAGAATGTTTCAATAACCTCATTCATGTGAAACAGCTGTTGATGATAAATATGTTGGGAAAAAAAGATATTGTTTTGTAGCTGAGAATTTGCTTTATTGAAGAGTGTTATTGGGCTATATGTACCTGTTACAGTTTCCATTGAAATAAACGGAAGTCATTACTTTCAGAGCAACCCATCTATTTTATTACAGGAGCATCATCAGATTTATAATGCTGACTTTATGAGGTAGAACTATACAAAGAAGTTGGAAGCAAATAGTGCTCAGAAAATGCACCAGAAATTACTCTATCCAGGGGACTGTGTCTATATTGCTACAAAAAGAAAGGTGGGGCCTCAGGACTGAATGTGACATAAGCTTAATTGTAGCTATTTCTGCATTGGAAGGATCTAGCTTCTACATCTGAAAAAGAAGCAGGAGTGTGCTAATGATAAACAATGTGCATGATCAAGTGTTAGTTTCTGTGTTCATTTTCAGGATCTTTTCTGATAAGCCAGATGTGTCTCTCTGGGCCGCCACAGCTTTTATTAAGATATCAATATGCATAGAGAGTAAATCCTCTTTGCCTTATTGAGAGAGTTGTATAAACTAAGAGTAAGGGGAGATAAAGAGGATTCTGGCTTGAATTTTATGCACTGGTTGTATATACCTTAAATACTGTGCATGGATATCCTTTTCTTTCCTCCTTGTAACTGCTTATATGTCTGGGCTATAGTGCCAATGCTTAATATGTTTTCAGGAAAAAACAGGTATTCTCAGTAAGTTTCCACTTAATGTACTTCCTTTCTATTGCCAATTGGATTCTTTTATGGTTACAGATCCAAAGAATTCTGTAGATTTTAAAGGATGCTTCTTGCTTAGTAGGCTGTAGTCTGGGCATGCTGGCTTTGTACTCTCTGAAAAACATTTTTGTGACTGGGACTCATCTCCCTGGCTGGAGAGATCTCAGAAGTGAACACGTGATTCCTGAATTATACATCCTGATGACTCCTCTTTCTTTCTATGGAGAGAAATTAGTTTTTTGAGGGCAACTTTGAAGACCTAAGTTAAATATATATGTCTCAGAAGACTTCCCAAGTTTTTCTGAAGAAACAGAGTGCTTTTGGAAGGGGTTTTCCTTTCTCTCAGTAACCTACAGAAGCAGACTACTTAAAAATCTACTATTTTTGCTTTGTTTAGACATCTGAAATTTAAAAAATCTGTTTCACCATGTACACTTCTGAATTCTGTTTACCCAATATTGTAAAGACGCAGTGTAAAATATGTGATTTAGTGAAGAAGGGTTGCTATTTCAGCTAGGAATCTTCAGGCACAAATTTCACCAACTCAAACATGAATTCAGACCTTTCAGATATTCATTTGTTGCACCATTTTTAGAGTATCATCTTTTCATTTTTTCATTTCATGCTGTCACTGAAACACCAATATTTTTAGCAATATAAAAACAGGAATGGTTGGATGATGGTTGAATTCTTCTGCCAAGTTGTTGATCACCCAATACTGCTACATAATATGTTCAGAGAAGGCGCAAATATTGAAATATGTATTCCCACTATTGTGTTGGAACTATCTCACAAAACCTCCAGGGAGTCCTTTATTACAGTTTTTCTAAATGACTGAAGAAATTAATTTCCCTCCGTCTGGTTAAATCCTGCATTCTTTTCAGGCCAGATATGTTCTGACTATTATTCATAAAAATTATTTTGAAGAACAGCTTTTCTTTGGGATTGAATCTCTTTGCCTCACAAATAAAAGGAATTCCTAGCAGTGCATATGCATTAACTGTTACCACATGGTTCTGTCCATAAAAGATAACTAACATACTGTACAATCAAATATTCTTACTGTGTTCTTATTAGTCATGTATCTATAGTAGATTTTCCTTCACTGATGAATGACTAAAGGATTGTGCTGCATTAGCTGGAAAAAATGTTGACAGCTGTAGCATCTGTGGAAGAATACAAAAATGCATCATTCAAATTTAGATGCATAGAGTTGTATATCATGCAAAACAAAACCCGTGCTGAGGAATTAAAATGAGACTGAAAGAAATTCTAAAGTCGGAGTTGAGATTACTAAATGAGTTTTTGCCTGCTTTAGTTTTCTTTGCAGCATGTGCAGAAATAAATAATTGAAACTTTTGCAAAAAAGATTTTTTTTCAAGGTTTCATTTAGTGCGATACAGCATTATGGAAATTATTCATGGGTAAAGACTTAAATAAAGAGAAAAAAATGAGAGCTGTGCAGCTTTCTTCATGATAAGTTAAGAAGAAAAGAAAAGCATTTCACATCCATTTTGAAGTATTTCTTTTTCCATGAGATCACCTATTTATGAAACAAAAAATGGGCATATATAGGAGAAGCCAGGAAGATTTTCCCCTTAAATTCAGGATGTTTGACCCCAAATATCGACAGTGTGACATAGATTTTTTGAAGCTGACCCCCAAATTAAGTTCAAGAATCTAAAAGTAGGCATTTCGCTGAATATAAATAATGGATGTGATTCTGTGATGTTTTATTTAAGTTTGTTATATGTAGGTACTGCCTGGAGAAAATTTATTATTGGCTGGCAGTATTAACTGTTGCATTGGTTTTCAAGCTCTGCTTCTGCCAAAGATTGTGTTCTTTGGGAAGAAACGAAACGTATAGATGATCTAAGGGTGCAAAGTACGATACTATGGATAGAAGAATCTGTTGTTCAGTATTTACTGTAAAAATTTCTCTGTTGACATACAAGCTGGAGTGAGGGAGTGCTCAGAGAAAGGTGGTGAAGGTTTTCCAAGGACTATCAAGCTGACATTAGAGAAAACACATCTGAATTTCCAAAGTATCAGAACAAGAAGCAACTGATAATGCAAAGAAAGACTAATAAAAAACAGCCTCACAACTCTTATAGAACTCTATCTCCAAGCTGAGCACTCATAAGCTTGTTTTCCCTCAGAGATGCAGTTCAGGTTGTCCTAAGATAGTGGAGTTGTTACTCAATATGGTCAGCACAGGACATTTAGTCTTCTGCTTATTTAAATCCTAAATATTTGGCTCCTGCCACTCATACTCTGATAGGACCAGCTGTTCACTGATTTAGAGACCAAGAGTTTTGTCGTCCAGAAAGCTAGCTGAGTAAGAGAAAGATTCTCTTTTTCTGATTCTGTCATCATAACCCCTGAACAATCCACTTCTTCAGAAATCACAAAGAAGAACAAGGATCAATATGGGAAACCCATAGTCTTCCATCTGCTTCTTTAATGGGGTATTTGCAAATGGGGTATCTGTCCCCATACTGAATATCATGGGAAAGTTTGGAATGTATGTACAAAAACTTTTGTACATGCACATTCTTTTATCAAAGACAGAACTGGCAGAGGAAGGGGAGATCTCATAACATGGCAGGAATGCTGTCTTGACATACAGAGATGGGATTAGGAAAGCCAAGGCACAGATGGAACTGAACATGCCGAGGGATGTTAAGAACAACAAGAAGGGATTCTACAGATACATAGGTGAGAAGAGACAAGCCAAAGGGAGGGTGCCTCCCCTGGTAACTGAGAAGGGAGAACTGGCTCCAGTACATAGAGACACTAAGTTGAGTGGTGCAATTGATACAGCAGAAGGAAGGGATGCTATCCAGAGGGACCTAATCTTTTATTCTTTTTTTCCTAATGCCAGATCTTGATCTTCTTTTTCTTTATCTTGAAAACAAAATTTACAACTATCTGTGTTCCTACTATATTGCACCTGGCCTTCAGCCTGTTCTACACATTGAATGCCCCATAGCTCTATAACCTGTTGTGATTTCATTAAATTGCCATGAAAGGGGCCTGGATCCTCCAGTGTCTTCCCTGATAGGCATATTCAGGAGGTTCAACAATTACAGAACTGTTTGTTTCTTTTATCCAACACAGTTGCAGATCTCAGAAAAGGACAGCATGGGCATATCACTGAGGCTTCATCAAAGCCAGTTGCTCCAGGCTATCTGATGCACAATGAACTCTACAGTTCTGAAAGCCAGTGTGTTTGCAATTGATAGAAAAGCAGGTCCCTAAGTTTTCAGAAGAGGTAGATTACTGTATTTTTCTTTCAGGTTTGTCTTTTACCTGGATTATTCTCTTTTAGCTAGCTGTTTGAGTGGCAGAACAAAAATTTTCAGTGGTCTGTATGAATATATGTATCTATCCTGATCTTCATTTTTTGGTTTTATCCTATGTCACTTTGGATCACATACTATTAGCACAGGTCCAGTGCAAAATTTGCAGAGGTGTCTTAACAGGAGCTGGTCTTTTCTTGGCTGCGTTGGCCTGGTCCACTCTTTGGTGCTGAAGCCTTGTACTTATTATTGTCCTTCTTGCTTCACCTCTTTGCTATTCATAAATTCTACTTTTCAGTAATACCTTCTTGACAATCATATACCTTAATGAACCATAGCTGCTGCATTATTTGGGTGTAAATACGTTTGAAGTTTCTGTAAAAATATGCCCATTTTTAAGAAGTCATGGGTAGAGCTCAAACTCTTCAGCAAAATTTAATTTCTATTTGAGTTAAAATTTTATATTCAACAATGAATGCATAGTATTGATGCAAAAGTCTTTACCACTTCCTATACAAATTTACAGTTCAATATCTCTTATTTACTTACAGTGTTACTGCAAAGTGAAAAGGTTAAATACAGGCTTTACAGTGCATAAGTTTTCATTAGATAGATGATACTGATTTGATTAGATAGATGAGCCACAAAGATGGTGAAGGGCCTGGAGCATCTCCCCTATGAAGAAAGGCTAAGTGATCTGGGTCTGTTTAGCCTTGAGAAGAGAAGACTGAGAGGGGACCTGATCCAGGTCTATAAATATCTAAGGTGTGGGGGGCAAAGTGGCGAGGCCAGACTGTTTCAGACTGATTGCTTCAGAGACCAGCTTCAAGCAGGTAAAACTGCACTGGGGAAGGAGACTGAAGAAAAGAAAAGTGACCAGAAAAGCTCTTTTTTTCCTAGAGTTTTTCTGGAGCCAGCACCAGCGCTGTGCCTGGGCTAGCAGCTGGCAGCTTGTGGGAGGGCTCCTGACTCACCAGGGGCGGAGCTGACACTGCCTGCTCTTTATCTCTGGTAATTGACCTTGATCAATTTGCTGTGTGGATAAAGAGAGACCTGGGAGGGCGGGAACCAGTTCCCGCCCACACAACACAGGAGGTGTGAAAAGCTGTTCTGAGCACCTAGAGTGGAGGTAGTCAGTGTCTGAGGGCTGCCTGCTCTGCCCACTCAATAAGGCAGTGGTGGGAGTGGAGGCTGTGTTTTGTGTCACCACGGGTGAGTGCTCTTGTTTGTTGTTTTTTCTCAGGTAACTTGCTCTCCTGTTGACAGGCTCTACAGCCGATGCTTCAGAATATGGTCCTCACCAGGAAACGGGCTTCCCACACGAAGACTGTGGCAACCCAGACAGAGGGTCTGCTCTGTAATGTGGCAGTTCAGGTTTCTGGCTGCCGGGAGTGCCTCAGCCTGCTACTGCCAGGGGAGGATGGAAAGGATGTGACTTGCGTGCGGTGTGAGCAGCTAGATGAGCTACTCAGCCTTGTGGTGGAGCTTAGGGAGGAGGTAGATAGACTGCGGACCATCAGAGAATGCGAGCGGGAGATTGACTGGTGGAGTGACTCTCTGCGAAAAAGGCAGAGAGATGGCACTTCCCAGACTGAGGGAGCATTGGGAGTAATGGCCCCTCTCTCTCACCATAGTCAAGCGGGGCGAGGCAGCTTGAGAGGAGAGGAGGAATGGCAGCAGGTCTCAGCCCGGTGTCGCAGGCAACCCCCATCCCGACCTACCTCGGCTCCCCTGGTCCCTCTCTGTAACAGGTATGAAGCCCTGAAACTAGAGGGAGAGGAGAGTGATGATGACATGGGAGCGCTGCTGCCAAGCTTGCCCAAGGTGAGGTGGACGGCCCCACGTTTGAAGACTGCCTCCTCCAAGAAAGAAAGGAGGGTGATAGTTGTGGGCGACTCTCTTCTGAGAGGAACAGAGGGTCCAATATGTCGGCCTGACCCTACCCACAGGGAGGTGTGCTGCCTTCCTGCGGCCCGGGTCAGGGACATTTCTAGAAAACTCCCCAGCCTTATCCGCCCCTCTGATTATTACCCATTATTGATAGTCCAGGCTGGCAGTGATGGGATTACTGATAGAAGCCTGAGGATTATAAAGAATGATTTTCGGAGGCTGGGGAAGTTAGTTGATGGAGCGGGCATACAAGTAGTGTTTGCCAGTATTCCTTTGGTGGCAGGGACAAACACTGAGATAACCAGAAAAAGCCACCTTATAAATACATGGCTGAGAGGCTGGTGCAAACGCAAAAATTTTGGTTTCTTTGATCATGGGGCGGTCTACTCGGCACCTGGCCTGAGGTCGACTGATGGGAATTACCTGTCTCCAAAAGGGAAACGGATACTTGCCCAGGAGCTGGCGGGACTTATAGAGAGGGCTTTAAACTAGATAGGAAGGGGGAAGGGGTTAAAGCCAGGCCTGCTAAAGATCGGCCTGGGGAAGTGGTATTGGGATTAGGAGAGAGGCGAGGGGCTCATCTGAGGTGCATCTACACTAATGCACGCAGCATGGGCAATAAGCAAGAAGAGTTGGAAGCCATGGTGCGGCAGGCAAACTATGACCTAGTTGCCATAACAGAAACGTGGTGGGATTGCTCCCATGACTGGAGCGCTGCAATAGATGGCTACAAACTCTTCAGGAGGGACAGGCAAGGAAGGAGGGGTGGTGGTGTGGCTCTCTATGTTAGGGAATGCTTTTCTGCTATTGAGATTGTGAGTGGGGATGATAACGTTGAATCCCTATGGGTAAAGATCAGAGGAAGGGCTGACAAGGCAGACATCCTGGTGGGCGTCTGTTATAGACCGCCAAACCAGGATGAAGTGACAGATGAGGTATTCTACAAGCAGCTGGCACAAGCTGCACGGTCGTCAGCCCTTGTCCTCATGGGGGACTTCAACTTCCCTGACATATGCTGGGAGTACAACACAGCACGTAAGAAGCAGTCTAGGAGGTTTTTGGAGTGTGTAGAGGATGCCTTCCTGATGCAGCTGGTAAGAGAGCCCACGAGAGGAACTGCCCCGCTAGACCTACTGTTTGCAAACAGGGAAGGTCTGGTGGGAGATGTGGAGGTTGAGGGCTGCCTTGGACAGAGTGACCATGAAATGATAAATTTCTCGATTCATGGTGGAGTTTGGAAGGGGAATAGTAAAACTGCTACCTTGGACTTCCAGAGGGCGGACTTCGAATTGTTCAAGAGACTAGTAGGGGGAGTCCCCTGGCATTCAGTCTTAGCAAACAGAGGGGTCCAGGAGAGCTGGTTGCTCTTCAAGAAGGAAGTCTTAAGGGTGCAGGAGCAGGCGGTTCCCCTGAGACGTAAAATGAGCAGGCGGGGAAGAAGACCGGCGTGGATGAATAGGGAGCTATTCTTGAGGCTCCGAGAGAAAAAGAGAATCTACCGCCTGTGGAAGGAGGGACAGGCAACTGAGAATGAATACAAGGAAGCCGTTAGGATGTGTAGAGGTGAAATCAGAAAGGCAAAAGCCCAGCTTGAATCTAACCTGGCCGCTGGGGCGAAAAGGAATAAGAAACTCTTTTATAAATACATTAACAGTAAGAGGAGGACAAAGGAGAATATCCACTCTTTGCTGGATGATGCTGGGAATGTGACCACTGAGGATAAGGAAAAGGCGGAGGTTCTGAATGCCTTCTTTACGTCTGTCTTTAAAGGTCAGACCAGTTATCCTCGGGGTACTCTTCTCTCTGACCTGGTAGTCTCGCCTGGGGAGCATGCTAAACCCCCTGTGATTCTGGAAGAAACGGTCAGAGGCTTACTACTCCAACTGGACTGCCACAAGTCCATGGGGCCGGATGAGATCCACCCTAGAGTGCTGAGGGAACTGGCGGGGGTGATAGCCAAGCCGCTTTCCATCATCTACCAGCGCTCCTTGTTGACTGGTGAGGTCCCGGAAGACTGGAGGCTTGCCAACGTGACTCCCATTTACAAGAAAGGTTGTAAGGAGGATCCGGGGAACTACAGGCCTGTTAGCCTGACCTCGGTTCCAGGGAAGGTTATGGAACAGATTGTCTTGAGGGAGATCATGCGGCATGTGCGGGATGGCTGGGGGATCAGGCCTAGCCAGCATGGGTTCATGAAAGGCAGGTCCTGTTTGACCAACCTGATCTCCTTTTATGATATAGTGACCCATCTGCTGGATGAGGGAAAGGCTGTTGATGTGGTCTACCTAGACTTCAGCAAAGCCTTTGACACTGTCTCCCACGGTATTCTCCTGCAGAAGCTGGCAGCCCGTGGCTTGGACGGGTACATTGTTGGATGGGTAAGGAACTGGCTGGAGGGCCGGGCTCAGAGAGTGGTGGTGAATGGAGTTAAATCCAGCTGGCGACCGGTCACAAGTGGTGTTCCCCAAGGGTCGGTGCTGGGGCCTGTCCTCTTCAATATCTTTATTGATGACTTGGATGAGGGCATTGAGTGCACCCTCAGTAAGTTCGCAGACGACACCAAATTGGCTGGGAGTGTGGATCTGCCTGGGGGTAGCGAGGCCCTGCAGAGGGATCTGGACAGGCTGGAGAGCTGGGCTGAAGCCAACGGGATGAGGTTCAACAAGACCAAATGCCGAATCCTGCACTTTGGCCACAACAACCCCAGGCAGCGCTATAGGCTTGGGGCGGAGTGGCTGGAGGACTGTGTGGAGGAAACGGACCTGGGGGTGTTGATTGATGCTCGGCTGAACATGAGCCGACAGTGTGCCCGGGTGGCCAAGAAGGCTAACGGCATCCTGGCTTGCATCAAAAACAGTGTTACTAGCAGGAATAGGGAGGTAATTGTCCCCCTGTACTCTGCACTGGTGAGGCCGCACCTCGAGTATTGTGTTCAGTTTTGGGCCCCTCATTGCAAGAAAGACATTGAGGCCCTGGAACGTGTTCAGAGGAGGGCTACGAAGCTGGTGAGGGGCCTGGAGCACAGGCCTTATGAGGAGCGGCTGAAGGAGCTGGGATTGTTCAGCCTGGAGAAGAGGAGGCTCAGGGGAGACCTTATAGCACTCTATAACTTCCTGAAGGGAGGTTGTGGTGAGCTAGGGGTCGGCCTTTTCTCTCGTGTAGACAGTGATAGAACTAGAGGCAATGGTTTCAAACTGCGCCAGGGGAGATTCAGGCTGGACATTAGGAAATATTACTTCTCGGAAAGGGTGGTCAGGCATTGGAATGCACTGCCCAAGGAGGTGGTGGAGTCACCGAACATGGAGGTGTTCAAGAGACGTTTGGATGTTGTGTTGAGGGATAGGATTTAGCTGGGGAGTATTGGTGATGGTTGGACTGGATGATCTTTTAGGTCTTTTCCAACCTTGATGATTCTGTGATTCTGTGATTCTGTGATTCTGTTTTCAGCAGTGTGCGGAGACAGGACAAGGGGAAATGGCCAGAAGCTGGAGCATAGGAAGTTCCGCACCAATGTGCACAAGAACTTCTTTACGGTGAGGGTGATGGAGCACTGGAACAGGCTGCCAGGGAGGCTGTGGAGTCTCCTTCTCTGGAGATATTCAAGACCCACCTGGATGCCTACCTGTGTGACCTGGTGTAGGGATCCTGCTTTGGCAGGGGGGTTGGACTCGATGATCTCTGGAGGTCCCTTCCAACCCCTACGATTCTGTGATTCTGTGATTCTGTGATACTATTTTGTTTAAAAAGGAAGTTCTTGTACTTCTGAAGTCTGCAATTGTAGTCAAAATATGCAGACAAGGTTACATAAGAGAAACAGGAAATTAACTAATTGTGAGACCTTCTAGAAACACAAAGAGATGTTTTTTCTAAACAATAAATTCAGATATTCATGGTCACAGACTTCACTCACTCTCAGACACCCCAAAAAGCATAGAGACCCATCTGAGTGACCTACCCATGTGTGACAGGGCAAAGGAAGTACTAATCATGTCACCTCATTTGGTAATGATAAATTACTTTTTTTTTTTTTTTTTTTAACACCTTTTAAGAGCTCTGATACAACCTGTTTTGTGTTCTTCATCCTACCTAATACATAGCAAGATTTGTTCAGTGTTTCCTCATTTTCTGTATCCTCACTGATAAATGTAGTATATTTAATATATTTCAGCTGAGATAAGAGGGGGAACAGTACACACACTGTGGTGCTACCTTACTGCTGCCACCATCCTATTGCTGGCAGAAAGGTGTTCTGTCAGTCATCTGTTCTGTGACATATCAGATCATAGACTTACTGTCTTACTGGCCAACCCCCAGCTCACTATAACTTCCTGAAGGGAGGTTGTAGTGAGCTGGGGGTTGGCCTCTTCTCTCGTATAATTAGTGATAGAACTAGAGGGAATGGATTCAAGCTGCGCCAGGGGAGATTCAGGCTGGACATTAGGAAATATTACTCCTCGGAAAGGGTGGTCAGGCACTGGAATGCACTGCCCAGGGAGGTGGAGTCACCGACCATGGGAGTGTTCAAGAAACGTTTGGATGTTGTGTTGAGGACTATGGTTTAGCTGGGAAGTATTGGTAATGGTTGGACTAGATGATCTTCTAGGTCTTTTCCAACCTTGATAATTCTGTGATTCTGTGATGTGAATAATGTCAGATTTCTAGGTTTTAACCAGTCTATTGTTGTCTGTCACATCATTGGTTATTAATACATGCTATTATTTTGACACTTGTTCTACAGTGAGTTCTTTGGTGCTTTTACACACAGATGTGTCCATTAGTTCTTCATTGATAACCATCAATATTTCTGTTAAAATTTCTGTAGATGAATGCCTTGGACTGTTCTCTCTGGTTTGACTTTCACTGTCCTTTTGCAGTATTCATTTTTCCCAGTTCCCATTCTGAGATTTTCTCTGTCATTGCCAATGGCCCTTACTGTACACCCAGTCTTTACACCACCTATGTGCTTACCTTCAGTGAGGTCTTCAGTGAGCTTTTCTATTTCAGTAACTGATAAATTCCCCATCTTCCCTCTAATTGTTTCATCTGATGTCTTGGAAAAATTCAGCGGGATAAACTGAAAAATCTGAAGACAGCATGGTATATCTGGAAACCCTTCCTTATCTTTCAAGGGTTTTCTTAGCCTCATTCATCTATGTTGTATCCAGTACTTTCTCCTCTTCGGCATCTTCAGGATCTCCTGTTTCTTATCTTTCCCACATCAAATATCTCAGTTACCTCCCTCTGTCTCTTTGTCTCATTTACTACTCCTCAGCATTCCAAACACACACTATGTGAAATATAGCTGTTAAATACTTTTGCACTGCACACTGATAAACATCAGTAAGGGAGGCCATTGTCAGTTTGCCATGCATATAAAACAGCAATGAAATGATTTTTATTATCCCTTTTCTTGTTACCCACTGGCTAGTTAGGAGACTACAGGAAATGAAGAGCAAACCGTAACATAAATCACGTCTTTACTACCAATGAACACACAATGCATACATCTTTCTGTATGTTCTCCTTTTTACTTTGATTGTAATGTCCTTGCAGTGAGAAACTTCTGAGTGGAAACAATAAGGTTAAATGATTTTCTTCTGGGTCCTCCCAGGCCTATTGCAATACAAACACGACCTTTATTTTTAGTTTAAAAAATATCATTTTTTGAGAAATTATTGCAGAAGTCAAGCAATTCATCAAGCTTTTACCGCAGTCCCAGTTAAAATGAAAATGCAGTACTCAAGAATATTCACGACCTATTCTATAGATATTAGTAGATCCGTAATGGAAGTGCTGGGTACTTCTGTTAGGATTACTAAAGAACTGTGACTGTCTTTTGTCTCAGAATACACTTACATGATGTATATCTCTGTCCTTTATATGAAATTACTTCCTGTTAAACATCATAGAAAATGAGTCTCTGAAATCCATTTATTTTGATATGTAATTGTTCAGTCTAATTCAGTGCATAAAAATACATGGGTGATAGAAAATGGTATGAAAAACATAAAGGGGTGGATGACTACAGTGTAAAAAAAAACAACACTTAACCATGTCTTTGAGAGTTTCTCCTGTAGATGGGAATGCCTTTGTTACTTACATTATTTTTTCCTCTTTGAAGTTTCTCAGCCCAAGTAAATGTGGTGAACATCTTACAAATGTCTGTGATTTAATATCAGGAGGTCATGTAGTATCTTCTATTTAGTGGCTAATTTAGCATCTAGCTCAGCCTCTATCATTTTAAAGAAGTTACCACTAGAAATTATAGGTATATAATAAAATGCTGAAGCAGAAAACAACAGTAAGATCTGCCAAAGCAATTATATTTTGGGCAAAATAATTTAAAAAGTAGACAAATAGAATACACTGACAAGTGGTTCATTGCTCACTTCAGATTCCTTTAATGTGCTTAGTAAATCAGTATTTTTTGACAAAATAGCCATTTGGCAGAAATTCTTTTGTGTGCTGTATAAGCTGTCTTTTAGTTGCTCATGTAATTCTGCCTGCTGGGACTCTACTGTTCTGGATCATTAGACAGGAACAAGAATGTCTAATTTTTTGTATGGGATTGCATCACCGTGTGGTGTGATAATCGTATTCTATCAAGTAGCTACTATAACATAGGCCATAATGTGAACAGTGCCCCATACATTGTGCATTATTCTGGGTTTATATTTGCAATTAGCGTTCTGACAAAAAATTCCAAGTCAATATTTTCAGAAAACTGCTGTGAATTTACTGTTTTATTCATAGAACCTAGGAAACCCTCTGCCAGTGTAAATTGTCTTACCTCTATGTTTATTTCTGTTGTGGGTCATTTCAGTGTTTGAGTGCTAAAGATATTAGTGGAAAATATGAAAGTAGAGAGGAAGAAGAAGAGAAAGCTAAAATAATTAAAAGTCTTAAGGGACTTTATCACCATTAGTGTTGCTACACATCCCACTAGTAGTTCTATATGCAGTTCCACTCAACTGCATAATAAAATTATTCAAATAACTGACAACAAGGGAAGAAAATTAGAAACATTCATTGAAACCACACTGAGTTATACCAGCTGTGTCTATGTCCTTTTTGGCTTAATTTATATGCAAAACACTGGGAAGGCGTAAAGTCACAGAACTACAAGGCAAATGAAGGCTATTATATTACCAAAGAAAGCTGGATGCAATATTTTTGATGAATACAACTCTCTGTTATAAAGCTGTTGTTTCAGCAAAACAGAAATAGTTACTGGAAATGTATGAATTTTGCAAAGATTTTCATGAAAAAGTATCCAGTAGAGGGTGAAAAGCAAACTGAATAGTTAGATGAAGTATTAAACTTCTATTTTTGGCAGGAAGACGTTGAATATGTATGTAAATGGATGACTAGCCAAAAAAAATGGCAACAACAAAATTCAGTGTAGACAAATGTAAAGAAATGCACACGAAGAAAACAGTAACAACAACTAACACAAATCCTATCATTTCATAAAATGATGGGCTCTGAAGTAGTCATTACTACTGCAGAGAAAAATCTTGGGTTTGTGATAGATAATAGAAAACTTCAGCTCAGCAGCAGTTGAGAATCAGACCAAGTGCTGGGAAATAAAGAACAAGAAGTAAACATCATCTGCTGCTGTGTAAACTCATTTTCCCACGGCTTATACACTGAATGGAGTTCTGGTCCCTCCATCTTTTCAAAGATAGGTTGCCACTGGGGAAGGTTGAGAGGAGGGCAAGAATGACTAAAGGGATGAAGAATATCTGTGCAGTTTGATAGAGATCTGCAGACCTGAGAGAGGCACGGGAAGGCTGAAAGACTGTCTTCTAGAATGAGAATAAGGCACCATGAAATGTAACTAGTGGTAGCCATGTTCAGAATAACTGTAAAGAACCAGTTCTTCATGAAACAATAACAAATCTGATAATGTCTTTGTCAGGGAATGCAGCTCTTCAAAGGTGCACATCAAGTGATTATTACACAGATAAATGTACTTGGAGCCATCTTTTGAGATAGAAACAGTGACTATCCAGATTACTGCAGATCCATCTGGCTTTTGTTGGATCACATCCTTTATTCTGTGGGCCTTAAATTGTATTTGTGATTAACTACCTGTATATGTATATTTTTTATGACAGTTGAATAATTTCAATTTGCTCATATTTGATATGTTTGTTTTTCACATTAATGTGTCACCTGCTCCACTTGTATTATCCAGTCTGTCTGGGTTCTACCTAGCTGTATAACAGCTTTTGAGTGGAGCCTAGAGGTCAGGATGTGGTTAAATCAGTGAGCTAAGGAAGGTATATTACTCTCTCATCTGCACTGACAGTTTGCCTATTTGTAGATGAGTGTAAGAACATTTCACAACATAGTGGAATAGAGGTATGCTGTGCCTTTGTTTTATTCCTTTTTTTCCCCCCTGTTCTTCTCAGGTATGCTCACTACTTACAGAAGATGATCATTTAATTCAAAACACATGCAGAAGCTATGTGGAAAGCCCTGATTGCTCAGCTGCAACCATGAGATGCTGTGTCCTGCCGCTGAGCAGGAAGGTGACATGTTCCCAGAGTTGAGTGACCAACACCCCTGGGTGGTGAGAGGAGTGACACAGCTCTGCTGAGCTCTGTGCCTGTATATCTCTGGATCTTTTTGTCCTCCAGGCAACCCTCAGCAGTATCCTCCTGTGGTGAAAACTGTGCGTCTTGGGTGATTGTTTGATTTTCAGGGACCTGGGTGTCTCTCAGTCTCTTACAATGTCAGTTCCTGTGAATGAGAGCCATTTCCAGAGCAGAGCTTCAACCCATTTTCCTCCCCCTGAAACAGTACTGAAATAGCTGCCTCTCACACATTACAGAAGTAGTAATGAGTCTCCTACATAAAAGCTTAGAGCTCTACTGTAATAATTTGAAATATGAAAGGTGGATTTGTTCCAGTGATCCAAAATAGAATCAGCTGTATGGAAAGCCCTCTAACAATTATCAGGGCTCCAGGGGTACAACTGACACATTTTTGTTTTCCTTTCTTTCTTCTTCTGTTTTTGACAGTAAGCTATAAACCAATATCTGAGCAGGTAAGAAAATCAGCCAAGGCTGAAATGAAACAGGTATTGCAGCTGTAAAGCAATTTCAACAGTGCCCTTGCTTTCAGCAGCCAAGTATATTACAAATTCTCTGTATCCCTTTTTTTCTTGGAAAACTGCACAGAACATCTACAACAATCTCGCAAAATAAGTTATCACTAATTGTTGGACTTTAAGTTAGTGGGTCTTCCTAGCTAAGTGAGTCTGATAGCTCACTGACCTTGGGTATGAAAGGAGAACTACATCTGATTCAATAAAATGGTTGATATTTAAATAACAAGGGCCTGAGAGAAGCTCTGCTCTGAAAAAATTAGTAGTAGGATGCACAGTGTGCAGGCCACCCAGCTGAACATGGGCTGAAGCAGTAGTCCAAAATAGAGCTGTGTTCTGCACCCTGAACCACTTAAATGATCACCTTCCTCTTTCTTCCCAGTATGCCTCCAGGTCACAAAAGAAGGTATGAATTCTGTTCAAGTAGATCAGTCAACATACCATAAACTTTGTTTTCTTTTCTGCATTTTTTATAATTATTAACATTTTCCTGTGTTTTTATCCTGTGCTGAAAAGTCCTGTACAATCTACACTGACTGTCTAAAGCTCCATGAGGTATATTAGATATTTGCAGTACCAGAAGATATTGGTCACACAATTATTATCACAGGTGTTATGTCTCAAGTCTGGTAAAGGTGAAAATCTGGTGAAAAGCAGTTCAGAAAAACAACAACAAATCAAAACCAAAACCAAAACCTCCTCAAAGTCTTTTGGAATTTCTTTATTGAATCTTAGAATCATTACGATTGGAAAAGACCACTAAGATCATCTAGCCCGGTCATCAAAGAGATGGAAGTGATCAATATTTATACAAATCTCTACACAGTCATTAAGTCTGAATGATGCTGTTCACAACTGCATCTCCAACCCAAGATTTCCCAAACACGTATGTTTCTCTATCTAAACAAAATACCTCATGAATCTCATGATATACCAAGTATTATCTCAGCTGTGAACAAAACATTCAGAATTACACATAAGTGGTGACAAAGGAGTATGAAAAGATTATGTTCAGTGAGTTTGAAAGTGTTTGGTGTACACAGAGAAATTACATGTTCTGTAGTCTTTAAGCAATTTGATTTAGGTGTTAGTAGATATAATTTTTTCATATTATTGCAGTTTAATGATGTTCAGTCTATTGGTGAGCCAAAGGAGGCTCTTAAGAGGCTTGTTAAAACTCTCCTACTAGATAAAAAAGAAAGATAGAATGATGGCCTTGTTTCTGATCTGGAGAAAGTCCTGCAGCCCATTTCCAGGCTGATACTTAATCACATTTCCAAGACACATAAATATATTACTGAGAAGCGAAAACTTTGTGTCTGAAATGAATCAAACTGAAATTCAGTAACCATGAGTCTTCAGAAAAATTCTCAGCAGAACAACTATGAGCAGTCCTTTACAAAGTCTTTACTTACATAGACTTGTATGAGCGGAAATGAAAAGTGAGCTATATTCTTGTTCCAAAGAGGGCATTTATGTCCGGGAGTCCTTCCTGACACCATTACTATATGAGGAGGGTCAGATGCTTCAGAAAAGGAAACAAAGTGGAGATCATGATGTAGATGACTACTAAAAGGGTCAGATGAGGAAAACAGCAAGAAACAAATTGGGAGTTACGTGTCTTTGTTTGAGATGTCTTCACACACACAAACCTCATTCTTTCAAAACCGATGTTGGTCAGTAATTAAACAGACCATGGGGCCAGGGACATAGAATAGTCGTCACTCTATGTTTCTGATGCAATGAATATTGAAATTGAACACAAAGCTTAAAACAGCAGTGCCTGATATAAGAATGGGAGCAAACACTAGCATGCATCAGCAAGGTCTCTTCCTCTGTATGCTCACTTTACACTTAAGAAGTCTGCTGATTAAACTGGTCTCTAGACAATATGGGGAATAGGTCTCAATCTTCCTTGTCTTGGACATGTGACTCAACTACTGAGCTGTCTGTAGAGGCTTTGAAGGAGGCTGAGGAGAAAAGGAAACCGCAGTGAAGTTTTAAAAGAAAATTATTGCCTCTGTGTAATGTCTGTTAATTTCCGATAGCTCTTTTCACTGTACATTTACTGAATTGAAGTGATTATTAGATACTGATGAGAGAACAATCAATTTCTAGACTCCATATGATTCTGACATAATTTGACAAACCTTACAAAGTATGAGGCAAGGGCTAACTGCTAACTGCTGGGCAACCTACTTGGAAACCTGTGAGGCTTTCAAGACTAGCTAGCAGTTGAACGGAGACTTGAGAACTGCAAATTTGAATATAGGGAGCCTAAATTCTGCAAAAAATTCTGTTGCCTGCTATTTTCAAAGAAATTTCAAGTCAAATGCTGGGGCTTTGCACTCACTGTGAGATGGCTGCTGTCCTCTGCAGCACTGTTGATTCAAACCAAAAATCTTGACTGCTTATAACTTTCCAATATGAGCTTGTACTGACCTTCATATTCTGTGTACCTGGTGAGCCTGTGATATGACTTACTCATACACCTTCCTGTTTATATCATGGTTTACCATTTTTGTTATTGCCCACAGAAGAATTTCTTTAATTTTCTAAAAGTTTATTTTTCATGACACAAAAAACCTTATTTCAAATGGTTCTTCCCTTGTCTTGTGACTCCTTCCTTCCTCTAAATCTGAGCAAAAATATTTTTTTAGTTAAAAGAAAAATGATTTTTACAACCTTATAGGTGTGAAGCACACAGCTTGTGAAGCTTAGTGTGAGAAAAAAGGACTTTTTTTTAGATGTTTGTTAAAATATTGGCACAGTACCAGACAGCATACATCTTTTCTTGATCTTTCCAGAATGCTTCAAAAAAATATTTAAAAAAAATATTATTATTCTTGTACAGATCGGTAGGCCAAATTTATTTCCTGTGTTTAACTCTTAATAGTTCCCTACAGAGTAAATCAGAGGAACAAGTTAAGATGTGTTATTTCTAAGCACTTGGCTATTGAGAACCCTGGCCAATTGTTAGTATTGTTTGCATGTACAATTGATTTATATATTCTTCCTGAATGTTTGTAAAACAGGCAACCTGTTCTGCCCTCCAAGGGAACTATTTATAAATTGAAATTTTATTGGGAGAATTCAATCCTAAAGGATGAATATTTGCAGCTCATAAGAGAGCAGTGTGATATACAGTTCAAAGGGAATAAATATATTTGAAAAAATGAAAAGAAAGAACATTTGGTTACTTTGACTGTTGGAGTAGTAACAACTTACTTGGGAGCATTGTTACTGCAATAGCCTTTCAGTTTATTTTGGGCTGATTAAAATTGTTTCAAAGGCTCAGAATTTCCTGTTACTTTTCCATCTATTCAGTTCATACTTGTGTGGATGCTTTTGCTTTTGCTTCTGCTTCATGGTTATTCCAGATGCTGCCCCACTTTCTTGTTTTGCTGGAATAGTTTTTGTCTTTCTCACCAAAGCCCTCCCTCCCCCACCCCCATTTATTTTATCTGGCAAATGAACCCCAGATAGTTTTCTGGACACTGATAAGAAACAAAATTATCCAGCTGGTGCATGTTCCTATAGTTTCTGCCTTAATGTAATGAGTAAGGTCGTGGTTACAGCAGGGCTGGAAGGTTAACCTAGTATTTCCATACAATTATATATATATATATATATATATATATATATAAAATTTACTACTGAAATACTGAAAACTAACTTCAGTGAGTTGGTGCACGTGGAGATAAAATAGGCATATTTTATTAGCGGTTAAGAGGTTAAATGTGACTTGCATGGTTCTATGTTTTTTTTTTATGTAATTATCTGAGTAATTGTTTGAGCAATGTCACTGTTACACAGGAAGCTAAAAAAGAAAATCTCTTTTTCCAATTACAGCTCTATAAATAAGTCAAGGAAATGGTTTTCATATATACTTAATGGCAGAAAAAAAACCCCAAAACAGCATGAAGTGTGCATACAGTCAAAACTCACACTTGGGCAAATATTTTGCACCTTGAACTCTGAAAGTTTATGTTTCTTTTATTTATTAATATATTATTTTTTTGTGTGTAAGAAACAATCAGCTTTTCATTAGCACCTACATTCTTTCTCAGTACATTTTTTTCTGTTTCACAAACATGTTTACCCTTTAAAAATATACTGATCTCAGAGTCTCTCCTGGCACCCTTTAATAAGCTGCTATAGGGCAGCCTGATGTTCTTTTCTATTGGTGAAAATAAAGTCCATCACTTTTACCACCTGAAATGCTGTGAGAGGATCCACATTAGGATCCACATTCTCTTATACAATCGAGCAAATTTCTGGAGCAAACTGTATATTGTCTCCACTACAAATTGCTTGTAATTCCACCATCAAAGTGACAGCTGTCATGAAAACAGTTTGCTGCCCTTATAACAAAAAAAAGTCCCAAAGGTTTTTACTTAGACAAGGAAGAATTAGGAAGAATGCAACAAAAATCATCTAAAATTTCCAACTTTTTCCCTTCTCTTCCATACTATATTTACTCGATTTTTTTGTCAAGATTTCAGTGTGTAGAGGATCCTAGTTACAAAGATTTGACTGATAAATCACCTTTGAGGGGTCATCCCTGAATGAGAAGGGAGAAAGAAGGTCTTCTTATTACACGTGAGAGCAAAAAGGAAGGCAAACAACTTGACCTGTAAGTGCCAGATCACAGCAGGAGAATTCTTAGGGGAGGAAGAAAAGATCAGACCAAAGGACAAGGATGTTGACTCTGTGTATGTATTTGTATGTATGAACCCAAAGATAGTCAGACAGACAGATAAATGTGTTTTACATGAAGTGTGATTGCTGAAAGAGGCTAAAGAGTAGTAGGTTACAGTGGCATCAAAATGGCAGAAATTAAGTGCTTGACCAATCATTTACTGCAGGGACAGGAAAAAAAGGTCATCTGTGAAAGCCAATTTTCCTAAAAGCACTGCATGATTTTTTTCCTTCCTGCCTTTAAATGAGATGTCTGACTTTCTTTTTTTTTTGAATCGTGTATCTGTTTGCCTTACATTAGTAGCTATATCTTGTTCTTCTGCATTACTTCCCCTTTGAAGTACCCAAGCAATTGTGCTTCTCCTGGAAAAGATGAATACCAGGAAATATTGGTATTAGAAATCCTTGAGAAACTGCCAGTTCTCCTATTTACCACTCTGCTTTTGACAAAATATCATGGCAGTGATGCTGAAGCTCCAGTTCTCCTTGTACTTTGCTCTTCCTATTTTTTTTTAATGTTCTTTTTTTTTCCTTCTTCAGTTAAATGTCAAGTTATTTGTTTCTGTCCTAGAATAAGATCATTTTTATTTTTCACCGGATGTGCCCCAGCTCCACAGCCTTTAGGCACCAAGATAATCCCAGGGTCATATATCTGTCAAATACTTCTTGACCAGCCCTTTCTCTCTGGTTTCTGAAGTAACAGCCTCACCTTGTTCACTGAACAGTGAACACACAAAATGTTGTCTTGGCTCCTCATGATTAGGAGAAACAAACCTGCCTCTGCCATGGCAACATGGAGATGCCAACAGCTTGTTTTCTTCCAGAATCTGTACAGCACTAAAAAGGTAAACTGAGGATGAAAGCAACACCTACATCCATGACAGAGGGCATCAGAGATGTAAGGAAGAGGATAAACATACAGCCATTCAAAGTGATCAAATCAAACAGGATCCCATCCTTTAGATCTGGCAAGTTACCATACTATGGGTACAAAAGCAGCACTTTAATACGGTGACATTCAACAGTGCTCCTAATCCAAAAGCTGGGGAGCTGCATCTCGATGTGTTTAGAGATTACTGCTTTTATATACACCCAGACCAGCAGCTGAGCATGGCATGGCATCAAAGGAAAGCATTGCTTTCCTTTTATACTTGGCAGCATGATTTACGGAGAGAGCTCTCTCCCTCAGGAGATCAAAGTAGTGTTTGCTACAGACACCTTGCTCACAGAGAAAGCAGCAGTGGGAGAGCTTGAAGCAGTTTTCTCCTGTGCTGCCTAATGCTTCCCTCTCTGTGCTTATTATTTTCTGTTTTTCTTCAAGACCAACAATTGGTGACTTTAAAGATGAGAGATCTGTTGAACACTGGAGACATTTTTCCCAGACTTAAAGCTAATGAGAGGCTTACAATAAATAAGAAATAATGGTTCTGAATGTCATCTATTTCCTCTCCACATATATATAGAAACCAAATATTTTGTAGACAGTTAAGTAAATAGTCAATAATGAAGACAGAACTCATTAGAACAGTGTCTTAATGAGTCTGCCAGAAATAAATACCTGTGTTTACTATTCTATTTCTTCAATGCAGGATGCTCCAAGTACAAATCCCAGTTCTGTATTTTTTACTGGAGGAATTAACATTTCTTTTATAGATAACAACTGGTGGAAAGCACTTTTACTACTCCTTTGAAGCTTGTATATGTAGAAAAAAACTGTTACACTTCATACTCTATAAACTTTACTGTTTTCCTCCAATTTCAAACCAAATTAAGTCAGAACTACATTTACAGGGCTGAAATGTGATTAGCAATTATTGTTGCTCATACATTATTTATGGAGCTGTCATTTTATAAGCCAATTACAGGCATTGATATATTGTTTCATACATTCTTCTGAAATGGCAACTGATTTTAAATTATGTGTCTTAGTTTTGTATTTTTGAAAAAAAAGTAATCTCTGTTGTTAAAAAAAGAATATAATGCTTCTGTTAGAAACTGATTACCCATAACCTATGAATCAACAGAGCTCATCTTACTATCTACTTTAACTGATTCAGAGAAGAAGTTTCCCTAACAAATACGAATATACTAAGACTAAAAAGATCAATCTATTAACTGTCAGTTGAGATGCTCAGTTTATCAGTCTAGGTCATTCAAAACAGCACTAGGATTTGATTTATCATGAACACAGATGTGCTATTTTACTTGGCATTTTCTTAGTTTTGTTAAAATTTCTCATTAATAAATTTAAATACAAATCTATTCATTTTCATATAGAAATTACTTATTAATAATAATATTTGGTCTTAGTACATCTTTGTATATGAAGCTGCTGTGTTGATGGAGGCTGCTTATAGTTTACCCAGACGGCAGTATAAATACAAGAGGAATGAGATTGGATGCTGAAAACTATCATTTGCAAGCTTCTATTTCTAAAATAAAAAATGTCATACTGCACCTCACACTCTACTCTCTCACAGACCGAAAGGACATAACTCAATAGACTGTCAAAACTTCCTAGCATCTTTGTGAGTCAGGAAAGGGAGAAGGCATTTTGGCCAACTTAATTTCAGAGAATTTCCCCTTTCATCTCCTGTTTGCCAGAAGGCTCTGAGGACTGAGCTGTGCCTTTCCAGAGGCCTGTCGTGTGCCCTTGTACCTCCCTTACTCCTGTCCAAAATACCAACAGACCTCATCTAAGAACAGTTTTTTGATTTTCAAAGAACATCAAACATCTCTTCCCTCCTTTTTACTTTTTGCCTTTTATACATGCCTGCAAGATCCACATTTTCATATTTACAGTATTTCAGATATTGCCTCCTTTTTTCTATCCTTAATTTGCCATACCTTTCCTTTTCTTCCTGTCCTATTTGTCTGATGTTAATGCACAGGTCTTACTTTTTTCCTGATCAAATTGCCTCAAATTGGTCTTGAGGTTATGCTTCCTTACATTCTGCGTCAGCAAACTAAATTTTTCACTAATGTGTTACGCAGAAACAAAGTTCACCATTATTAGAGTTTTTGGCTTGTTGCTTCAGAAGCGCTCGGTCAATCTTTCCTTCATTTCTTCTGCTGTAAGCATCACCTTTGTCTTTTTTTGGACTCTATTCTACTGTCAGTTAGGAAATATATTTCTCCCCAGGATGAGCAGTCTGCAGTGGTAATCACTCTCCCCACATCTCTCCAGGGGATAGAGGGGTTGGAACTAGATGATTTTCAATGGTCCTTTCCAACCAAACCATTCTGTGATTGATTCTGATTGACTTTGAAGCTTCTTAATTGCTTTCCACTAACTGTAAAATACTAATGGTTCGTGTTGCCTGCTAACATGACAGCTCATATTGTTGTACTGTTGGGAGGGCAGAGCTATTTAAAAAGCATCCAAGATCATTTAAATAACAGAAAAGTAGCTGTTACCCCAATACACAGAAGAGAAGTACACATTTTTTAAAGGTACAACTAGAAGGAATTGTCTCACTGCGTGCGCTCAGGACTGCCAGATTTGACAGCTCCAAGCAAATATTCTGTTCCAGTGTCGTGTGCTGTTTCCTCAGCTGCTGAAGTGTCTAAGTGAGAGCCAGTGGAGAATTTCTGTATCACGTTGTAACAGCTGTGTGAACAACAAACGACTTCAGAAAGTAAAGGAGAAAGGTGGGTAGGCCAGAAGGCACCTCTGGAGGTCTGTCAATCCAGTTCCCCTGATCAAAGAGGGCCTGCTACAGTAGGTAGCTTAGGGCTGTGCCCAGTTGGCTTGTGTATATTTCTAAGAGTGGATATCTCACAGCCCCTTGGTACAAACTGTTTCAGTGTTTGGCCACTTTCACATTAAAATCTTTTTCTTTACGGCTGTTCCAGTTTTTTAAAGTGCTTTAATTTCTGCTTGTTACCTCTTGTTCTGCAACTGCACACCTTCAAGAAAATTCTGGCTCTACTTTCTCTACAGTTTTCTGTTAGCTGTTTAGAGCCATAAGATCATCCCACCAACAGCCTTCTCCTCTCCATGCTGAGTAATTGCAGACCCTGCATCATCTCCATGTACAGCATGCTCTCCAGACCCCAAACAGCTTGCTAGCCTTTTATCTGCTTGTTCCTGGATGTCAACATCTGTCTTCTACTGTGAAGCCCAAAACTCACAATTGAACTCCAGATATGGTCTAGCAAGCTCTGAACGTAACTACTTCCCTTGACCTACTGGCTTAACTTCTGCTAATATAGTCCAGGAAGCTTCAGTCTTATGTGCTGCAAAGTTTCATTGTGATTCATGTTCAAGTTACCCACCAGAATTTGTGGGTCCATTCCTTGTCCCAAACTGCCCTCATACATGGGGTTATCCCATCTCTGATGCAGGGCTCTGGATATGCCTTTGCTAGACTTCCTGCCAGATCAAGTGATTGAGAAATTTTAAGATGTTTACTGATTTTAGGAAGAGATAATAAAGTGAAGAAGATGGTTCCAAGAAACTTTATGTTGTCAAAAAATCTAGCAGGTGAAACAGTAAGCCACAGGAAATTTCATAATGCACTTAGCTTATAGAATTGTAGAACTGTTTGAGTTGGACGGGTCCCTTAAAGGTCATCTACTCCAACACCTTTTCAATGAACAGGGACATACCCACCACCTCTCTGGGCAACCTGTTCCAGTGCTTCACCATCTTTACTGTAAAAAACTTTCTTTTAAAATCCAATCTAAAACTCCCCTCTTACAGTTTGAAACCATTTCCCCTTGTCCCATCACAACAGAACCTGCTGCCCCCTTCTTTCTTACAGCCATCCTTTTGATACTGAAAGGCCTCTTTCAGACTTCTCTGGAGCCTTCTCTTCTCCAAGATGAACAGCCCCAGCTCTCTCAGCCTGTCCTTGTAGAAGAGATGTTCCATCCCTTGGATCATTTCATTTTTCTGGCCCAAAACCTTATACTGGAATCCCTATTCTCTTCCATTCAGGAGCTGCAGATATGTGCATTCAAACACAACCATAAACTTCTGAATACAAATACATACACATCACCATGGATTTCTGTACATTCCAGTGAGATCCATTAAAACATAGAATCAACAAAGAAACAGAGATCCTTTGGCACTTAGACCCAGAAAAGGCCTGAAATGAATGTAAAAGTAAGATAGCATAAGGTCTGTTACTCATGATGGTACTGTTTTGATCACAGCATCATGAATGTTATGCCCGGGTGTTGCATTATTCAACTGTGGCCTTGGCCATTCAGTTATTCTGCTGGCTCTGTTTGGAACAAAGTCTGACATTGCTTGTAACAGGGCCTTGAGACATTTTAAAAACTAGAAAATGACTCAGATGAAGAGCTGAAGTATTAACAGTACTGTTTCTGAAACAGTAACTACCACAAGATGGAGGCGCACACTGCATACTGAAGTGATCACTGGAAACATTTTTTGAGAATGTGGTCAACATGGAAAGAATTTTATGTCCCCTTCCCTTGCAAAACTAACAGCACTATTTGCAGTCTGAGAATCTGTACATTGTGCTCTTTTCAGACTTGGGGATTTATGTATGTACTAAGACTAAGACTAAGATGTATCACATATATCCAAATGGAATCCTTAACTCATTGAAAGCTGTGGCAAAAAGTCTACTGATACACAAAATCTTGTTTTATATCTCTAGAGCTTTTATTATTATTATTATTATTATTATTATTATTATTTTTTTTTTTTTTTGGTGAGCATGTCTTGTACATGTTAATGTCAGCTAAATAAGAGAACTGATATCTCCTCATCAGCACGTGTTCATTTACTCTACATGCCTCGCTTGAACCCAATAAACTGTTAGTGTTCTGAGCTGTAATAAGTCATTAAATGATTTTAAGAGCCCAGGAAAACAGATGGAGAATCTTCAGGGCATACCATCTGATGAATTTAGAACTATAATCCTACTGCAAGAAAAAAGTGTGCAGTTATATACACACGAGATAAAATTCCACAAAAATTAGGCTTTGCCTATTAGTGTGGCTTATGCGAGAACTGCACGTCTGTATTTGTAAGGTTGAAAGATTCATAACCTGATAGCAAGAATCGAAGT
This sequence comes from Perdix hodgsoniae, assembly GCA_035772895.1. Classification (NCBI taxonomy): domain Eukaryota; kingdom Metazoa; phylum Chordata; class Aves; order Galliformes; family Phasianidae; genus Perdix; species Perdix hodgsoniae. The sequence goes on from JAPSGF010000055.1 coordinate 2,529,503, forward strand.
ATATTCCTTTTCAATTACAATTAATAAACAACACCTTAGCCTGAGCAAAGCGGTGAATTTTGAAGGGGTTTGGGGGAATTATAAGCCAGATTTGGAAAACCCAATGGCCACCAGAAGCTTCATCAAATGCCACTGACGGGAACACAATGCACCCAGCCTGCCACAGGCATGGATTTTCTGTGCTGCTTACAGTGACAATGCACTGTGAATAAAATCTGCTCACAAGTGACCTTTCATTACATAAAACGGCAGATGGCAGCCTACAGCCAGTTTTTTTTGCTGTGCTGTTTGGTACAGTAATTAATAAACAGAATAACTCTAAAAGAGATTTTTTGTTGGAAATTTCTGGTATATCTAGGTGTTTAGAAATTTGAAAAAGGAATGTTTGTGTTTCTGCCTTCTCTCCATGTCATAGCTGTGCTAATTTGTATTTTGGGAGGGTGAGGTTCTCCACTTTCCCCCTTTCTGTTGGTGAAATTTATTGCTGCAGTGTAGTCAGCTCCTGAAAGAAACTGGGCAGCCGAAGCTGATTTTCAGCCAGCATGAAGGAAGTTTTAGGTTGCTGAATGTCCCTGACTGTAGTGTTTGGTGAACAAAAGATCACCAAAGTGACCCTTCTTGTTTTTAGTGTTTGGCCAAAAAGGCCTTCATAACAGTTTTCACTTCCTACTGAAGTCCGCTTTAAAAGAAATAACTGAAGAGGATCTCCCATTTCCCTGGCTGCCTGCTGCTGTGCAAAGGCTGCTCCTAAAGTAATGCTTCTCGTTTTACTGTTTTGTCCCACAGTGTCAGAGCTTATCCATGTGAATCAGCAGATTATGACCAGAGAACTGTGTCCAGAGCTGAACATTGGCTTAAATGTGTTGGAAATTATGGTGGCAGCACTGGAATATTGAAAAAGTGGGTCCCACAAATGCTATCACAGGAACAGGAAGAGCACTGCATGAAAGTCTGTCAGAACCTACTGAATCAATAGAAAGCTGAAGGTAACAGTTTCCTAGATTGTGTCATATCTGGTGACAAGATTGGAGTCACCACTACAAGCCAGAAGCAAGATGGCAGTCCATGGAGCAACTATGTGAATTCTCCATCAAAGAAAACATTAAAGGCTCAGCCCTCAGCAGGTAAATTGATGTGCACTGTCTTTGCGAGTACATTCATAACTTGAGAAAATACAGCTTCCATGTGGCATTCCTCTTATGACTGGTCAACAAAACAAAGCATTCTATCCAGAGGGAAGCCTTATATAAATGCTGAATGATGGGCTTGATAATAGACTTACCATTTTGATCCACACACGCCCAAACCAATGCACAGTACAAGGGACCCTGCTGAAATCAGTGAAAGCTTTGTTTCTTACTTCAATATGATCAGCATTTTAATTACCCATTTTAAGCATGGTTTTTAAAGAGTTGGCACTGCGGGTTTCAAATATCTTTTGTGTACAAAATTTTGCACAAGCAGCTAATACGCTAGTTGTTCCTTTAACACTAAAATGGCCACAATTACATGTTACAAGCTAAGAATAGTAGAATGGCAGTCTATTTGCAAAGGATTTTCTTTGGATCAAAAATGAGAAAGAACAATTTTTTAAAAATGTGGTCTTTCAGCACAATGTGATTTTAGAGACGCAAAGGGAAATTCTATGTATATTCATTAGGTAAACTATGAGTCTATTTCTTTCTTTAATTTGCTGAGGAAAAATCTAATCACAAAAAGATTTTTATAATATTAAAAAAAAAAGCCATTACAAACATTGCCAACAGGATATTATATCAATAATTCAGGATAACTTTTGCAAAATATGGAAATATTATTGGGACATTTAAAGTGGAAAATCACAAAGTTCCTAATACCCTATTTCATTGGAGAAGATTTGTCTCACCTCATTTGTTACCCTGCCATAGATTAGAAAAATCTAAGGAAAGTCACCTTGAATGCTACTCATAGAACAGGGCTTGATCTTCTTGTGAGCTACCACCGGCCTTTTCTGGCCTTGAGATTTGTCTCCTTGGATCAGTAGGAACAAAAACATAATCTCAGAGTCTCAATTTTGTAACCCTCTTCTATATTCTTGTGGTGGTTTGACCCTGGCCAGCAGCTAAGCCCCCTCTCAGTCACTCACTCCCTGCAAGGGAGTGGGGAAAAATATTGAGAGAGCAAAAGCATGAAGACTCTCTGCTCAAGATAAAGACAGCTTAATAAGTAAAGGAAAAGCTGCTCATGCAATTAAAGAAAAATAAGGAATTAATTCTCTACTTCCTGTCAGCAGGCAGATGTCCATTCATTTCATGGAAAGCTGGGCCTCAGCATGTGTAATGTAAGTAACTTCAAAGGGAAAATACTGCAACCATGAACATCCCTGCATCCTCTTTTTCCCAAGCTTTTATCTCTGATCTGTAGTCAGCTGCCCTGACTATGCCCGTCCTGGCTTCTTGCACAGCCTCAGCCTCCTCATCGGCAGGGCAGAGTAGGAACAAGAAAACTTCAGTGCTCTATAAGTACTGCTCAGGTACAGCAAAAACACGGGTTTGCTATCAACACTGTTTTAGTCACAAAACCAAAACATAGGACCATGCATGCTGCCATGAAGAAAATTAATGCTATCCCAGCCAGACCCAGTATAACTCTTCAACAAGCTTAAGAACAAGGAAAGAGCCAGAAATTCAGCCTTAACAGTCTTTCTAACCACACAGACTTTGAATTCATTCAACATAATCAAAATGAGTGATGATAAGGCGTAAGACATTTTTCATGAAAGTCTCCTGCTAAGAGAACTTAAAGGGGGCTTTTTTGAAACGGAAATAAAGCAATAATTCTTTGCGTTGCATTTAGAGCACTTCTTCATTTATGTATTAAATACCTTATGAAGTTGTAATTATAACTACGTGAAACATTTTAGGAGAAATTGGACTTTCTTTTTCCAGACAGTCCCAAGTAAAAGACATCTGCCATTATGCCCATTGTTACAGTCTAGGAGCCATCTCTTGCAAGGTTAGCAAGTGTGGTTTGAGCTATGCCAGCTGCTTCCAGGGGAGATGCTCTGTGGTTCCCTGGACATTAAGAGCATGTGCATGTAGGATAACTGATACATAAACCAAAACGCAGGAACTGAAGAGATCTGCCAGATGGTCTGAGGAGCCTTTTCTCTGGTGAGGATATTCTTTTGAAGGCTTATGGAAGGATTTGTAGAACCTCACTGAAAATAACCAACAGAAATTCACCTTCACAGAATGGCCAGGGTTGGAAGAGACCTCAAGGATCATAAATCTCAGCCTCCTCTTATTGCATCACTGTTTCCTGTGTGTTGAGTGCTATGTACAATATTTATTTTCAGTTGCTTGATGGTATCACTGGTTCTGTAAAACTGTCATCAGGAATAACAGAATTGGGCAGGGTTTTACAGATTTCTTTTCTTTCCTCTTTGCCTGCAGACAGCACTGATTGTCATATTTCAGTGGTAGATTGGAAGATGAGATTATAACTATCAGCCTTTCTGGAGAGTAATTTTCCATTAATTGTTCTCATAATACTGTAATAACGGAATCAGAAACAGGGAATATTAACATATTACCGTTACCTTCTGCTACTGGAAGGTGGCTGAACTACAACTGCAAGACAGAAACAAATGTTTCCCAAATTCTACTGTACGTACTGATTGTTCAGCTCAGCAAATGCAGCAAATCAAATCCAAATCCTCTTCTCAAGTCACAGTAGTTTACAGGCTGGTTCAGCCTGGTTCCGTGACTAGTGGGGCAGAGGGATTCGCAACTCCGTGCCTCCAAAAAGGGGAAACAGGGGACCCTGAATGATTAAAAACAACGGCAACAATCTGAAGAGAAACAAACTAACTTACTAAATAGGGTATCAGAATGCAGGATAACAAACTATAATACAATATAATAAAGTATAGCTAGAATTGGAGCTAATAAATCAAATAAAATGAGAGTGTCCAAAAGCTGTAGGCCTTACACTGGTGCTGAGGCGATGCGCGTGGTAGGGATGAGCAGCAGGGAGAAGAGCTGAAGAAAAAAGGGCCATCAGGTGATCTTGCCAGGGGTTATATCTCCTCTCTGAACTCAAAGTCCTCTGGGGTGTGTAGTTCTTCCCTTCCAGACAGGCGCCTGGAACTGGAGCATTAACTCTTTAATTCCCAGTGCACTACATGATGTTATGATGTGGAATACCAATAACCACAAATCATAAAACCATGACATAAAGTATCCTGAAAAAATTATCAATCAGCTCCAGAGATCTCTCCTGTTTGTAATACATGTTCTGTGCTCCAAAACCCCATATTTGTATATCACTATTTCTCTCGCATGTATAATACTGTCTTCATACAACTGTTGTGCAGTTGTTAGTTTGCTAAGGCTTATGTAAATCCCAAAGTTATTAGATTGCATTCTCCTTTTCTTCACTCTCTCTCTCTAGTTCTGATATTATACTTCACATTGCTGTAATAAAATTTAGTTTAGTTTCCTAATTGGCAACATATGCAATAATGAAGAACTTATCTCCTAGCAAATATGTTTAGAATGACTGGACTGGAAATATTTGCAAGAGAATTTTAAATTCACACCTCTTTCTTTTCAGTGCAAAAGAAGCTGTGTGTGAGAGATACTGGTAGAAAAAAAAGGGATAGAGAAGGAAGAAATGTGGACCAAGTAACAGAGAATGGCATGCATGGGATCAGATTTGAAAGGAACAGTTTTCTGTGTTTATAAGTTTGTTGAAGATTCAGAATTTGAATTTTCTCTTGTGTGTGCTGATACTAAATTTGTGCTTGCGTATAAAAGAGAACACACAAGTACACATAATCCTGACTCACTGCACAGATATGCCTGCTAGCTGCTCATGGCTTTTACCTTTTGGGCAGTGGGAGTGGTGGCTGAGGTTTGCCAGTATGGTCAGGCAGAGCAGAGGCATTCTCCTAGCTACTGTCAAAGCTAGATAGGAAGATAGATAGGGAAGACAAAGGCCAATCCCTTGTTTACCTCAGGGAAAAGCCAGTAGGAACAGCATGGTATTTAACCTTAAAACTCAGAAAATTCAAGTGCTAGAAAAACAGAATTTTAAGTTACAGATTCTGTATCAGTGCTGTAGAAGCTGCCACGATTTGTTGTTAAATGTTACCCTTTAGGGAGTACTGTTTGCTTGTTAAAGACAGCTTGTGTAACAGGAAGGAATGTTAAATAGAGAGGAGCACATTCTTAAAACTTCTCTTTCTCTGACTTGTATCTGAATGGCCACCAGGTACAGTTTGTCTTTTAGATTTGCACCGTTGTTAAAGTTAGGGTTTGTACCCTAGAGATAGTGGTGTGTCAATCACATTGGTCCTTTAATGTAATACATAAAGCTATGTTTCCAATGTCTGTATTCATTTATTTCAGTTTTCATGATTTAGCGACAGTGCCTCATTCATTACCTGTGTTTCTATGGTAACCAAATATCCCATAATGGCTCTGTTACAATGCCAAAATGTTTCAGTTTAAGCTAATCTGTTCAATTTTAGGTCATTACTCTGCAGCACTAGCAAGGATGATGTTTTTGGCCTTTTTAGGCTTATTTTATCATTGAGAAAAGAAAAAAAAAAATAGACACTAAAAAGATGTTGAGAATAAGAAGCAATGGGATATCCACACATTCAAAAATCTTTTATAGCTGTTTGGCATCTAAATCAAATGTATTTTGTGATCTTGTGGTCCTTACAGATGTGTGCTACAGTTGATTTTTACTTTGAAAAAAAGAGTAAAGTCCTACTTTGATTTCTGTGGACTTGATTTTCCTTGCTTGGATTCTGGATGCCTTACGTTTTCTCTATTAAAAAGAAATATTCAAGATTTGAGTACTCTCTATGGGTACTCATGCTTCAAAAATAATGGGACTTATGCTTATTGATTAAATGTTATAAGATTGATGTTATCATTTTGATCATAAATATCTCATTGAGGCTCTGACCTTCTAGTGACACATTCCAGATGGTACCATTACACATCTGCAGCCTCAACACTGCAACCGCTGAACACACATTTGACCTGATGTTGGTGGAGCTCTTGCAAACAACTGAAAGTGAGCAGCTGCAGAAGAGTTTGAAGAATTTATTTTTTTTTGTTCTGTTCTTGCTTGTTTGTCTCTAGTTGGTTAGTTTTTATCAATGGGTATAGCAGTGGCCATGTAAAATTTTTTCTCAGCAGAGTTCCCTTAGGTTCAAAGTGAAGCAGCTAGAATTTCAGCAAGGGGCTTTGATATCAGTAAGTGAAACTGCTCTTTTCTCCACCTTATCTGCTCAGTATTCCTCCTGATTTCTTCTGAGATTCTCTCATACTGAAGAACTTTTGCCCCAGTATCAACAAATTGTTATAGGAGTCATTTTAGTGTTGTGTCGCTATAAGGTACTGCTGCTACAGTAGTATCAGGCCTCCTGCTTTGATGAACTGAAGGAAAGTGAGAAACCTGTTTACAGTTCCTTCAACTGCAGCTAGTAAATGTATTTTGTTACCTGGGCTTGACAAGATAAATACCAGCACCAGAAACGAAGCTGAAGAATGGAGAGAAATTGAACTGGAAATTTTTGTTTTTGAGCACTTTTACTTTTTGTAGGAACAAAAAATGAAATCTGGATGAATATATGAAACACTCAGTGCTTTAAATGTGTCATAATGACACACACGTGCCTGGCAGACTGACTGTATGAAGACAAAATGACAGTGCCACACTTGCATTGGCAGCATACCTTGCTGGTGAAAAGGAGACAGACAGCACAGCTGGATTTGCTCAGGCTCACTCATTCTGTAGGCTATGTGCTGCCCAGCTGGAGTCTTTGCCTGACAGCTGAGTACAGACAAATGAGGGCAAATGGAGACTGAGTTTTTCTAGAGAGGAAGAGGAGGAAGAAGTTTCTGCACCTACTCCTTGCAGCGGAGAGATTACAAGATCAAGTGTCTGAAAAGCATACATCATCTTTCCACTGTTCCACCCAAACTACTCCTTTAGTCTCTCCTACTTTGCTCTCCTGCCCCCTGGAATGGCTTAGCTGGTTAAAAAGACACTGTTTCTAATGTCATTGTCGAGCCACCTCTTCAAATGGCACATGAGCAACTGTGAGCTCTTGACAGTGGTGACATCCACCCACAGCCAGCATATGTGGCCACCAACCAGTACCTGGGCAGGCTTCAGAAACCAAAGCACTCATCGTTTCTCTCCCTAGTTAGTTATACATCAGAAGAAACTGTGCTGATAAGAACATCTGCCTCAGATACCCTCTATTCATTAGATCATCCTACAAGTGTTAATTTACAGGTAACTGTTCCATAAAGGATCCATAAAAGGTAAAGCACTGATACCAAATTTTACAACTCATTGTTGTTTTTTTATACTTGCGAAAAAAAATGGTACCATAACCTTTTAAGACAGTGATATTATATGCCACTTGCATATTTAGCTCTTCTTCAAAGTTCAGTGGTGAAGGAAACAAAGGACTTATGAAGAGTTGCATAATATTGACCATACTGCCCAGATTTTATCACTGTGGTACCTATAAATCTTTGGAGGCAGGAATATTTAGCTGCTTACTAGCAGGTGCCCAGAAAAGAGGCTTAAGTCTGTGATGAATTATTCAAGAATGTTATCATGGATCAAATTTTGCATTCCTTTAAACTTTGTTCTGTCCAGCTTTGCTGAGTGGAACAGTAATGCTTTCTAGAATCTAGTTCAGAACATTCATATAGTGCATCAACACTGCACCCTTTCCTACCCGTTATGTGAGCAATTCTCCAAAACAGAACACCGCCATGCTTGCTTTCAGTGTTTCCTGTGTCTGGGTTTGATGGTACTTTGTACCAGAACATCACTGGTAATGTGGTATTCCAGAGGAAAATTACAGAAAATTCACCCATTCACAATCCCCCTAATTTTGTCAAATACAAGTGCCACACTTCACTAGGATGCACAGAACAATATAATACATTAACATGAAATTTATATTCTTTGTGATCCTTGAAAATGACATTTCTAACTGTTTACTGAGAGAAAAATGCTGCTAGTAGAACAGAAGTGTATTCTTTCCTTGAAGACTATACTTCCTATTGTACATCATGCTATACAGCCACCTTGTGTTTGGGCCCCCAGCCTTCATTAAGCTACAGCATTTAAAAGTGCCACTGTTCACTGCTTTGTTTTCAAGAGTCACAACAAGAAAAAACATGCAGTTTTAAAATCTGGAGATTTAACACAGTCAAAGAGCATGTAGGCAAGTGCTGTGCCCATTTAATGATATAAACATGTAAAAGTGAGTGTAAAGAAATACTCATCTCCCTCTTGTTAGTGTTGTTTTCAAAGAATGGCTTTGTGACAGCTATGATATTTCCCCCATGACTTTCTGTCTTCCTCATGCACAACTGCATTGTACTGTGGAAATTTAAAGTGCAGTAAAATTGATAATTTCAATTGTTAGAGTAGTATGTTCATGAAACATTTAAGAGTGTAGAGATAACCCTTCTTCTACTGTGTGTGTAGCATACACACGTAGTAAAACCACTAAAAAGTTGCTTTAGATATTTCTCACCACTCACAAAAGAATCTGCGATGTTCCTATTTTTTAAATCCAGGGTAGACAAAGAAAAGTCGGGATGATTCCTGTTCTGCAAGTGAAGATCTGCAATAAAAGCAAATATACGGAGAGGTACCAAAATGCTGTGCATTTAAGCACAAAATAGGCATAAGCATGCTGCTGCCCAATCCACATACTTTATGTCTGCCTTGTGTGAGTTACTGTCACAGTTGCAGCTCAGGCTCAAAGCACAGAAAAAGCTTAGAATAAGCAAATTTATGATGATGGTGGATTTAGCCGTAGCTTCTTGATGTGGACATGCCTAATCATTTTAAGCTGTATGAGGAAGAACTTTGGCTTCCCCTCAGAAATATCCCAGAACATAATGCAAGTCTTTGAACTTGGTTTACCAGTAAATATGAATTGAGAGTGTGCTCAGACCACTGTGTAACTGATGCACTGCAAATACATATAGGATCACACAGAAAGTCTGTGTCTGAGTTGGGATCTGAGGAGAGAGCTCCTATGTTCCAGTTTAGAGGTGAAATAGTTGACAGAAGGAGCATTTGTTTTTCTTTGGCTGTTCCCATCTGGAATATAATACAAGGTTTGCAATGACTCATGCAAGTTGACTCACAAATCTAAGGAGTACCCAGTGGTACAGCAGTAGCTGTACATTTTGCTCCTTCAGCTTAATAAAATTTCTCCCACATATGCAGTATTGCCTTATTACTGCAGAGGATAATGAGGAAATACAATTACATATTAAAAAAATCATTGAAAAATCATTCAGGGCATCATTGCATTACTGGGAAGTTCCTGACTAGGTATTATGGTGGCTGTCGATTTGATTCAGTTATTCCAGGAAGATAGTTAGGGTGGCTGGTTTAGGTAAAAGACATTTTTATAACAAGATGTTCAAGTGGGCAAGGTGGAAAGCCTTGGAAGAGGTTGGAAAAATATCTGCACTGAAGTAAGTAGAAAAACATGGCTATTAAAAAGAACAGAGAAGCAAGTAGTGAGACATTATCAGTGATTGCATTTGTTGTGTAGAAAGAATGCAAATTTTCTTCTATTGGCATGGAATACTGTTATGAAAACTGTTGTATCATTCCAAAAGTGTGCATTTTCTGCATAAAATCTTGTAGGTTTTCATTTGACAACATTAGCCAATATATTTCCAACAGTTTTTCTTAGTATCTGTCTTTGATCCATTCACAATATCAGTTTCCATTACCCATGTTGTAAAATGTTGAAGAGCACATTGGTACTTTCTGCCCCTCGCTCTCTGTGATCCCATCAATGAAATCAACTCTGTATAAATATGCACAAAACCAATCCTTTGCTCTCCTTTATACAACCAGATCTTAGGTTTGCTATTCCCAGAGAAAACTGACAATAATTTGTTATTCTGACTCTTTGAGATTCATTTCCTCTAATTTTAGATGCATGTAAAGTGGATGTCTGAATCAGAAATCTCCATATCCCTTTTATAATCAGGAGAGAGAAGAGGAAATTTGGGGGCTTTGTCTATCACACTTAAGAGTAGATGTATACTTTTAGGATGAATATTTTTCTGTCCATTGTTCTGTCTGGCATAATTTTTTCACTGCCTTCTATCCCTGTAATCTCATGTTGAGATCATGCACTCCTACGGACAGAGAACACCTTTTGTTTCATATGGGGAAAGGCTGCGTGGAATCAGAACTGAAGTTTTACGTGTTTATTAGGAATGGTAAAAGCACAAAGTACTGAATGTACTCCCAGATGATTATTTCTCTCTTATACTATGTCACTGAGTATTCAAGGATATTTGAATCTCCAGTTGTAAGGTGTATATGTGGTTTTAAAAGACTCAGGATTTAACAAGCTGGTGCTCTCTGGCCTTTGTTCTTGTGACACAGCAACCAGATAGCAAATCTGTAAGCAGGAAGAGGAGCCTTGTTTATTGCCTATTCTACTGTGGCTGATGAAAATATCTGTAAGATAGAAAAACTTGAAACTGAGAAGTAAAATAACAGCATAAAATTATATTTTTTTTCCTGGACAGACTGTAACATCTGATCATATGTCACTCTGGCTAAATAATGAAGAAAGTTTCTTCTGCTCCAGGAAATTTGAATTTTAAGCCTGTCCAACAAAAGTTTTATGAACACATTTTAAATACATTAAAATGCACTTCAGCAATCCCTATCCAATATTACATTCAGTCATTTTATTTTTATAGCATTCTCCAAGTGCCACAGAGAGTTCAACTGCAAAGCACACTTAATTAAAAACACAGCTAAGTAAATAGGATTGGGTTTTTGTAAACCACGAGACACCTATCATTTTAATCACACACTGGTAATGTAGTCCATACACCAGAGGCATAGGTAGCTATCTAGAAAAACTGCAAAAACAATCCCATTTTTGTTTTATTGAGCTTCAGTAGAGATTAAAAAAAGAAATCCATATATGATGTAGAATTTTGAACATCTGGTGTTTCATGTACAAATAACTAAATATTGAAAATTGAATTGATGTTGTCCTAAAGCAGGCTATAAAAATGGAAGCTTAAAGTTGGACCTCTTTCAGACGAAAATAAAAAAAAAATTGCTTTTCAAAAAAGATGAGCTTTTCAGCTTGGAATCTTCTTCAGTGCTGTAATATTGCCATCTATTTTTTTAATAGTTGTATGAATTATGTTTATGTTTTTATCATTTTACTACATCTCTGGTTATTACATTTATGTATCCAATATGATGTACAAGAAATGAGCCAGATAATTATGAGTAAGATGAGCCAGCCACATATTCAGATACTGTACATTCATTATGCTCTAATAAGAAGACTCTCTCTGTGTAAAGATTTGTATACTGAGCTATGTCTGTTTTTCAGTTCTTATGGCTGCATCGTGAGATATTTACCAAGGTTTTCAGGTTTGCGCAGACTGCCTGTGCTGCTTTTGTGAGCCCACGCGAACAGAGAGCTGCATGCCAGTGGGCTTTATGGCAGGAATTTGTCTTCAGCTCTGTCTGTGTGGAGCAGTGGATAGCTTACAGTAAGATCATGAGTGCTTCGACTCAGTGGCCCTGGTCCTAAGAAGAGCCAGCATGCTAGGAATAAATAACAAACGATTTTAACAATAGAGTCACTTACTAAACAAATATTCCATGATAAGACTGACATTTTTTACTTTAAATGACAACTCCTGTAAGCACAACAGAGATCTCTTGCATATAAAAGGAAAAATATTAGAATTACTTATTAAATTGCTATTTTAAAGGTGAATGGAAAGCTCTGCGCATTTGCACTTGACAGCTACTGTTGTTGTCATAAAATGAGTTTGACATTTAAATGTCAAAATTATTTATTATGGATATGCTATTCTTACAAGATTTACATTGTCTTTGATCATTCTGGTATTTCTGTTCCCTTTATTTTGCTTTTCAGTCTTTTGGTTTCACTGTGGATTTATGTCCAAGTGTTGCATGATACTTTTAACCCCATACACTTCACAATGTGTTGTGAAACACACAACCTTTTTCCTGGCATATACGTCATGTTTTCTTTATTCTTCTCCATCTTCCCTCCCAATGCATCTCCAGCTTTCTTCTCTATTTCCACAAGCTTAGTCTCCTATATGAACACTGTGAACTGTGGACTGTCTCAGATGTCTGCTGTCATCACATCCTCATATTTTATCATTGCTCTTATATTACATCATTTCCTAAACTTTTTTGCCTCGTTTATTTAGAGTGGATATTTTAAGCAAGGATTGCATGTTAGCCTGTCTTGCACGTTACCCTGTCTTGCACAATACCTTGCTCTGGTTAGGGTTCAGATTTCATTGCAATAGCCATGATTATAAATGTTAATTAGTTGTCATGTATAATCTTGTATTGAGAGAGAATCATAGAATCATAGAATCATTAAGGTTGGAAGAGACCAGTAAAGTCATCTAGTCCAACAATCAACTCATTCCCACCATATCCACTAACCATTTCCCTCAGTGCCACATCAGTTCTTGAATGCCTCCAGGGATGGTGACTCCATGGTGATTTATCACTTTCAACTTCATAGAATCATAGAATCACCAAGATTGGAAAAGACCTGGAAGATCATCCAGTCTATCATTCATACCATCCACCTACCACTAATGTTTTCCTACTGAATTATGTCCCTTAGTACAACATCTAAACATTTCTTGGACTTTGGGCCTCTCGCTCCTATATATGAGAAAAAGTCTGAATTCAATTCATTGGCTATTTCACTAGTAGTTTAGGTTAGCAAAATATTTCTTCCACATACATAACTTCAGGTAACTTGAGATCCATGATGGTTTATCAGCTGATGGGCAGCTCACCTCCATTGCACTGCTCTCTGAGAAAATAAGATAGAAAGAAAAAACAAGCTAGTGGATAGAAATAAAACAAACAGACAAAAACCCCCAAAAGCCACACAGAAGCATGAGATGTCTGGTCACATCTTGGGAAGCAAGGCCAGAGTACATAAAGTTTTTCCAGAGGACAGATATCTTCATAGTAAGAGAACCCTCTTCTCCTTCCCATTTCCCAGCTTTTATTGCTGAGTGTGACATCCTGCAGCTTGAAATACCCAGTTTGGTTTAGGTCAGTTGCCCTAGTGATGTCCCTTCCCCATCTCTTGTCCACCACAGCCTACTGGCTTTGAATGACTGGAGAGAGCCTTGATGCTGTGGCAGCACTGCTCAACAACAGACAAAACATCAGTGCGATACCAAAGCTGTACTAGCTACAAATGCTGAGTACTGCACTGTATGGACTGCTATGGGGAAAGTGAACTCCATCCTAGCCCTGAAAGTGCTTTTCCCGTTGGTGCCTGAAGGGAGGTGAGAGGGGTGTAATCCAAGACCCCAGTTGAAAAAAGTTAAATGAGATTGTTTTTGGAGAGGACTCAAAAGCAACTGGTTCCATCACAAATTAGCTGTGTTTCTTTGCATGTATACATTCAAAGCAGCCAGACTTAGGGTCTATCACATGTTCAAAGGATGCTCAGACCCTTAATTCAATGGCCTACAGGCAGAAATGGTCTTCTCCAACGCATTCTCTCATTAGTGCTGTGCATGTAGCTTTTAATAGCATTTCATTCCACTTCATTTAAATAAAATATGGCCTTTGTAACCAAGAAGATAATTAGTAGCTGGTGGAAGCTCATCTGTAATTATGTTGAGTTGAAACTGGTAATTATTACATTGCTTTATATGTACAATGTTTTTCCTCCCAAATCCCCTCTGATTCCCTCATGGATGCCTACATATTCTGCAGCAATTTTGCAATCATATTTGTGGAAAACAGAGGAGATCCCAGCAGCTCCTTGTTACTTCTCTTTCACTATACAAAAAGGAAATAATTCCTCAGCTCGTGAGAAAGTCACCCATCTATACATTATGCTATTTAATCAACGACAACTCACTGTGGGCTCCACTGAGAAACATCTTGCTCTGACAGTTCCACATTCCCTCAAGTGTTACAGGTTTGTTTTTAATTTTTTAGTCATGGAATGTTTCCTGACATTTCCTCTAGAAAATCTCCTCTTTTCACCCCTTTCTTAGTGCGTTCCCCAAGATCTGTGAGGTCGCCTGCAGAGCCTGGAGACTGTTCCAAGGGTTACTCCTTGATGTAATCACCACTAAGTAGTGTCATAATTCTCACAGCTGCAGGGGACTTTTTTCTTCTCCTTCTCTTACCTCCTGCAGAACACCGCTGGTTCAGCAGCAGATCAAACCATCCTAAAGCATTGCTGTCTAAAAGTTATGCAAACTTGAGTTCAAAGTTCCTCATCTCTGTATGTTGTGTTAGCCTTTCTCTTATTTAGGGATAAGATGTCTGAATTGATCAGCTCTCAGTTTTCAAACAGAGCATTTCTCAATATTTTCCTGATAGTTTACTGAATTTCATAGGTGTGAATAATGAAAATGCTGCATAATAACATATCCTGTGCCTCTTATTCAGTGGTTATTTTTTTGTAGAATGGCCAGATCCTGTATAGTTCCCTGTGAAATGCTCTATTATCTTTCAGCCTCTTCCCTAAATCGACAATGGAAATACAAGAGATATTGCAGATAAGATGCATGGATGTAATACCACCTTCTTCATCCTGTTTAATGTCATTTGCCCTGCCACTATAATGCCTCTACAATGAAGAAGAAAACTGGCACCATGTAACTGTGGCATCTGTTTTCCTTGAATGGTTCTGAGAGAAGGGAATCATTTCAAGAATTAAGAAAGATCATTTTAGGCTGATAAATTTGATGCCTAGTGGTATCTGTAAAGGAGACTTCATAGTTGGTGGAGCTTTGAGGAATGAGTCAGCTGACCACCATGAGGAGTGTGATTCATTCACTCCACAGAGACATTAATGCCACTTCTTATGTCCTTGGTAATCTTGTCTGGCTTCCAGCTGTTCATCCAGAAGAGCAAGAGTCTCCCATAGGTCCGTATTACATCATGGAAACCAGTGTGTAGGCAGCTGAATCATCTTCTACATGTCCATATTATCATAAGCTGAAATGCTCTGTAGGCTTTGTTGACTGTAACATAATTTTAGACATCTATAGAAACCTACATGGAGACATTTTAAGTTTCCTAGTCTAAAACCCATTTGGGCTCAAAGGCATAGTTTAACTGTAAGCAGATGTTTACTATTTCTTTAACTTCAAGTTAACTTACCCTAATTTCTGAAAATTGCTTTCAGGACTGTATGATTGTACCCTTGGCTGGGAAAGAGGTTTCCAACAACAGGTTTGATACCCCTAGATACTATGGTCTGTATCTCTCCAGCTTTAAGAACTTTTAGCTTTAAGAGTTACAAAATTTAAATGCTACAGATTTGTCAAGTAAATAGAAGCTATTCCATGACTCCTGAAAAATTTAAGTGCCTTTTTTGGATTTCTCCACAGATAAAGACCTTGCATACCTACAAAATGCATCTGCATTCAGATCTTCATTGGCAATTGTGTCAGTGCTATGTAGTGTAAGGGCACTTCTGGGATTTCACTTGCACAAAATATGCTGTATAAATAATATGTCTTGGGTATTTTAGAATTCCAGGCATGTTACTGTGAGCTTCAGTATTGCCAGCATTATCATTTTCTTTCCCAAGAAATGAACAAATCCTGTTCCTTGTCTTTATATCTTAGGCCACTAAGATAAATTAAATCCTGATCTTCATAACAAATTTTGTGGCAATCTTCACTCCTTCTTGTCATATTAAACAGTGTGCAACAACATTCTACTTCTTTCCTGCTGTTCCGTTCAAAATAACAGCAGTGAGATTGTTAGGATTAGTACTAGAAAACATGAAAATATTCTAATTATTTATTTTTTTTTGCTTGGACTTTGAAAGATTAGATTTAGATTTAGATTTAGATTTAGATTTAGATTTAGATTTAGATTTAGATTTAGATTTAGATTTAGATTTAGATTTAGATTTAGGTTTAGACTTAGATTTAGACTTAGATTTAGATTTAGACTGAATATTCAGGAGAACTGTTCTGCATTTCTGAGACAGGGGCTGCACTACAGCTCTGTGACATTTGGATGTAATGTTCTGCAATGTTTTACAGGCAATTTAATTTATTACTTGCTTTTCTTTTCTTTTTTTTTTTTTTTCTTTGATATTTATTTATGAATGTCTAAAATCAAGATGCTCTATAGTAGGAGAGATAAAAGCTAGTCATCAACATTTCCACACAATCTTTTCCACACTGTATCATAGACTTTTTGTGCCTTAATATCATGCTAAAAAGTATTGTAAAGATGTCGTATCTGATGCTTATGACATTTCACATAAAAGATTATGGGCTGTACAGCTCAGCTGGTGGTTCCAGGTGCATATGCACTTCATTTCAGTAGATATCATTACGAAATATTTATGATGGGTAGGGAAACAATTGCAAGAGAAAAGCATTGCTGTAACGGGAACTACTGTATAGTTTAACTTCTGTCAAATTCTTTTTGTTCAAGTTGCTGTCTTAATAGTGCTTGTCATAGATGCCTTACATTAGCATATTCGTGGTGGGATTCAGCTGCCAGAATTTAAGTCTAAAGATTAGACATACAATTCTAAGTTATTCCTCCTATGCGGTATTGTCATTTGGGAGAGATAGACACCTCCAGAGGAAGAGTTGCCTTAAATTCTTATTTTATGATGAGCTGAATTATCTTTGAAGTGTAGCTATCTCTCACTGACTACAAAGAGAATCTAAAGCTACAAACTCAGATTCAGGAATTAAATTTTAAGTCATCTGAACTATTGAATTTAACACTTCGATATTTGAATGACTACAAAAACTGCTTATTTGTTTTCCTTAAAAACTTTCCCCAAATAATCTATTTTTAGTTCTATATCATATTAGTTATCATATTTTTAACTCAAGAAAAAATGACAAACTGCGATGACACATATCCAAAGTCTGTGAATTTTACAGTATGGCTGCACAGTGCAGATGATCTGATCTCAGAGATTTTTGTCCTGAGCAATGCTGGATGAAAATGGAAAGGAGTAAGGTGTCCCACTTATAAACGGATTTGGAAATGACTGTGCTCCTCTCTAAGGCTGCAAATGTCCTTGGCTCTGTACAACACTGCTAAGCTGCAACTATAAATGTCAGTGTGTTATCAACATTGTTTTTGTCCTAAAAGAAAACATAGCATGATATCAGACACTCTAAAGAAAACAATTCCATTCCAGATGAAACAAAAACACTTTTATTTACTGAGACAACAGATCTTGGTTTAGTCCTTTATCTTATCATCTAGAGTCAGCAAACCTGGTCAATATTACATTATTTTGCTTTCATGAAAATAGATAAAAACATATTCCATCCTAATAAGAAGAAATGAGTATACATTAGAAGAATAACGAATGCTGTAAGTTGAATTTTCATGTGTTTGTTAGCTTTAGATCACAAAAAGGCTAGGGATGTTTTGTACTGCTTCTAAGACCAGCTGTCTGGACCACAGCAGGTGGGAGCAGAGAGTAGATACAGACAGCCATGTGGAGATCTGAAAGCAGGGACAGCTCTGCCTTAGTGAGCCAGCCCGAGGCCTGCTGAGCTGTGATGTCTGCTGCAAAAAGCCTGAATTATGCCCCCCTTGCTTTGAAGTGATTTATAGGAATATTGGTTTATTTTCAGATGTTTGAAGTGTGCTGTCATAATTATGCAATGAGTCACAATGTCTAAAAATACATCCTCTGGTTTAATGAGTGGTAGTCTTAATCTTATATAATGATGTATAGTTTAGTTATATCAGCACATCTGTGTAGTCTTCAGCTCGTTATAGATAAGCCATTCAGAGAGTAACCTTTTGGATATACACATATATTTTTCAACAAAAATACTAGGATAGGGTGCTGTTACGCTTCTGCCTGAAGAGGTCTGTATTGTGCTCTGAGTTTGGCAACATTCTCTTTTTGGTGACAAAACTCAAATAAAACATTCCCTTGACTCAGTGAACATAGAGCATATCCAAAGGCCCATAATGTTGTGTAACATTAAATCTATATGAAATGTTTATGATAGATTTCAATGTTCAGTCCCTCTATTTTTACCATCATCATGTCCCTTTGTGGAAGACAGAAGGGCTTTAATTACCATTTCAGTTGTAAAGATTTTTGATACTGTACTTTTGATCCATGTCACACAGGAAGTACAAGCAAAACATAAATTAAGCCACATCTCCCATAGCCCAGGAGTCTAAGCTTCCAGCTGAGCCAGCCTGAGCTTCTCAAAGACAGTGAATTTTTTTGTGACCTCTGTAAAAAGCCTTAGAAGCAATTGGAATCAAATACTGTAGATATGTCTTTAAATAAATCTTCATCTGCTTTATGGCAGTACAAAGAATGATGCAGACTCTGTGTTAGTGTAAGATGGTGTATTTGCACCAGAGTGGAAACTCAGGTATATTTTATGATGTATTTGCCTTGAGAGAAAACAAAAAAAAATCACTCAAGTGAAAACATTGGGAGTCAGGAAGTATCAGTTCTTGTATCCTACATTAGGGACAGACCTTAGAGCCAGTGACAAACAGTAGCTGTTTAAGTGTATGTTCCTCACTTTAGTGGCTTGCCAGGGTTGTTTCTCGGGAGAAATGTTATTTGTCACCTTGCTGATGTGTTTTTTCTTCTTCTAGAAATATACAGATGAGCCTGCCCAGTCTGGCATACCCTTTCCAAAGGGAGCTGTCTCATCTGTCTGGTTTGCCCTTTGAATATAATTATAGAATCCTAGAATCCTAGAATTCTAGAATCCTGGAATCATAGAATCATTAAAACTGGGAAAGACTTGTAAGACTATCTAGTCCTACTGTCAATTCATCCCCACTATGCCCACTAATCCATGGCCCTCAGTGCCACATCTACAAGTTTCATGAACACTTCCAGGGATGATGATTCCTCCACTTCCCTGGCATCTTGGTCCAATGCATTACTCTTCAATACTACTTATACTACCCAAAAGCTTCAGTCTCCCTAAAATGACTTCCCTAAGACTTCAGGCCAGATTTACAAGGAAGAGACTTCCTAGATGTCACAGTGTGTCTTACTTTTTCTTTCTCTTTTCCTTCTGAAAGAGGGAACAGTTTGCTTTAGGACACAAACCGGATGAAATTTGAAACAAAAAAATAAATAAATAAATCTCAGGCTGCAGGAAGGAGTTAAAAGCATTAGCATATGAGGCCACAATTTCTTGCACGTTGACTTTCATAGCCACAACCCCAGCTTCCTTGAAATCTTGCAAGTTTCAGCATGTCTTATTCCCTGCCCAAATGTAATGACCGTGGAAGCTAAGCTCTTTGCTTGTAGGAACCGATGTCATTTGTCCCAAATGTTTCATTAGATATTGAAGCAGGCAGAGGATGCTTTAACATCTCACCCATCATGACTCCTTACTGCAGAACGTGTGCTAGATACAGCTGTGCAGCAATCCGCTGCTTCCCCCAGCTACTTGCAGGGCTTTAATAGCTCACTCTATCTGAGCTCAGTTGTCATGAGCCCGATCATTCTGGCTATCAAGAGATACATTAAGGCAAACAGAGCAGTTTTCTAGCAATTTTTACAGCATAGTAACATTTTTTGCATTTTTTTTTTCAGAAAAAAAAATAAAAGAGAACACATTGCTTTACTTAATGAGACAAGAACTAGCTTTGCTTTCCTTTGAGAAAAAGCCCAGAACATCCTTATTGTAAGTGCCATCTTTCTAGTCAGTACAGCAGGATTGGTGTTGGAATTTTTCTAATCTGAATAAGTGCACTGTGCCTTTTTAAGCCAAAATGGTTAAACTGTCTGAAAGGAAGAAAATACAATATTAAAAAATATATATATATGTGGGAGAAAGCAAGGCATCTTAATTAATTTCTTTTTAATTAACTTTGCTTTTGGGTTCTAATGGAGATAGTTTTGTTGCCAATTGGTGGATCTCACTGATCTCCTCCCAGAATAATGGTTCCTGATAAAGTAAACCAAGAAAATCCAGCAACTTACCATCACATGTACCCCACAGAAAATGTCAGAAACTACTCTCCTATTTGGCAGACAAAATGTCCTAAAAAAATGCAAAAAATTGCCAAAGGAGTTAGATTATCTTATGTTTTGGTTTTTTTTTTGTCAACAAAGGGAGTCTGAAAACATGTTATTTGTTGTATTGAGGAGACCATAAGTATGTGTTGCAGCTACTTATTATAGTTACTTTGAGAAATATCTTTGCTTAAGGCCATGGGAAATCCAAGCTACTTCTATTCATGTACTGAGCTCTGATTATCTGTGTGTACTTGCTGTATATTGGAATTTCTTCCTATACTGGCTGATGGATTTGGAAATGTGGAGGAATGCGATAGAAGCTCTTAATCTGCCTGGATTATTTTGTCTCTAATGAATGTCATAGCAAGTGGTGAGATTATATTTATAGTTGTTAGAGAACTAAGTATGAATGTAAATGTAAGTCTCTGCTCTTGCTTGTTTGGGGATAGTGCAGTCACATTTTCTTGTTTTCGGTCAATTTTTTTGCTCTGTCTGTGTATTTCAGTAAATCCTTTGACATCACTATGGCCTCCTATCTCCTTACAAACAACTAGGGAGATGCAAATTATTAAACAAAATCTGAACCATCTCAGATGTACATAGAAGTGTAGACTTCAGAGCAGAGCAGTCAGATCTGTATGCGACAAAGATAGACATTAAGAAACAAACAATTCTTGGTAGCAAAGTACAGAAACTGCAGTGCTAGATCTTTGTCAGTGAAAACTTCTGCCTGCCTAGCCCCTCTATTTTCAATTTTCCTTTTCTCATTTGCCTAAATCATTGGAGTTGCAATTGAAAAAGATTAGCAGCAGGTTCTGTCCAGATGTTCACAGCAATGAAATGCCATTTAGCCACAGGAGTAAAAGAGATGATCCATGGTTGACCATCAATCTTTTTTTTTTGTTTATTTCACAGGAGTATGATAGCAATAGAAAAAAAAGCTGAGCACCCCTCTGGCCCCTCCAGCCCTTTTCTTTCTGGGGGAGTCCACATGTCAGAAATAAGCTGTTAGATTAGTTCAGCCATTTCATGAAATATCATGGTTGGATGACAGGGGTGAAGCTCTTTACAGAGAGAGTGGTGAGGTGCTGGAACAGGCTGCCCAGAGAGATTGTAGATGCCAGGTTGGATGGGGCCCTGAGCAGTCTGGTCTAGTACTGAATGGGGAGGTTGGTGGCCTTGCATGTGGCAGGGGGGTTGGAGATTCACGATCCTTGAGGTCCCTTCCAACCCTGGCCATTCTGTAATTCTGTGATCATCCAGAGACCCTGGGTGTCATGGTTTTATCATTTTTGGTTTTTCGGTATTCCACATCATAACAACATGTAATGCACTGGGGGTTTGACTGTTGATGCTCCAGTTCCGGGTGCCTGTCTGGAGGAGAAGAACTACATTCCTCAGAGGACTTTGTGGTCAGCGAGGAGATGTAACTCCTGGCAAGGTCACCTGATATTCTCTTCTTCACCTGCTCTTCTTCGCCTGTGCTTCTCCGTCTGCTCTTCTCCATCTGCATTTCTTCATCGGCTCAACTGGACTGCACTTCTCACCTCAGCGTTGTGGTGAGGCCTATCCACCTTTCGCACACACTCTCTCTTATTATATTTTGCTGATACTATATTTAGTAAATTAGTTTGTTTCAGCTCAGATCGTTGCCGCTGTTTTCAATCATTTTGTGATCCCCTGTTTCCCTTTTCCGGAGGTGCAGATCTGCGGATCCCTCCACCCGCTGGTCACAGAACTGGGCTGAACCAGCCCATAAACCGTTGACACTGGGATTTCATACAGCCACTTCAGAAGCACATCCCAACAAATATCCTTTCTGTTGGGACTCTTTGTAAGTGCCTCTAACACAATTGATTCTTTGCAGTCTCTGGTTCCCATGCCTTTCCTTTCAATTTCTGAGATGATATCACTGTATGTTTTCTGCCTGAAACAACTTCTGTATGCTCAATTGTATGTTTCTGGGTGAGAGTTTGGTCTTTCAGATCTCAAAATGGCTTACAAGAAAAAACAGGTTACTTCTGTGTTGTTTTATTTTTGTCTGTATGCTTCTTCAAACTAGAGGAATGGTTTGCATCTCTGATCCTTCTTGTAATGAATTTTCAAGCTCAGTATTCTGGAAACTGTAACTGAAAAAGAAGCAGGAGAAGAACTTTATCTTGTGAAATTTCTTTATAATAATGATATTTTCTATAGTTCAAAACAAATCCTTCCTGAGATTGATTGAATGGCACATGACAGCAGAATATTCTGGGGAGATGGTTTGAAGCCCACCATTTCTTAACCTGTTATTTATAGTGTTATTTTCTTCACTCATTGATCTAGACTTCAGAAGCAACTATCAGTGGATAAAGAGGTGTTTTTTTTATCCTGTGTCAAAGAATGGAGTTCCATCAAAGTTCACAAAGAAAACTTTTAAAAGTCAGATGACAAACATGAGTGAATAATATGTACAGTCAACCTACAAAATTTGTCACAACAATCAGCTTGACAGACTAAATTACATTCTTGTGGCCTGACAAATTAGCAAGCATCAGCTCCCAGTACTGTGGAAAGATCAGGAAGATTCTATAAGTTCCTGATGTGATTCTAATCCAACTGATAGTCTCAAATTTGCTTCCCCGCCCTTTCCAAAATTGCATTTTTGTCTCTGGGTGATCTTTGTATTTTCACAGCAGGAGTATGTGCTGTTGTTATATGTCTTACAATGGTGCCACAGGGAAAAAAATCTTTAGGATTCTGAATACAAGTTAGGTAGTCATCTAAACATAGCAAGAATTGAAAGGCAAGTTAAAGAAACATTAACTTTCTGATCTTTTTTTTTTATTTTTTAAACATTTTTTTCTCTATTTGATGGCTTCCTAAAACTGTTGTTCCCTAAGACTGCTCTTCCTATTCTGTGAAAGGAAAATAGGGAAATCAAAATACCCTGTGCTCTTTTATATATTTCCTATATGGCTGCCAGCATAGAGAGAAGCCCAAATTCTCCACCACTTTTTATTTTCTGGACCATTCATGAGAAAATGTCTCTACTTTAAGCCGTAATAATTTCACTCAAACCCTTAACAAAGAAAGTTGGCGGCATTTTCTGCCACTCTTGAAGGTCAATTTTTGGAATAATATTTCTGTTTGTAAAAATGAAGAAAGAGATCTTCAGATAATTTTCTTGAGATGCCAATCAGAATCATTTGCTGTGCAGGGTGCTTGAAGTTGCTGTAAATTTCAATAGCATCATTGCTGTTGCAGTCTTAGATCTTTCCCTGACACATCCCCCTGTACAGCTCTTTCTGAATTTGGTCCAATTGGTATATGCAAGATGTGATAGCCATCACACTTCAGTGAGCTCAGTGCAGCAAGAAAGTGGAAAAAGATCACTGTAATGTGTATCTTCTGCTCTGGGTAGCACTGTCAGGGGGATTTGCTATGGCCCTGGCATTGCACCATGATTAACAGAACATCTGACGGAGGAAGTTGCCTTACAGTTCACTTAAGCTACTGCTTTCTCTCCAGAGGGATTATTTTCACATTATAAATAATTAACCTGTGCAATTAATTGTCACAGGATATTGTGGAGGCCAAAATGTGTTCACATCCTTCAGCATCTGATAAAGACAACAATTCTGATGGAATCTCTGGTATAGGAAGCACTCTGTCAGAGCTGTATGGGAAGTATCAGGGGACCTATACTCTATGCAAGCCTGATTTCCAAAGTATCCGTTACATGACACTTTTCAAGACAGGCTATTGAGATGAATGAATTTCTGGTATTAGTCATTTTGGCTAATTTTATGTTTGTATCATTTGAGAATTAAGCTTAACTTCATTTGACAGTCCATATCCACCTAAAGAGTCTTGCTGACGTCAGGTAGAGTTTACATTTCCTAGCAATTGCATTTTATTGGTTGCAAGGCCTATCTACAGTGAACAAGATTAAAGTTTAGATCAGCTTGAACAGGATTTCTTGTCATAAATCAATATGTTTTAAACACAGTGTTTGAACAAATTTTTGTTTCTAAGTTCCTAGCTCCCTCTCTTATTTGCCATGAAAAAAAATATTTTAGAGATCTCTCGATGTCAGATGAATGTGACTCCATTGCAATGCAAAGCAGCAGCCTGACAGTCAAAGGTTTGAGCTGAAGTCACGACTGTTTTCTCAGTTGCTGAAGTCAAAGACAAAATGATTAATTTTTGTGAACTCATCATTTCATCACTACTTTCCTGCCCCAGTTGTCCCCTTGGCCTATGATAGTTGAATAAAGTTAAGTGGTTCAGAGAAAGGGAACCACTTCGGTGTGCTTCAGCCTCCCATTTTGCTAAGGATAGATATAAAGACTGACACCCATGAGTGAAAGTTGATATATTCTGTGCAAAAAATACACTATAACCTCATGGAGGAATGCTCGTCAGGTATTGTATATGCTTACTTCAGGTCTCATAAGAATTTTATCTCTGTCAGTTGACTTGGGAGGACTGCCCAGTTCTATCTGTGGGTGTCTGCCCTGCTCCCAGTTTTGTGTTCTCTTCTTCTTTTCTCTCCTCCTTTTTCAATAGAAAGGAAGCATGGCCATGTGGATCATATGGAAGTTTAAGTGTGCTCCAGCATTTTCCCTATTGCAGCTTTGAGAGGAGACCCAGATTATTACTAGCTGCTACTTTCCCTAATCACAATTCCTGGACTAGAGTCATGATTTATCAGACCCTGGTACTCTGGTGTGAGCAGAAAAGGGTACATCATCTGATCACATATAGGCAGGCTGTCACCATGCACTGAAAAGGCAGGGATCACAATATAATATGTTAGTTGTCATAGGAATTGAATATCAGTGCATGACAGCACATTTCATAGTACTCAGGTCTAAGTTCAAATCCTTTTCTTTTTGAAACAACTCCCGAAACACACAACTGTGAAAATATAGATTAAGAGATAAAGATGACATTAAAGTGGGCATTTATCTAATTCTGAAGGCAAGAAAAGAAGAGAAAATGCTGGTCATTGTTCATTATTCTAAAGAACAAATTTGCTGCCTGTTATTTCACTTTGGTGCATTGTGCCTGAGAGGAAGTTAGAACAGACCAAGGTATGTAAGATAGAAAGAGGAAAAGTGAAGGAGAGAAAAAATAATCCTGGAGAATATTTGCTCTTCTACTTAGTTTTCATGTATGCATTACTCTAAATTTTAAGATGTTATTATAATTAATAGCCTATTTAAAATTCCTTCAGTCTATTTCTGTCCTCCAAATTTAGGATATATAACCAACTCATCCACCAGCATGAAATGCTCTGTGGGAGTCTCTTCCTATCTGGTATATAGGTCAACAGGACAAAAGCGACACAGGAATACAAGAAACTCTTCTATTAGGCAATGAAGCAAAAGTAAAGAATGAAACAATAATAATAATAATAATAAAAAAACATGAAGGGTTTTCTTCTTTTATTTGTTCCTCGCCATGGGAATGTAACTAAGTTAGCACTAGTGCCTTTCCTTTTGTCATTCTTGCTCATACACTTCACAGCAACATCTGATCCTCCTTTGATCTTCACAATATTTGTTACAAGTCATCCACAGAGCTCTGTGATTTACAGACCAAGTTTATAGGGCTTATTTTCTCCAGTGGGCCCTCTCCAAGGCAATGTGTAGAAAACCTCTTTCAGAAACGAAAAAGAATGCAATTCTGATGCAGACCCTATTCTGAAAACACAAAGAGAGAAGAATATGTTTCTCCACTTTCAACAAGCTGGCAAGGTTCTTTAGTTTCCCAGCCTTTTCTTACACAAAAGTGGCAGATGAAGGACCTGGAGTACCTGTATCGATGATATATTATCCTTATATATTATCCTCCCCTGAAGCAGCTAGGAGGCAAAAGAGAACTTTTGGGCAACTTCTTCCAAGAAGTGACCTAAAAAAGAAAGTAATGAAAACATGGAGATAAGCAAGCGTTAAAATTAACTTTGTTACTCTCTGCCACTCTGTGATGGAAATATCAGGAAGCTTTTTATCTTTGTACCATTCTAGAAAAAACTTCGCTACATTTGCAGATGCCAAGCCCTAAAATCTTTAATCAGAGCAGGTGATGTGACAGATTGATGGGTCCTACTCATGCAGTTTCATGCCTCTATCTGCACAGTGCCAGCCAGGTGACTGTGCTTTCAGGCTGTGACAGCATCAGTCTTACCTGACAATCTCTCCATTAACTTCACTGCCAAATAACATTTCAAGTAACAATAACTTGATGAAAATATGTTCTATGAATTAAATGGTCACCTCAGAATGTACTTAAAGAATTGGTGACTGAGCCAAGAATGCCATTTAGATTCTGGATGTTTTCATTATAAGGACAGAGACTGACAGTAGAGGATCTGACAATACTATTTACTTAGAAGTGTGCTGCAATTTTATTGTTATAATTCAGGTAAATTTATTGCTGTGGTATCTGAAAAGGTACAATTTTCATATTGAAAATATAGCATTTGCATGTTTATGAGGAGGTTTCTTATTGTAATGACATGGATAATGGCTTAAGTCTTTAGATTATCAAAAATTAAAAGTGTTACAAGAGTGTCATGAGAAAGAAGAAAAATATTTTCATCAGAAAATAGCATTGAGGGTCATATAGCATCATGTTCACAATCTGCTGATCAAATTCTAATGCTCTAGTTCACCTGACTTTGTAAAAAATAAAATGAAATATATTGAGCAGGAAAAAAATGTCTTCCCAAATAAAATCAGGGAATTAGAAGGCTACAATCATGTATAATGATGGCATTTATTTGAGCCCGTATTTAACATATTAAGATATGGGTAGAATATGCCCCGTGCCCTGCACTGTTTCACAATTTCCATCTCAGTAGCTCATCTGGGCTAACTAATGAACATAAAGATCATTATTTTCATTTTTTCTGATTTGAACAGTTAAAGTAGCACATCTCTGATTATCTTGGACGATGAGAGATGCTGCAGCTGAGATTAAATTTAAGTTTTGCATGGTCTATGACTGTAGTCTATGAATTTGCCAAGTATCTAATTTAGGTAAATTTTAATCAGTATCTAATAAGATTCTTTTTTGAAAGCAGTAAAACATAACCATCATGAAAGCACACAAACAAGAAGAAATAGAAACAGGGATGATCTTAGTGTTTTCATCAAGGCTGCATCTGTAGAACTCCATAGCTTCATGCTATGAATCAACGCGCCAAATACCGAAACAGTAAATGCCACTAGATGTAAATTGGCAGTACAGGTAAGCGTGTTGTAGCAGGGTATATATGACTGCTCTAGCCACCTCACTTAACTGAAAAATGTGTCACAATGGATAACACTAGTGGAAGAACTATGTTCCCCTACATTCTGCTTCCTTTGCATCTATGATACAAGTACTTAACAGTGCAGAATGTTGTGTGAGATCACTTGTGAATCTTTCTGTGAGATTTCTGCTGACTGTTCATTTGCACTAGAAATACATGAGGCAAAAATAATATTTTTCTTAAAAGATTGATAGGTTTTCTTTATATTCTGGCAAGAATAAAGCAGTTTTGATATCAAGGAAAGGAAATAGAGTTGTTGTTGTTGTTGTTTTTTTCTCTTTCTTAATATTACTTGAGTTTTTTCTTGAATACTGCTGGAAGGCTAATATCATTCTAATTTTAATTAAATAATTTCTCCATGTCCTCTAAGTAATTGAGGCTGCAAGGGATCATTCTATTCACCTCATTTGTTTTCCCATTAACACCATATAATGCAGACTTTGAGTTTCAGGGTTGAGCTGAATCATGCCTTCCAAACTGTTGTTACATGTAAACAAGCAAGCAAAATAATTTTGATGAGGAAAGCTGATCCTTCATATCAGATTCTGTTACACAAAAATGGCTAAAGGCTATTACAGATTTGATTGACTTAAATAAAACAGAGGTGAACAAAGTAGTGTGACCCTATTCCTTTTGAATTCTGTTGCTGGGAGGAGGAATAAATGTCAGCAATAAGAAAGTTCTGGAGTTAGTTTTGTGACAGAGGTGCAGGATATACTGACGGAGAAAGCTGCACTTTCAGATCTGTTACTCATGAATAAGAAAGAGCTTCCTTAGCATGTGATAACCGATGGTAGCCTTGGCTGCAGGGTCTATAAGATGAAGTAGCTGAAGAACCTGAAGAGCAGCTATCAAATTAATAACCATAGACTACAAGAGAGCAGACTGGTTTGTTCAGAAAATTGACAGCCATGACAGGCTGCCGTGAGGTTTAAGGGGGTCAAGGATTTACTGATTCATCTTCAGCAAAACTTCTTCAAAGCACAAAAGCAGTCCACCATTAGGTGCAGTCAATTAGCAGAAGGATATGCAGCAGATGAACAGAAGACCAAGAAGACTGAAAGGCTATTTCATGGCTAAACTGAATAGACAGGCAAGGAACACGTAAGAAAGTTCAAGTCTCTGCTGCAGGTGAAGATAGTGAGAGATATGAAGTGCAGATAGAAAGGATCTATTGGTATTTGGGTAGTAGAAGGAAATCATGGAAATTGAGTTCTGTTATTGAATGGAGTGTGAAGCTTTATGATGAAGGAAGTGAAAAGTGATGAAGGAAGTGAAAAGACTGGAGGTGCTTAGTGTCTTATTTGCCTTTATCTGTTCTGGCAAGTGATTGTAATTGTTAGACTGCACTTGTATCCATCGTGGAGATCTGAGCTATAGAAAACTAAACACAGACAAGTCAATGGAACCAGATTGGTTAAATCGCAGCTTTTGCCAATAATACCGTGAGGCTCATCTCAAATGTTTTTCAAAGCATTTGACAATTGGGAGCTTTCTGAGGACTGTCCACCTTCAGGAAGTGAGCAAGAAAGAAAACAATAACAGCAGAAACGTAAGCACCAATGCAATCCCTTTGTCAGTAACAATCTTCAGAGAAGCCATTTCCAAGCAAGTGAAAAACAAGATGATCAGGAAGCAATTAACATAGATTTCTATGTTTCTTTCAAGTTCTAATAATGTCTGATCAGCCTGGTTGCTTTCTGTTACAAAATTAGTAGCTGTGCGAACAAGGGTACAGTAGAGCATGTCATTTATCTTGGCTTTATAAGCTCATTGGAGAAGTGTCCCATTCAACATAGCCCATGGCTACAAGACTAACCTTATAGATAAATTATGAACCAGAGGAGTGGATGGGGTAGTTTGAAGTGTTAATAAAGAGCCCAAATCTGTTTAATGTCTTAATCACCAGTCTTGCTTTCTACAAGTTCACGGGTATTACAAGACTATGATGAAGGGCTGGTGAGAACATTTACATTAATAGGAACCTTGTCAAACTGAAGAAATGGTTTAACAGGAGCCTTATGAAGTTCAGTAAAAATGAGTGTAGAGTCCTGGATCTGGAGCAAGACAATATAATTTAGTAATGCAGGATGGGAGCTGACTAGTTAGGTTACAACTTTGTTGAGAAGGGCTTGAGGTACTGGTGGACAAGAGGAAAGTGTCAGCACCATGCCTTTGTGGCAATAAAGGCTAACCATGTTGGCTATGTGGGCAACAGTTGGTTACAGAAAGTGATCATTCTCCTCTGCAGAAGAAATTTGAGTCCATGCCTGGAGCTGTGGCTACTTTTTCCATCTTCTCCCTCTGTAAAGGAGTGAGATGAAAGAACTGAAGACAGCCCAATAGAAAACCACTATAATGGTTCGGAATCTAAATCACGTGGAGTGCCAGAAAAAACTATGGTTCTTAGGACAAGGGAGAGCTGTAGAACAGATGGAGCCAGACTCTTACTGAAGGTGCACACTGAGAGGGCAAGAAACAATGGTCACAGCAAGTGAAATTATTGCCCACAGTGAGAGTTGGTCGAAGATTCTCTTTTTGGAGATTTTGAAAACTTGCTGGCCAAAATCCTGAGCATCCTGATCTGACTTTTAAATTAGACCTAATTTGAATAGGTATGTAGACTAGATGGCTTTCAGAGGTTTCTCATGACACAAATTCTACTTTGCATGTCAAAAGAAATTGCTAAATTACAGTCATGTTATTTGGCACAACACTGAAGTATGGTTCTATTTTTCATTTAAAAAAAGCTATGTGAATCATAAACAGATTGATTACTGTTTCATCATGCTTAATAAGCGTTTCAGCTGAAGACAAGAGATTTTTTTTTTTGCTAATAAGCAATCTTATATCCTTAAGGCAGTAACTTTAATACAAAACCCTGTAAAATTTGCTGAGCTAGTGAGGAAAAAGAGTTTATATTGCTGTTTTGGAGTGTTCAGAGAAGAGGATCTACATAGCTTAAGCAGAAGCACAAACAGCATCAGATTATGAATTATTCTGGAATGAAAATGAATGTGGAATTAGTGCCCAGAAACATGGAAAGTTTTGTAGCTGATGTCAGTGTGATTGCATTGTCAGCTATTATAGCAAAATAAAACCTATATGTTCAAGTACATAGTCTTGTTTTCTTTCATTTTTGATTGATTCGGCACATTAATTTTCTGTCTATATCAAAAAAACTTTGTTTTCTTCTGTTTTGCTACTAATATGGAATAAAATACAGAAAATGATTGAGGTGACATTTGCATAGGATTTTCGCTGAAATGTGCAGTTGTTTTTGAAGGGATCTGATTATAACAACGTGTTAGGCGTACTGAGGTATTGCATACCAGGTAGTAAAGTAATACAGGATAGCCTCTTAACTCTATCTACAGTTTCCAGAAAATGTGCTCCATCACTTTGAAATTAAATGAAATCTTTCTCAAATGAAAAAATAAGAGGGGAAAAAAAAATCCATATCCATGACCAGTACTTCTCCAGCACTGCTCAGATCAGACTTCTTTGGTTGCCATGATTTATTTTAGACCTGATATGCTCAAGAAATTCAAAACACTTTGTTGTCTCATTCTGTAGATTTTATTCTGACTCCTGCTACTCAGATACCTTTTCTCCTGTTGAATTTGCATTGCTAAGTCTCTGCAAGTTGGTTTATTGCAAGTAACCTTTCAACTAAGTGTTTAGACTGTATTGTCAGGTTGCAATTTGAACAAGACAGTTTTTAAAATTCACTTTGAACATAGGGTCTAAATCAAAGAGACTTGACTTACGCAGGATTCTACATACATATGCCTGGTAACTATGATGTGAGTACATTTAACTCTGTTAAAAACAGATCAGGATGGAAAACTGTTTCAAGTATATTTTCGTAAGTCCTGATTATGGCCCAAAGGGTGTAAGTATGTCTGCCCCTTGAATCATTTAAACTTCCTCAGGATCTAATGGCACTTTTCCAGGGGAATGGATAGGTATCTAGAAGAGAAATCAGCTTCTCCCAAATTGTTCTGAAGTTCAATAGAAACAACACAATAATGGCTCATACATGAAATACATTAGACAGAAGGAAGAAGATCCAATTTCCAGTTTCTACTGTTTCTCAGTAGAAAGGAAGGAAGCAAAGTAAACAGAAATTATCTTTGATGGCATAATAAATGAGTGAAGGAAAATATACTAATTGTGGCTCTTTCCTTCTTTCTACTTGATATTTATGTACCCCTTCATTAAATTCTTAGTTTTTAATTTTGATTTTTTTTTTTTGCAATAAATTCCTCAAAATGCTCCTTTGATTGGCAGATTTCAAATACTAAAAAACGCAAATAGATAAAATAATGAATCATTGTGAAGAACTGTCATAAAATAATAGAATCACAGAATTGCTAAGGTTGGAAGAGACCTTAAAGACCATCAAGTTCAACGAGCTGCTGAGCCGCTCTCCATCATATTTGGAAAAGTCATGGCTGGCAGGTGAGGTCCCAGATGACTGGAGGAGGTCACATCACACCCATTTATAAGAAAAGGAGCAAGGAGGACCTGGGGAACTATAGGCCGGCGAGTCTCACCTCTGTGCCTGGGAAGATCATGGAGCAGATCCTCCTGGACGACATGCTTGATCACACGAGGAATGAGTGTGTGATCCAAGACAGCCAGAATGTCTTCACCAGGGAAGGCCATGCTTAACTGATCCATTGACCTTCTATGATGGAGTGAAGGCACCGGTGGACAAGGGAAAGGCAACCGATGTCATTTACCTGGACTCGAGCA
This sequence comes from Perdix hodgsoniae, assembly GCA_035772895.1. Lineage (NCBI taxonomy): Eukaryota > Metazoa > Chordata > Aves > Galliformes > Phasianidae > Perdix > Perdix hodgsoniae. The sequence goes on from JAPSGF010000055.1 coordinate 2,561,659, forward strand.
AGGCCTTTGACATAGTCCCCCACCACACCCTTATCTCCAAACTGGGGGGATGTGGATTGGGTGTGTGGACCACTCAATAGATAAGAAATTAGTTAAAAGCCTGCAGACAGAGGGTGGTCATCAATGATTCTATGTCCAAGCGGAGGTCGGTAGTGAGCAGCGTCCCCCAGGGGTCTGTCTTGGGACTGGTACAAAATCACAGAATCACAGAATCATCAAGGTTGGAAAAGACCTAGAAGATCATCTAGTCCAACCATTACCAATACTTCCCAGCTAAACCATAGTCCTCAACACAACATCCAAATGGTTCTTGAACACTCCCATGGTCAGTGACTCCACCACCTCCTTGGGCAGTGCATTCCAGTGCCCGACCACCCTTTCCGAGAAGTAATATTTCCTAATGTCCAGCCTGAATCTCCCCTGGCGCAGCTTGAATCCATTCCCTCTAGTTCTATCACTAATTATACGAGAGAAGAGGCCGACCCCCAGCTCACTACAACCTCCCTTCAGGAAGTTATAGAGAGCAATGAGGTCTCCCCTGAGCCTCCTCTTCTCCAGGCTGAACAATCCCAGCTCCCTCAGCCGCTCCTCATAAGGCCTGTGCTCCAGGCCCCTCACCAGCTTTGTAGCCCTCCTCTGAACACGTTCCAGGGCCTCAATGTCTTTCTTGCAGTGAGGGGCCCAAAACTGAACACAGTACTTGAGGTGCGGCCTCACCAGTGCAGAGTACAGGGGGACAATTACCTCCCTATTCCTGCTAGTAACACTGTTTTTGATGCAAGCCAGAATGCCGTTGGCCTTCTTGGCCATCCGGGCACACTGTTGGCTCATGTTCAGCCGAGCATCAATCAGCACCCCCAGGTCCGTTTCCTCCACACAGTCCTCCAGCCACTCCACCCCAAGCCTATAGCGCTGCCTGGGGTTGTTGTGGCCAAAGTGCAGGACCCGGCATTTGGTCTTGTTAAACCTCATCCCGTTGGCTTCGGCCCAGCTCTCCAGCCTATCCAAATCCCTCTGTAGGGCCTCGCTACCATCAGGCAGATCCACACTCCCTGCCAATTTGGTGTCATCTGCGAACTTACTGAGGGTGCACTCAATGCCCTCGTCCAAGTCATCAAGAAAGATGTTGAAAAGGACAGACCCCAGTACCGACCCCTGGGGGACTCCACTTGTGATTGGTCTCCAACTGGATTTGACTCCATTTACCACCACTCTCTGGGCCCGGCCCTCCAGCCAGCTCCTTACCCAGCTGAGAGTGTACCCATCCAAGCCACGGGCTGCCAGCTTTTGCAGGAGGATAGCATGGGAAACAGTGTCAAAGGCTTTGCTGAAGTCTAAGTAGACCACATCAACAGCCTTTCCTTCATCCAGCAGACGGGTCACAGGATCGTAGAAGGAGATCAGATTGGTCAAGTAGGACCTGCCCTTCATGAACCCATGCTGGCTAGGTCTGATCTCCTGGTCATCCCACACCTGCCGCGTGATCTCCCTCAAGATAATCCGCTCCATTACCTTCCCTGGCACTGAGGTCAGGCTAACAGGCCTGTAGTTCCCTGGATCCTCCTTACAACCTTTCTTGTAAATGGGAGTCACGTTGGCAAGCCTCCAGTCTTCTGGGACCACTCCCGTTAACAAGGAGCGCTGAAAGATAATGGAAAGACGCTCAGTGATCACCTCCGCCAGTTCCTTTAGCACTCTCGGGTGAATCTCATCTGGACCCATGGACTTGTGACAGTCCAGTTGGAGCAGTGATTCCCTGACCACTTCTTCAAGAATCACAGGGGGTTCAGTCTGCTTCCCAGCCAAGACTACCAAGTCAGAGCGTGGGGAGCCCTGGGAATAACCGAGATGACTTTTAAAGACAGATGTAAAGAAGGCATTCAGAACCTCTGCCTTTTCTTTATCCTCTGTGATCACATTCCCAGCCTCATCCAGTAAAGAATGGAGATTCCCCTTTATCCTCCTCTTACAGTTGATGTATTTGTAAAAGAGTTTCTTGTTTGCTTTTACCCCAGCGGCCAGCTTAGATTCAAGCTGGGCTTTTGCCTCTCTGATTTTCCCTCTACATAACTTAACAGCCTCTTTGTAGTCGTACTGAGTTGCTCTTCCCTCCTTCCGCAGGCGGTAGATTCTCTTTTTCTCCCACAACCTTAAGAACAGCTCCCTATTCATCCACGCTGGTCTTCTTCCCTGCCGGCTCATTTTGTGGCTCAGGGGGACTGCCCGCTCCTGCGCCTTTAAGACTTCCTTCTTCAAGAGCGACCAGCCATCTTGGACCCCTTTGTTCCCTAAGACTGAACACCAGGGGACTGCCCCTACTAGTCTTCTGAACAAATCAAAGTCTGCCCTCCGGAAGTCTAAAGTGGCAGTTTTGCTATTCTCCCTCCAGGCTCCACCTAGAATCGAGAACTCTACCATTTCGTGGTCACTCTGTCCAAGACAGCCCCCAACCTCCACTTCTCCCACCAGACCTTCCCTGTTTGTGAACAGCAGGTCTAGCGGGGCAGCTCCTCTCTTTACTCTTTAGCATCTTTATCATTGACATCAATGATGGAATTGAGTGCACCCTCAGCAAGTTTTCTGATGACACCAAGTTGAGTGGTGAGTTGACATGGAAGGATGGGATGCCATTCAGAGGGACCTGAAGAGGCTAGAAAGGTGGGCCCAGGTGAACCTGATGAGGTTCAACACAGCAAAGTGCAAGGTTTTGCACTTGTGCTGGAGGAATCCCAGGCATCCATACAGACTGGAAGGAGCGGTCCTTGAGAGCAGCCCTGTGGAGAAGGACATGGGTCTTGACAGATGAAAAACTTAACAGGAGCCAGCAATGTGCCCTTGCTACTCAGAAAGGAAATGGTATCCTGGGCTCCATCAAAAGAGGGGTGGCCAGCAGGGACAGGGAGGAGATTGTCCCCCTCTACTCTGCTCTTGTGAGGCCCCATCTGGAGTACTGTGTCCAGGTCTGGAGTCCCCAGTACAAGAAAGACAGGGAGCTGTTAGAGAGGGTCCAGAGGAGAGCCACGAAGATGATCAGGGAACAGGAACACCTCCCCTATGAAAACAGGTTGAGGGAGCTGGGCTTGTTCAGCCTGGAGAAAAGAAGGCTGCAGGATGATCTTATCGCACCTTTTCAATACCTAAGGGGAGCCTATATACAGGAGGAGAAACAACTCTTTGAATGGGTAGATAACAGCAGGACAAAGGTAAGTGGTTTGAAGTTGAGGGAGGGAAAATTTAGGTTGGATGTCAGGGGGAAGTTCTTTACAGAGAGAGTGGTGAGCTGCTGAAACAGGCTGCCCAGAGAGGTTGCGGACGCCCTGTCTCTAGAGGTGTTCAAGGCCCGATTGGATAGGGCCCTGGGCAACAGGTCTAGCATTAAATGGGGAGGTTGTTGGCCCTGCATGTGGCAGGGTGGGTTGAAGATTCATGAACCTTGAGGTTCCTTTCAACCCTGGACATTCTGTGATTCTGTGAATGCTTTAGTGTTTCTCTACATGTGGTAGAACAAAAGCTATCAGTGGAAAAATTAGCACAAAAAGGAACCCTGAGTAATGCAAAGACAGACATTTCTCCCTTCTCATCCTTTCTGATTTGACTTTCCCCCTTCTCTAGCCATGGCTCCTATGGAGGAAACCGGACCTTGTGTTTTTTTGACCTTGTGGTTCAAAGGTGTCATGGAGCCAGCTGTTTTAAGATGCTAGCACTACAAACTGAAACAATAGATTTAGTACCTCTGTGTTGTACAGTGACACATTCACTCCCTCTTGATCATAATCTCCTATTTGGTGACTCAAAGTAGTCCTCTAGGTGGCTAAATTGGTTTTGTTGATGGTTTTTAGTAGCATGTTTTTTCTTATTGGTAAGATTTTTTAATATTAGATGGAGAGTCACCTAATGGGGTCGTTCTTGTATTATGGCCAGATGCAAAATACTGTTTGAGAAATGTCTCCTTTTGAGAAACAATGGTGGCCTTAAGAGATTAAAGAATTGTTTTGTGACATATGGTTGCTGTCCCAGTTCAGGCAGAAGCAGAATGGAAAAGTGATAAGAGGAGCACTCATGAGCCAACAGAAGTTTGGTATTCTTTTGAGCAGAGATGAGGGGTTCTGAAGCTTGCTAAGTAAAATAACAACTCTGTCACACATCCCAGCACTGCCTAAGCAGAGCCGTATATATTTCAGCATTCTTCCTCTACAGATTCCTTTCAAGTGTACTCGATATTCAATAAAAGACTGTGCACATCTGCTGTTACAAGAAGCAAGTTTAATTGCTGATGGGATTTTTTCCCACTAGCATTTCAACCCATCTGCATGTTGTGATTACTGAAGCCTAATTTTGTTTTTGTCTACTTCAACCTTTTCAAGTGATATTCATTAATCCCATCTATGGCATCTCTAACATGTGGGAAATCTGCCTAGAGTAATTACAAAGTATTTCCTCTGCACTTAGTTCTCGTATAAGAGCATGGGAAGATAATGAAGGCTGATTGTAGTGTCATCGTTTCATTGAGGAAATGAATGATGCTGTTCAAATAACAGCTGGCTTGTTACATAAAAGATATGACAGATCAGAATAATAAAGGCAAACTCCCCTTTAACGGATCATTCTGAATTGAAAATCTCAAATAGTTGCCTGGAATCCTGGAAATATAGAAAATAGTATGAAAAGGTCCTATAGCTGGCTCTCTGTATTGTTGCATGTATGCATATCTAAATATATATGCGTAATTATACATATGTTCCTAAAACATATGGCAGTTTTCTTTCTATTTTGCAAATGATAAGTATAAATTTATTAATGTATGTCTATATGTATCACAGTAAGACAGCAAAAGGGATCACAAGGAATGGTATTTTTAAACCTGATACATCCATCTTGGAAAAGAGAATAAAATTTAGAGAAATTTCTTTTTCTTGTTAGTTGACCTGAGCTGGGCACTTACTTATGAGCATGGTATCTATCAATACTGAATTACCGAATTTAAGGGACAATACAATAATAGTTTATAGCACAGTACCTTTATCAAACTCTTGTGTGGCCTTCAACAATAATATAAATATATACGTATATTTGTATGTGTGTGTCTGTGTGTGTGTGTGTAGACCTCAGATTTTCCACAGATTAAATTTGAATCCCAAGGAGCTGAAGGGCTGAGTCAACTGTTTCTTTTTGTCTGAGTGTTCATTCTAGAGCTTGATGCCTTTAATAAAGGAAGATTAATATAATGTGGTATTATCTATATGCAAAACCTCCTTACTAACAGGAATTTGAAATGAAGATGGGCTAATAAAAACAAGTGGTATCTTCAATGTCTAAGAATTTCCTTGAGTGATCCAAGAAAAATATCATTCAGCAAAAGGTGTGACTTTAAGTGATACAAAAGATAAAATGAAAGGCAACTGCATTAGGGTAAGGTGCAGGAGATTTTGGAAAAAAACCTTGACATGCTCTCATTTTAACATGCAAAGCTCCAGTAATAGAAAAAGTGGGCACTCAGGATCATTAAATAAGACGGACCCCAATAAAAGAATCACAGAACGCGAGTCTCTGGTCCAACTTCTTGCCCCAAGCAGTCTGATATGAGATGAGACCACATTGCTTAAAGTTTTATTGAGCTACTATAACCTCTAAGGATGGAGACTACACAACCTGGGCAGTATGTTCCACTGTCTGACTTTTGTAATGAAAAAAGACATGTTTTGTATTTATGCACTAGTGTTTGCTGGTGAGGCAGCATAAGCTAAAATCAGTGCCTGAAACTTCAGCAAAGAAACCAAGTAGAACATAAAATCCTGTTAGAGAGGGCAATAAACTAGTTTAAATAGAAAGTACTTCATGAAAGACTAGCTTCAGGAAACAGTGGAACAAAAATATAACTTGATTCAATTAGATTTTTATTATTATTCATAAATGAAGAAATAGGGATCTATATTGCCATAGCGACAAAATACACTATGTTATTTCTATATACATTTGAAAATGTAGTGTTCTCACATGAAATTAAAACCAGAGCCTGGAAGCACAAAGAACACTGAAGTAATGCATTTGTAATAGGAGACTGGTAGTTTTCTGACCAATTGGTTTTGTCTCAAAATTAAAAGACTGTTTTGCACTTGGGCCGGAAGAACCCCAGGCACCTGTACAGGCTGGGAGGAGTTGTCCTTGAGAGCAGCTCGGCAGAGAAAGATCTAGGGGTCCTGATAGATGAGAAACTTAACATGAGCCAGCAGTGCGCTCTGGCAGCCCGGAAAGCAAATGGGATCCTGGGCTCCATCAGGAGAGGGGTGGTCAGCAGGGATAGGGAGGTGATTGTCCCTCTCTACTCTGCTCTTGTGAGGCCCCATCTGGAGTACTGTGTCCAGGTGTGGAGCCCTCAGCACAAAAAAGACATGGAGATTTTGGAAAGGGTCCAGAGGAGGGCCACGAAGATGATCAGGGGGCTGGAGCACCTCCCCTACGAGGACAGGCTGAGGGAGTTGGGTTTGTTCAGCCTGGAGAAGAGAAGGTTGCGGGGTGACCTCATTGCAGCCTTTCAATACCTGAAGGGAACTTACTCCCAGGAGGGGTGTAAACTCTTCAAAAGGGCTGATAATAGCAGGACTAGGGGAAATGGTTTTAAGTTAAAAGAGGGAAGATTTAGGTTGGATGTTAGGGGGAAGTTCTTTACTAGGAGAGTGGTTGGGTCCTGGAATAGGCTGCCCAGGGAGGTTGTGGATGCCCCGTCCTTGGAGGTGTTCAAGACCAGGTTGGACAGGGCTCTGGGCAACCTGATCTAGTAAAGGTGTATGTTTGGTGGCCCTGCTAGGCAGGGGGGTTGGAACTACATGATCCTTGAGGTCCCTTCCAACCCGGGTCATTCTGTGATTCTGTGATTCTGTGATTCTGTGACTGTTGAAAGGGATATTTAACACTTGAGCAGAATCCGGGGAATCAGTTTCCCCACAAAAACTAAAAATTATTGAAGAGCCATTTTTTTCTCAAAAGATCATATATGAAGTTTTGCAGAAGTAATGCTTTGCTTGACAATTCCCCAGTATAATCCCTATTTTATATATATATATAGTGTAGAAAGAGATATTATCTGTGCTGTTCATGTATACTGATTCTACCTCTTAAAAATATAGCTTCTGAAGAGTTTATTAATTCCATAGATTTACTGAACACATTTACGGAAAGACTTTTACTGAAAATGGTCTTATACAGCAGAGAGCGATCTGCATGCATTTAGAACTGCATTCAGCAACCCTGCATCCCTCACCTTTGCATATGTTGTAAGCCCTTCAGTCTGAATGCCTCTTGATGCCAAACTGAGCCTGACTGCAAATTTACATTAGTAGTGTTCAGAGACAAAGTCAGAGTGAACGTTCTTGGCAATCCTGTGGACAGCATCCACATGTGAAATTTCAGTATCCCATTGGAATTCAGACATTAGATGAAACTGAGAGCTTAACGGTATTTCAAAATGCCTTTTTATTAGCAGCAGCCTTCTAGCAGCTCTCACAGGAGTGTCAAAGAAGGGAGACTGAGCAAGAATCTCTTGTGCTGCTTATTCTGCTAAAGTCCGGATTGTAGACTACTGCCTTTGCTAGAAATCACATCAGACTAATAATTTGGGAGCTTTCAGGAAGGGATAAAAGAAGATAATTTAAATTCAAAATTTTGGACCTGACCTGTCACTGGAAGTTCTCCAGTCTGAAGTAAGCTATATTGTGCACAAAGGAACTTGCTAACTGTTCTGCATGAATTTTCCCAAATGATTATGGCTCTCATCTGATCTACATTTTTAATTTTCAGTAACCAGGATAGACCAGTTGTTCTCTCTGCTGATTTGGCAATGGTAGAATTTTTATAATTTATATTTAGTGTCGTATTAAAAATTCAGACTTTAGTTCTGTTACTGAATAATTATATCAAGATCAAGAGAATAAAGGAGGTAGATCTGATGGATGTTATTCCTTGCTACATTTTTAACTCTTCAATAACAAAAAAGACGTTTCATTGCTATTTCTCTAACAAACAAAAGTTTTTCAAAATCTTATGCATTGTTGCATCGTTTTTTTCTTCCCAGTTCACATTTTCTCCATGCTTCAGAACCTTGTGGTAAGCTTAACATATAAAATCTAAATTTTTAGATAGTAACTGATGTCAAGTGGCCTTAAATTGAGCAGCACTGTCAATTTTGACTGATGGAATCACCATCTGCCATTGTCAGCAGAACCAGAGGTTAAAGAGTAGCCTCTGGTTGCTTGGTATTTCCAGCTGATCAAGGAGATAAATCTATCAAAATATTCGGTCTTCTAGCAGCTAACAAAACATCGACAGAAGTCTGACAGACAGGAAAAAAGTTCACACTGTACACATTCCTAAATGGGTAATTGCTACCATTACTGCAGTGGGCTCAACAAGCAATGAAAAGATAAGATAGGGAGAGTTGTTCCAGCCCACATCTGCATCAGAGTCTGGTTTGAAGGTTACGATTGTGATATAACTCTATCATGGGATAAAGACTTTTGAAAGTTACAGCAGTTTTTTTCAAAGAACCTGAAAGAAAATAAGTACACAAATATAGTTAAAAAGAAGCTGAAATAATGTGTTTATTTCTTCTTAGGTCATGGAATGACCTAGGAAGTCCATACAATGAATGTATAGACTAATTTGAGAGCGTATAAATGTAACTGGGTTTTGGTTTCAAAATTCAAACCCAATATACAAAACGCAATGTTCAGTCTTCACTTCTTTCAAAAGGCAACATACTTTTCTGCTTTAAATTTCCCTAGACCTGGAAAGCAAAAGTCCAAGCAGTCCCTGTCTGTGTGAGCATTGCAAGATAAATGGCCATGGTCCTGCTTGAGCAACCTGGCTTCTGGGATCCTGGGTCCTTTTCAGTAGCACAAGGGAATGGCAAACTCAGAGTAGTCAGCAGCCCATCACAGCACTCTGCCAGCAGTGACAGCAGTAAATCACTTTCAATCACTGAAGAAGGAATTCTAACCATTAGGTCCTTGTATAAAAGATATCTTCACCCTTATAATTTTTCTCATTAAAGCAAGCAATATGTTCTGGTATCTACGTGACTCATTTTGGGAATGTTCCCTAAGGATACAAACTCCAGTCATGGTCAGAGGCCAAGATTGTGCCTCCTGAGAAAGCAATCATATGCCCTTGTGCTTACTTTTTATATTAACTGGTTTAAGTTGCACCTTCTTAGATTCTATTCTGTGCTGGACATCTCTTCACCCAGTATAGGAAGATTAGGGACAGGAATTCATCACTTGAAACACTGATATCATTATTTTACCCAGTTGGATTTTAACTAAATATGTAGGTTCACTTAGAAAGTAATGCCTCCTGTTTATTTCCATGGAAACTGCAAAAGATGTTGTCCTGCTTTTGACTGGGACAGACGTGGTTTTGTTTGTTTCTGTTGTTTTGTTTTTTCCCCTTTATAGTGTCTGGTATGATTATGCTATGTTTTGGCTCTGAGAGAAAAGAAGTGTTGATAAAACACCGATATTTTAGTTGTTGCTGAGCAGCACTTCACAGAGACAAAGATGTTTTAGTTTCTCAGCTTCTCATACTGTTCTGCCATTGAGAGGGGCTCAGGGGGCACAAGGGAGAAGACAGAAGCAGGACAGTTGACCTAATCCAGCCAAAAGGATATTCCATACTGTATGACATCATGTGAAAAAAACTTGAAAACCAGCAGGTAGTTGGCCAGGTAAGCTGCTGCTGCCTGGTGACTGGCTGGGCACTGATGGGCAGGTGGTGAGTAGTTAATTGTGCATCATTTTGTGTATCTGTACAGAATCACAGAATCATAGAAATGTTTGAGTTGGAAGGGACTTTCAAAGGTCATGTAGTCCAGCTCCCCTGCAATGAACAAGGACAGCTAGATCAGGTTGCTCAAGAGCAACATTGTTCAAGCTTGAGCTAGAAGGTCTCCAGGGCCCTCTTTATGGACCATTCCTCTTTACATCAGGGAACAATTCCGTGTCAGACACTTCGCACAAAAATACCAGGTTCGTAAAATTTGTAGTGACTGCTGCTGTGTTTTAAGGAAGGTCAAAGAGCATTAACCATGTAGCAGGACTTTCTGAATTTCCTGCTGTTGTAAGTAATTATATTTGATAATTCTCTTAAAAACATCAATTTGACCTTCTCACCGCTGAAATTCGGAACTACTTTTATTAGATCCATTGCAGAACCTCCTATTTTTCTTTTAAAAAGAAAAGAACATGGAGAAAGTTAAGTGTACTACAGACAAATTTTTGGAAAGAATAGCAATGGAAATTAAGGAAGGACAAGTTCTGCTCACAGAATCACAGAATTATCACAGAATTCATCAGGTTCACCAGGACCCTCCTTTCTAGCCTGTTGAGGTCCCTCTGAATGGCATCCCTTCCTTCCACCTTGTCAACTGCACCATTCAGCTTGGTGTCATCAGCAAACTTGCTGAGGGTGCACTTGATTCCATAATTGATGTCATTGATAAAGATGTTAAAGAGCACCGGTCCCAAGGCAGACCCCTGGGAGATGCCGCTCGTTACCGACCTCCACCTGGACATAGAGCCATTGATCACCACCCACTGTCTGCAGCCTTTTAACCTATTTCTTATCTATCGAGTGGTCCACCCATCCAATTCACATCCCCCCAATTTGGAGATAAGGGTATGGTGGGGGACTATGTCAAAGGCCTTGCTCGAGTCCAGGTAAATGATATTGGTTGCCTTTCCCTTGTCCACCAGTGCCGTCACTCCATCATAGAAGATCAATGGATCAGTTAAGCATGGCCTTCCCTGATGAAGCCATGCTGGCTGTCTCGGATCACATGCTCATTTCTCATGTGATCAAGTATGTCATCCAGGAGGATCTGCTCCATGATCTTCCCAGGCACAGAGGTGAGACTCACCAGCCTATAGTTCCTTAGGTCCTCCTTGCTCCTTTTCTTATAAATGGGAGTGACATGACCCTTCCTCCAGTCATCCGGGACCTCACCTGCCAGCCATGACTTTTCCAAATATGATGGAGAGTGGCTCAGTAATCACCTCAGTCAGCTTCTTCAGAACCCTGGGATTCATGCCATCCGGCTCCATATACTTGTACAAATTTAGTTTCATGGGGCAGTCTTGGACTCACTTTGCCCTTACAAAATAGGGACTGGCACCACCAATTAATCTCCCTCTCACTCTCCTTTATGGTCCTCAGCCTCTCCACCTCCTCCTTCAGGTCGACCACAAGGCTGAGTAAATCATTTAGATGGTCACATCTTATACAAGTTGCCATTGCCCTGGCAATGCCCCTGCTGCATCAGCTGCTCTCGCGAGAGCTGCCCGGCCACTATGTTGTCTTGGGGATCCATGAATGAGGGAACCGACTGAAACCCTCTTGTACATCAAGGTCAGTCGCTGAGGTTCTGGCAGGAACAGCTCCGAAGCAGCTAACCTCGTCAATCAAGGGAGTGTGTATTCTGAAGTATGTATTTTAGCTTGTTATTTACTGAAAAATTGATTTCAGTATCTTTTGGTTATAGCAGGAGAAATGGATTCTAATATTGTAGATAAGTAGTCATATTCTTCCCTTGCACAAAAGACTTGCCATGATCTGCCCCAACTGCTCTTCACTAACAAGAGAAGGACTAGTGGGAGATGTGAAGATTGGGGTCTGTCTTGAGCAGAGTGATCATGAAATTGTAGAATTCTCTATTCTTGGTGATGTCAGAAGGGTGAGTAGCAAAACTGCTATCTCGAACTTCCCGAGGGCAGACTTTGACCTGCACAGGATGCTTGTTGCACAGGTCCCCTGGGAGTCGCTCCCAAGTGACTCAGGGTAAAGGGGTCGAGGAAGCCTGGACACCTCTCAAGATGGAAACCTTAAAGGTGCAAGACCAGGCTGTTCCTAGGTGCCATAAGGTGAGCTGCAGGGGAAGAGGACCAGTGTGGATGAACCGGGAACTACTGTTGAGACTCCAGAAGAAAAAGAGAGTCTATATCCTCTAGAAGAAGGGACAGGCTACTTGGGGAGATTACAAGGAAGTTGCTAAGGTATGCAGGGTAGAAGTTAGGAAGACAAAAGCCCAACTTGAACTCAGATTGGCCACTGCAGTAAAAGAGAACAACAAACCCATTTTATAAATAAATCAACATTAAGAGGAGAACCCAGGAGAATTTCCATCCTTTATTTGATGAAGCAGGGAATGTGACCACTGAGGATAAGGAGAAGGCTGAGGTCCTCAACGCCTTCTATACATCTGCCTTTAATAGGCAGTTCAGTTATCCTCAGGGCACATTATGCCCTGATCTGGAAGTCTGGGATGCTACTCAGAAAACACCCCTGGTGATTCAGGTGGAGATCATTAGAGAGCTCCTCCTCCATCTGGACTGTCGCAAGTCCATGGAACCAGATGGGCTCTAGCCTAGAGAGCTGAGGGAGCTAGCAGGGGTGACTGCCAAGCTGTTCTCCGCCATCGACCCGCGCTCCTGGTTATCTGGAGAGGTCCCAGAGGATTTGAGGCTTGCCGATGTGACTCCCATCTACAAGAAGGGCTGTAAGGAGGACCCGGGGAACTACAGGCCTGTCAGCTTGACCCCAGTACATGGAAAGTAATGGAGCAAATCATCTTGGGTGAGATCACACAGCATGTGTGTGGCATCCAGGGGATCAGGCCCAGCCATCACAGGTTCATGAAAGGCAGGTAGTGCTTGACCAACCTTATCTCCTTCTACGACTGGGTGACCAGACTAGTAGACGAGGGAAAGGCTGTTGATGTAGTCTACCTAGACTTCAACAAAGCCTTTGACAAGGTCTCTCACAGTATTTTCCTGGGGAAATTGGCTGCCCGTGGCCTAGATAGGTGCCCTTCTTTGGGTAAGGAACTGGCTAAAGGACCATGCCCAGGAGGTAATAGTTAATGGAGTTAAGTCCAGCTGGTGACCTGTAACAAGTGGTGCCACCCAGGGATTGGTACTGGGGCCCATCTTGTTTAATATCTTTATTGATGACCTAGATGAGGGGATTGAGTGTACCTTCAGTAAGTTTGCAAACAACACCAAGTTGGGAGATGCCCTTTCTGAGGGTAGGGAGGCCCTTCAGAGGGATCTAGATAAGCTGGATCGCTGGGCTGATGTGAATGGAATGAGGTTCAACAAGGCCAAGTGCTGGGTCCTGCACTTTGGCCACAATAACCCCATGCAGCACTATAGGCTTGGGGTTGAGTGGCTGGATGACTGTGAAGAGGAAAGGGACCTGGGGGTGTTGGTTGATGCTCAGCTGAACATGAGCCGACAGTGTGTCGGGGTGGCCAAGAAGGCCAATGGCATCCTGGCCTGCATCAGAAATAGTGTGGCCAGCAGGAGCAGGGAGGTAATCATCCCCAGTGAGCACTGGTGAGGCTGCACCTCGAGTACTGTGTTCAGTTTTGGGCCCCTCACTACAAGAAAGATATTGAGGGCCTGAAGTGTGTCCAGAGAAGGGCAGTGAAGCAGTGAGGAGTCTGGAGCACAAGTCTTATGAGGAGTGGCTGAGGGAACTGGGATTGTTGAGTCTGGAGGAGACTCAGAGGAGTCCTCATTGCACTCTACAACTTCCTGAATGGAGGTTGTGGTGAAGAGGTTTTTGACCTCTTTTCCCAGGTAACAAACAAAACAGGACCTGAGGAAATAGCCGTAAGCTATGCCAGAAGAAGTCCAGATTAGACATAAGGAGAAACTTTATCTCTCAGAGAGTGGTCAGGCACTGAAATGGCCAGGGAGATGGTGGAGCTGCCATCCTTGACAGTGTTTGAGAGGTGTCTGGATGGAGCTATGAGATATCATTTAGTAGCTTGTGGTAGCAGTTATGATGGGAGTACGGTTGGACTAGATGATCTTGTAGGTCCTTTCCAACCTCGTGATTCTATGATTCTATGATTCTAATCTTCACCATCCAAAACAACTTCATGGAATCACAGAAAGTTGGAAGGGACCTCATGAAGATGTTGAACGGGACATGACACAGCCTGGTGTTTCTGACCACATTTCTCTGGGTCCAGCTGTTGAACTTCCATGAATAGTTCCCTTTTCTCTCTTCTGTGCTACAAAGAGATCAGGTTCCTTTCCCTCATGACTTGCCTCTTGGGCTGTGAGACAGATAAATAAACCTTCACACATCTGTCGTATTTTTTTGCTGCTCCCAGACACAGCTAGAATTTAGGCTGAATCCAGAATCCAGAACTGTAATCATGATAAGCAGATAAATACATACGCAGACATGTATTCTATGATTTTGTTATCTACATATGCAAAAATAGGGAGGTACAGAATTTCAGAAAAAGACAGGTAGACTAAACCTATGATTTGATCCTAATTGCTACAATAACTTCAACTAAAAGATTGCTACCAATGAAGAGAAATCTTTTGGGATTTGGTAGTTACAGTACAGAAGCATTAATCTTTCCCAATATTAAGCCAACTATATTTTTTTTTATTGCGACTGCATAAAATGCCATTTGTGCCACTAAAAGGTCTTTATCTATCTATCACTATTATATTTTCTTCAAAGGACATGGAATTGCATGTTTTATTCCAGATATTGTTACAATTGGAAGCTTTTTCAGGGCAAGAGGGAACACTTTATGTATGCATATGCGTAACATATATGGAGCTAAAGATTTATTGTAAGACTAATCAAAGCCATAGTAATCTAGCCAAAATACAATAAGCATTTACTGTTAAGACTCAAAGTCCAAGGCAATACAGAAAAGTGTCATGACTAAGAAAACTTATTAATCTCTACTCCTTTTTTTTTTTTTTTTTGGAGCTATGCTCATCTTTTCAGCATCCCTATGAACTCTATAGACAATGGCTTCAGTCTTCTTCAGGCAAAAGGAAGTGCAAGTAGGAGGGAAGGTCTGTAATGAGTTCTGGGCATCCCAAAGTCCTCAGAAAGGGTGTCTTTCTTCTCAATCCTCGAGTTGATCTGGATATATTTTTAATTCTCTTAATAAGATCTGCTTCTACTCATTGAGAATCACCCAAGAACCTTCTCTACCCTCTGTGAACACAAAGGGCTATTGTACTTCTGACACAGACTACCTACGTCTATTGGTTCTTCACCAGATGGTATTCCCTGAGCTGAAGCTACAGGATCAGGCTGTAGTCCCTTGCCTGCTATTAAAAACACCTCAGCCCGAGAGACATTCTGAGTCTCTCCACTGTCAGGTCCATGTCAAACCTGTGGTCTTGTATGATTAATGGTAAAAACTGTATTTAAATAATGCACACTGTGTCTCTGTGATTATTGGTGGTGAACAGAAACTGCTAATTGATGATTATTGAATGTGTGGATTTATACATGGGAGTAGTACAAAGACTACCTCTGTTTTAGGAGAAGAAGAAATACTGCCACCCTAATTTATTATTCAGTTTCCTTTTCCCTTTGATTTATGTAGCATGCAGCATCCTCTGTCAGGTCTGCCTATACAGTCAGGTCTCCTTGCATGTGAATGTGAACAGACTTTCAAAATATCTTCCGATACGCTATAACTTCATGAAAAATACTTAGGAATCACAACTGCTGTGAGCATGCAGCAGCCAAGTCTGGGCTGAGGCAGTGTATGAAGTCAGGGATTTATGGAACTTTAAACTGGAGGAAAAAACTTCACTATATCTTCTATCAGTTTTCTATTTATTCATCAATTTGTACTCAAACCGCTAGATATTCAATTATTATTGCAAGGCCCCTCATTCATTTCAGAATTTCTCTTTTACTTTTGACGAATGATTGATTAATTAAACCCCAAGATTTGGAAATGCCTTGTTAGCTCTGATGACAACATGTTTGCAAGAAGCTGACCTCCAGTCCTTGGAAATACCTGAACAATGTGGCAATTGGATTCCTGTGAGTGGAGCCCTCTGAACATCTGCTACACACACCTTGCTATCTACAGCCTCACACAGAGTTTCCACTTCTGTACAAGTCTTTCAAGCATAGATAAATAACTCATTGCAGAGATCAGCAGATGGTTTTCATTATTATTCCTATTGGCACCAATAAATGCTTAAAGCAGTGAGTAGGCTTAGGAACACTATTTCTTCCTCTATTTCTCATTTTGTTTTGACAGTCATTTGAGCATCTCCAGATTCCAGATTTGACTCAGTACATGATTTATATGTCTCATCAATATTCTTAGAGAGAGAAGCTTATCTTCTGTGTCAGTTACTTCCCCTCTGTCATTTCTGAAAGCCTCACAGTTATACTAAATGTGCTTCTCGCACCCTCTTGCTATTTCAGGTTGTTGTCTGTAGTGTCAGGTAATGTTAAAAAATAATCAGGAAAGTAGTGGATGTGGGGTTGTTAGCAATCAATATGCCTTATGTTGCCTATAGAAGACTCAACTTTTTCAGCAGTTTATTATCTTCCTATGATTTAACTGTTTTGAACTAAAATTTTCCATGCCAAATGTCTGTTTCTGTCCAATAGACATATTTGTTTAGTTTTTAAATCAACTTGTAAGTAGTTTAGTAACAGTAATGGAATGGAAAAATACATTTCTTTTGTTCACTTAAAAAAAAGATTTAACTTTTTTTCATAAGTTCCTTTATGTATGAAACCACTTGTGTTTTGGCAGGCATGTGCCTTTTTCTCTTTCTGGAAAAATCTGCTCAGATTTGGCCTTTGAAAAGCCACAGTTGGCTTTATCCTATGGATATCCTCTTACACAGCTTTCCACAACATCTCCACAGCTGTGACAAGTCCAGCATGTGTTTGCATGAGATGCAGAAAACCATGCTTAAAATAGCAGTAACAATAACTGCAAAGTCCAGACCTTATGGACCTTTTCTTTATGGTGTAGTTGGTAACGACTTTCTTGCTGGGCCCAAGAAATCTGGAGGAAGAAACTAATTTATTCACACTCCAATGGGTTAAAATTTGGTCTGGATAACAAGAGAAAGTAGAGACTGTGGAGAAACAATTGTGAGGAAAGTGTGGCTCGAAGAAAGGAGGGGAATACTGTGAATTCCTGGGGAAAAGTTTGAGGGTAAAAGAGGAGGAGAACCAAAAGCTGTGAATGTCAGGAAAGCCTTGAATAAAAGACTAGCTTGCAGAATGTTTTACTGTTTTATTAAAAAGTCTGGCCACTCAAGATTCAGTCTTGCTAAAACGGAAGTATGCAACACTTGGTCAAAAGTTAAAATATGATTGTGTGTTCAGGAGGTGGTCTCTGCCATTTAAATAGTGTGAAAAGAGCTGTTCAGACAAGAAGCCTTTCCCTTTTACTACAAATGAATTGAAACTGGAGGAATGGGACTGTCTACACGGGACTGTGATGAAGCTTCAGTGGCAGAATAGGGAAAGAACTGCAACAGAAATACTCTCTTACAATGGGCAAGATAAAATTAGGCTTAAAGAGAATAGGAAGAACACTTTATGCAAGCAGAAAACTCTTGCCAGAGTCTGAATTTGATAAAAGTCAATCCCAACTGACAATTCATGGCTGTATTGATATTTCATTCTTGCATCAGTTGTAACTGTGAAAGCACAAAGACGTTTGGACAAACTTACTTCATTCATACTTGTTATCAAGAAAAATTAGCCCAGGAAGAATATCACACTAATGGAATAAGGATTCAATTTTCCAGTACCTTTGCTAGCTTAAGTATTTCCACTTAGCATTGCACAGTGCTCAGTATCATCCATTTTTCTTGAGCTCCTTATTTTCTTTCCTGTTGTCAAACCTATGTGAATCTCTGCTATTGCTAAGTGCTCATTACCTTGAGTGACAGAACTGGTAAACTTCTGGTTCTTACAGTTTACTTTCTGAAAAACCTACGCACTTATACACACAAAAACACACTCTGCACACAAACATATTGAAAGAACATTTTTCAAGATTGAAAAACCACTGTGCCTGAAAAGGTTGCTAAAAACCAGAGTAAAAACTGCCTGCACTGAAGTGAACAAACAATATAAGTGATTTTTGCTGAAATATGCCAATATAAATTTGATCTGTGGAAGAATAGGATTTCAGCCTAACAAGAAACATGACCATAAAACATGCAGCAATGATATATGCTACCAAGTTCCACTTAGAAAAAAAAGATTTACAGATTATTTCATAGATTTTAGGTGTTCAGTGGTGGATCAGATCTGCTATTTAAATAGCGTTGTGATTCTAAATCTAAAAAACAGGAGAAAACAAGGGAAGAGTTTAATTTTCTATCCACCAATTAGCCCTCTAGTCTGCACTCCACAAGGAAAAGATTTTGTACAAGCACAGTAAAACAGTTGTGGTCTAAACTGATAATTAGGTTTGAATAAGGCATGGTTGATTTCATTTGGTTGTTTTGTTCTTACTGTAGTTCTTTTGTTTGTTTTTGAAGAGTACTGCAAAGTAATCAGCAAGGTGACAGCACGTAGATGTGAAATACAAACTGACTGTCAGCATGGATGCAGTAATGCAGCTGCTTCCTGCCTTTGAGAAAGGTCAGAAAAACATGCAGAGGGCTCACACAGCACGTAGGCACAGATGAGCATCAGGGGCTGCTTATGTAGGAGTGTAAGTACAGTGCAGAGGAAAATAGAACATGCAAGCACTAAATGCATGAGGAGAAACACCTTCTCTCTCTGATAAGTGATGTCAGCTGTAACTCACATCTACGTATCAGACAGGCAGTCAAACCTCACTGCATTCATGAAGTGAAAAGTGCTGGCTCACCTCTGTGAAAATTCCACAGGAAAGCAGAGGCAGGGCTCTGAAGGCCTCACCTAAACCCCACTGAGTTCAGTCAAGGCTCGTTTACTTTGGTGTGAATTGGATCTTAACATAACATGTCTCTCATGTCTTATGTGATCCTGTGTTGTCCAGCAGGCTGGAGTGGGAAATCCCTGAAATGGGTGCTACTTATTTTCTGGGTCTTTATATAGTGCCATGTGTATTTTAAGTCTTCTTTCATGGAATCATAGGATTATCAGGGTTGGAAAAGACCTCAAAGATCATCTAGTTCAACCATCCACCTATCACCAGTATTTCTCCACTAAACCATATCCCTCAGTATAGCATCTAAACATTTCCTGAACACATCCAGGGATGGTGACTCAGCCACATCCCTGGGCAGCCCATTCCAGCACCTGACCGCTCTTTCTAAGAAATTAATCCTAGTGTCCAACCTGAACCTCCACCTCCACAGATGTAACTGGAGGCCATATCCCCTAGTCTCATTGCTGGTTATCTGGGATAAGAGGCTGACCCTCACCTTGCCACTATCTCCCGTCTTGTAGAGGGTAGTTGTAGAGGGCAACTGAACCTCTTCTCCCTGAACCTCTTCTCCATACTAAACAATCCCAGCTTCCTCAGTCACACCTCATAAGACCTGGGCTCCAAACGCTTCACCAGCTTCTCTGTACACTCTTCAGGGCCTCATTACCTTTCTTGTAGTGAGGGGCTCCAAACTGAACACAGTACTTGAGATGTGGCCTCATCAGTGCTGAGTACAGAGGGATGATCATCTCCGTTCTCTGGCTGGCAACTTTAATTCTGATATAAGCCAGGATGCCACTGATCTTCTTGGTTACCTGCGCATACTGCTTGTCTAATTCATTCCAATTTTAAGCAAAGAGGGACTTTAATTAGGAACATAGAATCATAGAATTGCTCAGGTTGGAAAAGACCTTAAAGATCACTGAGTCCAACCACTACCCAACCATACTACCCTAACTCTAAAAACTCTAAAAACTCTCTGCTAAATCATGTCACTGAGCACCGCATCCAAATGGTTTTTAAACACATCCAGGTATGGTGACTCAATCACCTCCATGGAGAGCCTATTCCAGTGCTTAACCACCATTTCTGTTGTAGTGGAATTCCAAGGTCACAGCATGAACCAGTGGGTGAGCTACATGAGTATGTGAGTGACTGGAGCAGGCATGAGGGGGTTTTAGAGCCACCCCTTCTGTCGCCGCGATACTTCCCAGGACATCTTAGTCTGCGTAGGTCCCCTTTTCTCCTCGCCCTTCTCTGCTGTGGCACTACAGTACAAACGGGGGAGGGTCACATTCCTCAGCTTGTCCTTTTCTTCAAACTGTTACTAGGAGGGGGAGTTAATTCCTCTTGGATTTTTCATATAGCACCTATTTCTCAAGTAAAGGCTCTTACATTGCCTTTGTTTGCTCTACATCTGTAAATAAATTTTTCCTGATATCCAATATAAACCTCCACTGTCTCAACTCAAGGTCATCTCCTCTCATCCTGTCACCTGACACCAATGAGACCAACCCCACTCTCACTGTAAGCACCTTTCAGATATTGGAAGAGAGCAATAATGTCTACCCTCAGCCTCCTCTTCCCCAGACTGAACAGCCACAGTTCCTTCACTCTCTCCTCATAGGGCATATTCTCCAAGCCCTTCACAAGCCTTGTTGCCCTTCTTTGGACTTGCTTCAGCACCTCAATATCCTTTCTGTATTGAGGTGCCCAAAACTGAACTTGCCTCACCAGTGCCAAGTACAGGAGAAGGGTAACTTTCCTAGTCCTGCTCACCACACTGTTCCTGATACAAGCTAGGATGCCATCAGCTTTCTTGGCCACCTGGGCACACTGCTGGCTGATATTCAGCAGACTGCCCATCAGTACACCAAGGTCCCTTTCCATCAGGCTACTTTCCAGCCACTCTTCCCCAAGCCTGTAGGGTTGCCTGGGGTTGTTGTGAACAAAATGTAGAAGCTAACACTTGGCACTGTTGAAACTCACACAGTTAACCTTAGCCCATCAATTCAGTCTGATCAGGTCCCTCTGTACTGCCCTTCTTCCCTCAGGCAGATCAAACTCAATCTCAGCTTGGTGTCGTCTGCAAACTTACTGAGAATGCACTCAATCCTCTCCTCAAGATTGTTAATAAAGATGTTAAATAGAAATGGCCCCAGTACCGACCCCTGCAGAATACCGCTTGTGTCTGGCTGCCAACTGGATTTAACTTCATTGATCATAATTCTTTGGGACAGACCATCCAGCCAGTGTCTCACCCAGTGGAGCATATACCCATCCAAGCCATGGGCAGCCAGCTTCTCCACAAGAATGTTCTGGGGGACAGTGTCAAAGGCTTTACTGAAGTCCGGGTAGACCATATCGACAGCCTTACCTTCATCCACTAAGCAGGTCACCTTGTCATAGCATGAAATCAGGTTTGTCAGACAGGATATACCATTCATAAACCCATGCTGACTTGGCCTGATCACTGGTCCATGATGGCTCCCGAGATTATCCGTTCCATAACTTTCCCAGTCACCGAGGAGAGACTGATAGGTCTGTAGCTACCAGGATCATCTTTCCAACTGTTTTTGAAGATGGCTGTCACATTTGCCAGTCTCCAATCTGCCGGGACATCCCCGGTTAGCCATGACTGCTGAAGAATGATGGAGAGTGGCTTGGCATCCACATCTGCTAAAGCCCTCAGCACTCCAGGGTGCAATCCGTCTGGCCCCATGAACTTGTGAGCATCCAGCTTTTGGAGCAGGTTCAAAACTATCTCATCATGGATCATGCAGGGCCTATTCTGTTCCCTGTCTCTATCTACCAGCGCAGGGGGTAGATACTCCCAGGGAGTAACAAGTCTTACTATTAGAGACTGAGGCAAAGAAGGCATTAAGTACGTCAGCCTTATCCTGATCCTTGGTCACCTAGTTGCCTACTTGTCTGGTCTACATATTGGCTCTTCTGCTCCCTTCAGCAGAGAGCGTCCAGTGACAATGAACCTTCGTTTTTTCTTTGCCGATGAGGTTTTAATGCTAAGTCAGGTCTGGTTAGACTTTGGTGACAACACCAACTGGGGAGAATCATTATCACCAACACTGTCCAGTCATCCCTTCAGAGCACTGTATCTGTTCCACAGGGGCAGCTGGGAAGGGAGGGTGCACCTGCATCGCTGAGCAGAAGTCTTTTGCCATTTGTAGGCAGGGGGCGTGGATGCAGAGCCATTGCCCTGGCAACGCCCACTTCATGTCAGCCTCTCTCAAGGGCTGCCGGGCTGCGCTGTTATCTCAGGGTTCCCTGGATGGAGGAAGTGACCAGAACCCCTCTGTACTTCATGGTCAGTCACTGCTGTTCTGGCTATTGGAAATATCCAAATAATTTATCAGGATGGTATCTCTGATAAAGCAGATTTTATTCACAATTGCAGTGGCAGGCCTTCTGCAAGCAGGAGAGCACACAGAAAACATTCTTACATCTTTTATGTCCTGTTGCTTGACACTTATCTCTTTCTCTCCTAGTTCCTCATTGGCTGAGTACTTCGGGTTCTTGATGCTTCACTAAACACACAAATTCTGGACAAACATAAATCTTCGCTAGCTAAGTGTAAACTCCAATTTTTTAATCAACTTCTGATACTCACTCACTCCAAACTTGGTCATCTTTTCTGGATATCTGTTTGTCCTCCTTTGCATAGAGATAAGCTAGGAAAGAGGATAGAGGGGAGTATCTTGATGCCTGCCTGTTGCATCCCAACCTCCTGACAGAGAGAGACAGTCCAGCCTTGTGTAGAGGCCCCAACTTCGATATTTGTTAAATCTGCTTTTCTTTTGTTGGGAATTGTTGGTGAATGGAGTTAAATCCAGCTGGCGACCGGTCACGAGTGGTGTTCCCCAAGGGTCGGTGCTGGGGCCTGTCCTCTTCAATATCTTTATTGATGACTTGGATGAGGGCACTGAGTGCACCCTCAGTAAGTTCGCAGACGACACCAAATTGGCTGGGAGTGTGGATCTGCCTGGGGGTAGCGAGGCCCTGCAGAGGGATCTGGACAGGCTGGAGAGCTGGGCTGAAGCTAACGGGATGAGGTTCAACAAGACCAAATGCCGAATCCTGCACTTTGGCCACAGCAACCCCAGGCAGCGCTATAGGCTTGGGGCGGAGTGGCTGGAGGACTGTGTGGAGGAAACGGACCTGGGGGTGTTGATTGATGCTTGGCTGAACATGAGCCGACAGTGTGCCCGGGTGGCCAAGAAGGCTAACGGCATCCTGGCTTGCATCAAAAACAGTGTTACTAGCAGGAATAGGGAGGTAATTGTCCCCCTGTACTCTGCACTGGTGAGGCCGCACCTCGAGTATTGTGCTCAGTTTTGGGCCCCTCATTGCAAGAAAGACATTGAGGCCCTGGAACGTGTTCAGAGGAGGGCTACGAAGCTGGTGAGGGGCCTGGAGCACAGGCCTTATGAGGAGCGGCTGAAGGAGCTGGGATTGTTCAGCCTGGAGAAGAGGAGGCTCAGGGGAGACCTTATAGCACTCTATAACTTCCTGAAGGGAGGTTGTGGTGAGCTAGGGGTCAGCCTTTTCTCTCGTGTACACAGTGATAGAACTAGAGGCAATGGTTTCAAACTGCGCCAGGGGAGATTCAGGCTGGACATTAGGAAATATTACTTCTCGGAAAGGGTGGTCAGGCATTGGAATGCACTGCCCAAGGAGGTGGTGGAGTCACCAAACATGGATGTGTTCAAGAGACATTTGGATGTTGTGTTGAGGGATAGGATTTAGCTGGGGAGTATTGGTGATGGTTGGACTGGATGATCTTCTAGGTCTTTTCCAACCTTGATGATTCTGTGATTCTGTGATTCTGTGAATTTCTTATCCTAACAGAACAACCCTACAGTATGTTCTCTAGTCCCTAACATTATACCCACATTGTTTGGAACATTTAAAAACTATTACAGTTTTGCAAGAAAGAATTAATCACATTTTGCAAGAAAAAATTAATCACATAATTCAGCAATTATGTTTCTAAAACATGCTGCTAACTTATACAGTATTCCTACTTTTTACATCAACTACTTCTAAGGATAAGTTACAGAATACAAATACATGATGTTCTACTTCTTCAAATCAATTGCCCTTTTTAACATCTAATGTAGAAACAACATTCCATTCCCACATGGCCAGGACAGATCCAAAGCAGCGAACCTCGGCGATCAACATAGCATCCTGTATTTTCTCACATAGACATCCCACAAGAAATCTATCCTATTTAAGATCTGTGTCACCTCTTTTAATATCTATGCTTCTCCTGGGCTGCAACAGTAAGGAAGGGCAAAATAGTTCCTCATTTTGATGTCTTGATTGGGCCTCTGGCTTCTAGTGAAACAGGGGGCTCAAAAGTGTTCAATCAATGCACATGTCATACTGAAGCTTGAGAGATTAAGGCAGCAATGAAATTCTCTGGTTATGATCTGAACTAAAAAGCTCAAGAAAGGGGAATGGTGATTTGAGAATTCATTTTCTCTTAGAGGAAAGGGATGGATGAAATTAGTGTCCCTGAGTGCTTTCTGTCCCTTGACAGCCACAGATGAAATACAAAATGATAGCCTGTGGATATATAATCTTTTTTTTTTTTTTTTTTTTTTTTTTCTGTATTAATGAAGGTTTGCCCTCTATAAAAATCTTTTTCCTTTACATTTCAGCAAGCATTGCATTATTATATTGTTTTCAGCTGCTGATGTGGCAATCTCATCCTGTTAGCCTTCTGGATATATTAGCATCCCTACAATGCCATTTCCCTCTTGTGAGAAGATTGCCAAGAAAAAAATAACTCTTTTAACTCTTGCTGTACCAAAATGCATATTTCTTTGTGTCATAGGTATTAACTTTCCATCTGTTTTGAATGACTTTGCCTTATTATCCGGATCAAAGACATCAGCCTGTTTCATGGAGGTAACAAAAAGCCATCCAGCAATACAACAGTACAGCCAATGGTACTTTAGAAGAGTAATAACAACTACAGTTTTGATTTGATTCCTTTTTTGTTTTACTTGTTTATTTATTTGAAACTTTTTTTTTTTTTCCCTTGACTTTAAAAACCATCCCTGGATGAGTAAGACTGATCTGTTTGATTATGAGCATATAAAAATTTAGAATTTCTCCCCTCCTCCATAATATCAAACTTTGTTTCTTTCCTTTTTTTTTTTTTTTGGGTTTTTTTTTTTCTTTTATTTCAAATAATGCAATTTTATACTGCCAGTATAATCTGTTTCAAATAGTGATTGCCTTCTTATACATTTTTCTCAAGTACTTATGGAGCACAACAAAATTACAGCATATTTAAATTCATTACATTAAATTTCATTATTTACCTTCCATTTACTCATTTAGCAGAAATGGAAAATGCTCAACTTCTAGCATAACTTTGTAACCAAAGTGAAGCTATTCACGCAACTATTTCAATAAACAGAACCATCTTATTCAAAACATAAACCAGCATGCTAGCCCATTACCCTGCTCTGTCCCTGTTCCTTCAAGGAGTACAGATGAGCAGTCTGCACAGCTTGGCATAGAGAGAGAGATCAGCAAGGAGGAGAGTGAAGTGAGTTGTAAAAAAGTCAGAGTAGACATTCATAAAATGCAAAGGAGGTGAGAAGGTAGAGATAAGGACAGAAATGATCAAGAGATAACTAACAAAGTGCCAGAGAGAACAAAGGCAGGAAGGAGAAAATCAAGGAGGATGATAAACAGATATGTAAGGGAGAAGAGAGAAAGAAAGGAAGATAAGATGACTGATGTAAGAACCAAGGAGAAAAGTAATCTACATATTAATCATGATATGCCTTACTTATTGAATCCTAAGGAGCACTCTCTGTTTTCTGTCATATGAGCACCCTAGAGTCCACCTGAATTGTAAAGGGAATAGGATAGAATATCAATCAAATCCACAACACCAGAGTATCTGAGACCATGATCTTATGATGCAGGAAAGTCTATGTTCCTGTTCCCAGTACCTGAACAAACTGTTGGAGATGCATGGAGCTGCTGATTACGTGTAAGTTTTCTTTGCTGGTTCACATGAGTGCAAAACTTCTGGTGTGTTAACTTTCTGGCATTAGAAGGCTTTATCATGTCATCAGTTATTCCACAACTAACACAGTTTGTATTATATGCTTTGGCTAATTCAGTGGAATTATGCTCTTGTGTTTAGAATCAAATTTATACTGCTGATTCAGAACTATAGACGGCATAGATTTGGTAGTAAATGGTTTCACTGCATTGCACATGTTGTCATAAGCAGAAAGGAAGGTGCCACTTACCTACAGCTTACTATTTAATGTTTATCCACTTAATATTTTAACTGTCAAAATTATTAGCCCAGTTAAAAAATCTACATTCATTGCTCAAAATAACAGAGATTTCTCATCTATAATACTCTTTAAATTCTTATATAGGAAAAAAACCTTTATAGTATCTGCTAGATTTACCTGGAATAATGCTTGTCCTTTCAATGTCACCTGCACCCTAATGTTGAATTACATCTTCCCTCAGCAGTAAGGAGAGTTTTTGAAAGATACAGACATTTCTAGGATTTACCAAGAGAAGAGATTTACAAGAGATCATCTTCCCCCACTTTGCTACAGGGAACATGGTATTGATGTGAAGCCTTTCTTCTTCGGGTTATTTCACAGAATCTGTCATGGTTTTACAATTTTTGGTTCTCAGTATTCCACATCAGCACATCATGTAGAGTACTGGAATTAAAGTGTTAATGCTCCAATTCCATGTACCTATCCCTGTACGTGACGGAAGTCATGGGATCTGACCCTTCCGGGTGGGGAGGTCTCTTACTGCCTGGCAGTGGATGCTGGAGGGTGCTTTCCTAGCCGTTCCAAGCTTTTCAGGTTTGACACGGTCTCAGGAACTCTCTCTCTTCTATCTTATTTGATTTATTAGTCTCAATTTCAATTAGATTGTATTATATTGTGTTATTTTGCATTCCAGTATCATAGTTAGTAAAATAAGTTTTCCTCCATAGATTGTTGCCGCTGTTTTTTTGTTTTTTTCTCCCTTCCTTCCTTCCCATTTTGTGGGACTGCGGTGGAGAGTGGGTGAGGGACAGGGGGCCTACTGCCCTGTGTCATGGGCATAGATGGATCTAGTTAACTCTGTGACAGAATCATAGAATGGCCTGGGTTGAAAAGGACAATAATGATCATCTAGTTTCAACCCCCCCCCCCCCCCCCGCTATGTGCAGGGCTGCAAGCCACCAGACCAGGCTGCCCAGAGCCACATCCATCCTGGCCTTGAATGCCTCTAGGGATGGGGTATCCACAACCTCCTTGGGCAACCTGTTCCAGTGTGTCACCACCCTCTGAGTAAAAAACTTCCTCCTAATATCTAACCTAAACCTCCCCTGTCTCAGTTAAGACTATTCCCATTGTTCTGCCACTATCTGCCCTCATAAACTATACCACTATCCATTTATCCTCCTGTTTATATGCTCCCTTCAAGTATTGGAAGGCCACAATGAGGTCTCCCCAGAGCCTTCTCTTCTCCAAGCTAAAAAATCCCAGTTCCTTCAACTTTTCCTCACAGGAGAGGTGCTCCAGCCCTCTGATCATCTTAGTGGCCATCCTTGGACCCAAACCAAGAGTTCTGCATCTTCCTTGTACTGGGGGCCCCAGGCCTGGAAACAGTACTCCAGATGGGGCCTCACAAGAGCTGAGTAGAGGGGGACAATCACTTCCCTCTCCATGCTGGCCACTCCTCTTTTAATGCAGCCCAGAACATAGTTGGCATTCCAGGCTGCAATTTGCTTGGTATAAATTCACATGTTTTGCTAACAAGACCCATCTGCATCTCCTTTGTTCCCAGATGAAATATGAAAGCTGCATAGCAGCCTTTCCCTGATCCCTTCATGCAAAGGGCTGGTGCTTGGCCCACGATGACCATTTAGATTTGGCAGGTTTACACGTGGTAGTTCCGGAGATGAATATACAAGAAGTCATTTAAACACAGTTATCAAAGCAAGCTGACACCAGATAGAGCCAAGAAAATTGAAAAAAAATCCTGAAACTCTGAGCTGTCAGGTCAGCACAAAGCCTACAGACAGTTACTAATAATTGTAGAACTTATATCTAGTAGATCACAGCTTCAGAATTGTGAATTCATTTGAAGCTATCTGCAAAATTCTAAGATGCTCTGTAAATTTACTTCTAGTATTGGTAACTTGAAGTATGATCAATAGCAGGTTCCTTTTGCTTTTTAGCTGACGAATCAGCTGTGCTTTGTACTTACGGACTGAGACATCTGGCTTCCAGTGACTGACGTCTAAAATGTTACAGATCTGAACTTATATGCTATTATATGAGGAAATGTTCCCAATGTATCTTTTTTTCTCTGTAAAGCATTTAGTTTAGCCTATCCTGCAGAAATCACAAATGGTATTAGTTCCATCTCAGTTATTGCAGTTGGGTTCTGTTAGAATCTAAATTTATTTCACAGCAGCATGTATTTATGCATTGTTAACACCTGATTGCTGAAAGTACCAGGCTTGGGAAAGCATCACTGGCAATTTCAGTGGGTGCCCTGAATGATGGCTTCAGTCTCTGCAGAAAAATAGCGGATGGGCAAACAAAACCCCACGAGAGAAGTGCTAAAAGCATCTGCTATGCTTACCTTTGTCTAGCCGTAAATTTTGGCTAAAAACCCCCCAAACGCTTTCCTTCCTCTCCTTTTTTAGATTTTTTTTTTTTTTTTTTTTGGCATGTCTGCCAAGCATGAATAAAGAGCTCATTTCAGAGCTCAGCAGATGGTGTTCCTCATTGTTATTCCTGTTGGTACCCAGGGATGCCTGAGTCCATGGGCACAAGAATGTTTTCGCCCACTGTTTGTAGTTTCACTTTGACTTCAATATCTATATTCCCATATTGTCAGCATAAATTGTAATGCATCTTAATAATACTTGACATCAAGTATTCTCCTTGAAAGCTTTGAAGTTGTAATATGTAACTATCTGTTAACAAAGCACTCGTGGCATTCTGAGTTTGCCTGCAGAAAGGAGAGTTTTTAGGTGATCCTTATAACCTAGTGAAGAAGGCTGAATCACTCTTTAGGGTTTATATAATAAGGTTTTCATGGACTAGAGGGTGGCTCCAGGGGTGCACCTCTACAGGCAGGCCTCAGTCCCTGTTCCATTGCAATCACTCAATGGGAGGAGGTAGAAAAGTGTCAATGAGGGGAAATGTTTTTAGATGGCTTTTAGTTTCTCACTGTCCTAATTTGTTATTAGTAGGCAATACATTACATTAATCTTCCTATGCCGAATCTGTTTTGCCTGTGATGGTAATGGGTGAATGATCTCACTTCTATTTTAGAGAAAGAGAAATTTGTTTTTTTTTCCTATGTGACTTGAACAAGAGAATTTAAGTTAATTTGAAAGCAAAGTTTTTGTTGGCTATGACTTTATCTGTGTCCTCTCTTAATTTTGAAAATATTTAAATTTTAGAGTCTCCTGATTAATTATTGGCTTCATTTTGGAGTCTTCATCACAGTAGTTACAATATTTTCACCTGTGAAAGAAATGTGCCTTTCTCTCCCACACAAAATAAGCCAGAGTACACCAGGATGCTGCAGAGGTTTATAGACACTCAAAATAGCTGCTAGAAGCAATTGCTGCTTACAGAAAATGATGCCATTACTTCAAAGAATTATTCAAAACAGAGGGAAACCACAAATCCCGTCCCTTTTTGGAGGAAGGTTATGCTGACTTTCTGCCTATACTTAGTGTTATTAAAGGGGGCCAAGTCTGCCTATCTAGCCTTGGATATGTAAGAGAATTGCTCACTGGCTGGAGGCAGGCAGCAGTACATGTCTTCAATAAATTTCAGATTATCTGTATGAATGTGTAAGTACACATCTGTATGTATGCCATCTAAACTCCCAGTATAGTCAATGGAGATATTGATCTGAATTGTAGTCTTCCTAAGGATATCCACGACATCCATATTAACAGCTGTATTGCTCTGCCTAAGTTGCCTGTAAGACAGAGATAGTAATAGGTCTGAAAATCAATCTGCTGATGGTTTTGGAGACCTCCAATAACTAGTATACCAGGGAGAAAAATCTCTTCCTCTTTCTCTTGTCATGTAGCAGTGTATGATGTGTGGGAAGCATCAGACACACACGTTAATCAATAATGGAAACTACTAAACAGATACACTGACAGCTTCATCCACTGAATGAGGAAGAATTAGTTTCTTAAAAGTACTAAGAGATTCAATACTGGATCATAATGCATGTATAGAAAGATGTTGCACTACATGGTACAAAATCTTCACCCAGGATATTCTTAATATTTTTCCAATCTGAGTTTGTATTTTTGTGTTTGCAGTTTGGCTTTACAGCTCTGCAAGTCATTTTTTGTGGATGATATAATAGGCCTAAACTTCAAATGCTTGTCCATGGGCATATTTTGCTGAGAGAGTTTAGGAAAATATAAACAAATGAGGTATAATATAGATCTGATTTATTTATCATACATCTACTAATAAAACTTTAAACTCACTTTACCGTCTGCAGGGCAATAGCTGTGAGAGGGAAGGAGCAATCATAGTAAATTGGGAATGAAATCTTAGATGCTGTCAGAGGAATATTTGCAGCTAGGGTGAGCTGGGTTGCGATTTCACACATGGACTGATAAACTATAATAAAAGTAGCAGACAGGGTCTGAGTGCACTGTCATACTTCATCAAAGGGACAAAATTGAATTTTCCCTGCCTCTTCAAATTTTTAAATGATTTAGAAGTAATTTTTCAGCAGGTTTAGATTGTTGAACCCCTTATTCATTTTCCTATCAGCTGATCTCTAGTTATGTTTTTGTATTAAATGATAAAAGGGAGTCCTAGAAGTCAGGAATGAAAGTACTAGGTTGCCTATAATAATTATACATTATATACAGAGAAAGTAACAAAGGAAGATAAAATAATTCTTGGGATTGTTTCCTTTAGGAAGTAATAGATCACAGGAGATTATAAAAGTCTAATCATTTCCTAAATCATGCAAATGAACTCCAGTACTCATTATTACATTTTTATTGAGAACATCATATCTGCTTGTTTTTAAAGGTGATGATTTTAATAATCTAAGAACCATGGAGATATTAAATATATATATGGTAATCAGTTCCCTTCTTTGCTTTAATTCAGATTTTACTCAGTGTTTTAACGAACCATATGCAACTGTGAAAAGGGATTTTGATTATCATATATGTTCAATACATATGTATGGCATTACAGATTGATTCAAATGCAATAGCAGAGGTGGTCTACAGGACCTGATCATTATAATGCAGTTTGTTATTCATAATTGAAATGAGTGCCCATGTGGCTAAAGCATCTGGAGTTCATTTCTACTCTATAAGTAAGCGAATAAATTTCAAATCTTTGCACTGGATAGGGTAAAGGCAAAATAATTTTGTGCTAATGTGTTTTTTTTATTATTATTATTATTATTTCAAAGTTGGAATAGGCAAATTGAAGCCAAGTTTTCTAAAAATCAAGAACAAACTTTGAAATGCTTCACTGTAATATATATTTATGCATAGGCATGTAGGTATGTATGTAAACGTGTATATATTTATGCATTCCCCAAAGAATTTGGGTCTGTTCAGCCTTGAGCTGGGTCTGTTCAGCCTTAAGAAGACTGAGAGGTGTTCTGATTAATGTTTATAAATATCTTAAGGGTGGGAGTCAGAGAGGAGTCAGAGACATGGCCAACCTCTTTCAGTGGTCTCTGGGGACAGGACAAGGGGAAACAGACATAAACTTGAGTATAGGAAGTTCTGCACCAATATGTGAAAGAACTTCTTCACAGTGAGGGTGACAGAGCACTGGAACTGGCTGCCCAGGGAGATTGCGGATTCTCCTTTTCTAGAGAGATTCAAGACCCACTTGGACCTGTGCAGCCAGCTGTAGGGGGCCTGCTTTGCAGGGTGATTGGACTCAGTGATCTCTACAATTCTGTCATTCTTTGAATGCAATTGCTGGTTTTAAGACTATATTATTTTTAAAAACTTCAGAGAGTTTCTATTTTTCAGACTTGAGAATGTTTAGATATTTATCACCAGTGTTTGCATTGCGTGCAGCAGAGCTCCCTACAGGCTCTGAATTACTGAGTGTTAAATAGAACAATCCTTTCATTCCTCCTGCCCGCAGAGAGTCATTTGTGAGCAAGGAATTAAAAGTCTGGGTTCTAATATAACAGCTGGCAATTCAACACTGTGTTTCATTCATTCAATTAAACCACACAGTACGATTTTAGATTTGGTCCAAGTTCTATCCTGAAAGAATATGAGACTTTCACTGAGAGTTTAATGTAGTTCTCAGTGACTTGCAGCTATCAAATAAATTGCAGCTACCATAGCCCTAGAAGATTTATGACCTCCACTATAAACTTGACTACAGCTGTTAAGTCCAGACTTTTAGAGGACTGAAGCTCTGACATTCACTAAGTTGATGGGCTGTATTTGTCAAGCTGACTAATCTCATATGGGATTGATGTGAAACATTCTTCAAAGGGCTGTTAGAAAGATGCTGGATGTCAGATGTGAAACAGATCTTTCATCATTGCAGATAACCAGACCAGTATCAGACACATAGTAGAAAAATACTCTGACTTAACAGCTTAAAAAATTAGATGGTACAAGAGCAACAAAATTTATTTTTTCATTCACCACACAAACTGAGATGATGTACATCAGGATGCAGTGCAAAGTCTTTCCTTCACTTGTGGGTCAATAAATGAATTCAGGTAAAACGATTGCATGCCTTTCTGTTCCAGTTGGTCTTCCTGACTTTTTCCAAGGTCCACTTACCTGTATGGACTCCATATTAATCAGCCCAAGGAATTACTTTCCATATATTCACCTGAAACAAATAAGCAAAGCCCATTAACTAGCATTGCTATTGCATATTATTTTTCTAGATAATACTTCTTTTCTTTTACTTTTTTTGCCTTATTTCTTTTTGACCTGCATTGAGACAAAGTGTAAGTCTAAACTGACTGCATGGACATTCCATTTCTATTTCCAACATGTTTTCATAAAAATATCAGGATAAGATCTAGGAACTCAACTGCAAAATAATCAAATAATCTCTCTCTCTCTTTTTTTTTTTTTTTTCCTCCCCAAATCCCTAATGTTTCAAATAAAAACAGTTCTCCACAAAAGTACTGTATTCTATCAACTATCTGTTTTTTTTTCAGCTGCATATGTTTTTCTTTAGACATAGGATATTTTTATTAGACAGGCACTTTTAATGTTAGCATTGCCGCTAATGTTTACTTACTGAAGTAAAAAATCAAACATGCAATCAAACAAGCTAGTGAAAGCACATCAAAAAAACACAGATAGGATTATTTAGTCTGCACTATCTAGAAGTCCCAGTTTGTAGCAAGACAGTATTTAAATGACATTATCAGAAATGGTCATTAATTTATTCTTTTTGCCTTTAATATATTGCCAGACTGCACATAGATATTATGGTTTCCATGAGATTAGGACGAATAAATATGTTACCATTTCTATTAGTCAAGCATAGTGCACTCTTAGCTTATGTCACCTACTTCTTGAATTTAATAAACTTGTTTTTCACACACAACATTCATCCGGAGGAAGAAGATACATCCAAGATGCGATTGGAATATGAAACAACTCTGTTCTGGGTGTTCCTCTTTGAGCAGGAGCTGGACAAGGTGACCTCCAGAATAACCTCAACCATTCAGTGGCTGTGCAATTGTGTGATTCTGTAAATCTCAGAATCAGAGACACATAGAATCATAGAATGGTTTGGGTTGGAAGGGACCTTTAAGATTACCTTGTTCCAAACCCCCTGCTATAGGCAGGGACACCTCCCTCTAGACCAGATGACTCAAAGCCACATCCAGCCTGGCCATGAATGCTTCTAGGGAGGGGGCATCCAGAGCCTCTGTGGGCAACCTGTTCCAGTGCCTCACCACCTTCACAGTAAAGCATTTCTTCCTGATATCAAGTCTAAATCTACTGTCTTTCAGTTTAAAGACATTTCCCTTTGTCCTGTTGCTACCTGCCCTTACAAAAAGTCCTTTCCCAGTTTTCCTGTAGGCCCCTTTCAGGTACTGGAAGGCCGCTATAAGGTCTCCTCGCAGACTTCTCTTCTCCAGGCTGAAAAGCCCCAGCTCTCTAAGCCTGTCCTCATAGAGGAGGTGCTCCAGCCCTCTGATCATCTTTGTGGCCCACCTCTGGACTGGCTCCAACAGCTTGATGTCCTTCTTGAGTCAAAGAAGCCCCAGAACTGGACACGGTACTCCAAGGAGTGTCTCAGGAGAGCAGAGTAGAAGGGAAGATTTATCTTCCTTGACCTGCTGGTCACACTTCTGATGCAATCCAGGATATTGTTGTCCATCTGGGCTGCAAGCACACATTGCCAACTTATGCTGAATCTTTGTCACGATGTTATGATTTTTTGTTATCGATATTCCACAAAATTCCATAAAATTATATAGTGCACTGGAAGTTAAAGACTTAATTCTCCAGTTTCATGGATTGTGGGTAGTTCCAAGAACCTGCCCCAGAACAGAAGATCTACACCTCCCAGAGGACTGTTCACTGTTCTGTTACTGTTTTCTACTCAGAGGGAAAGATAAAACCTGTTTGCAGATCACAAGAGGTCCTTCTTTCAATTTTCTGGCTCATCTCTGTTGAGGATGCTGTACTGCCCCAGCTTACTTAGAGTAAGGCCTTCAGTTTTCAAACATTCTCATTTTATTTGATTTATTAGCTTCAATGATATTATACTGTATTATATACTGTTGCATTCCAATATCTTAAGTTAGTAAATTAATATGTTTCTCCTCAGATCACGCTGGTTTTGTTTTTAGGCCCATCTCCCAAACCTTTTCCTTTTCTTCCCTTTTCCCTTTCCCAGGGCATGGGTCTTTGGATCTCCCCACCCCATGCATCATGGAACCAGGCCGAACGAGCCTGTAAACTGTTGACATCAACTGTTGATCATCAGCCAACACTCCCAAATCCTTCTCCTCAGGCCTGCTCCCAAGACATTTTCCGCCCAACCTGTATCTGTGCTTGGCACAAGACATCATGAAACACTCCTCCTGGTGAATTACTTCCATGAGAAAGTGGACTAAAGAGCGGAAGATCTTCTAAGTCCTGATTTCCTTTCTTCATGGTGGATTTAAAGGCAATGAAGGAACTTTTCACTCTCCAAACATCTGCAAAAGGAAGGAAGGCTGTTGAGAACAGAAAAAATGAGAACATCTTCCCTTTTGGTGAACAGGAAGCAGTGAAGAAAACACTAAGCATATCTTGTGATCTCTTATTTTCTAAAGGAAACAGTCCCTCAAATGATTTCCTCTTCCTTCGGTACTTTCTTCATGTATGATTAGTGCAGGCAATGCAGTTAGTTCATTCCTGACTACTAGGCCTGCCTTTCTTCACTGAAAAAAAATTTGTGAATAAAATGTCCATTTAAAATCATTGTGTCCTTGCAGACCTTTTCCGGACATTTTTTGGAGTATATTTTTGTGCCTCAAGTTATTCTGTGTATGTGGCCAGACAGATTAGATATGAGCTCTAAAGATGCTCTCATCTTAACCACTTTATACTATGTTTGTGTAGAATTACCAGTAGATGGTTTTCTTCAACTGATGATATTCCCTGATAGAAGCATCAAAAATGTAACTTTGTACCTTCTGAAGACAGTATGCTATAGAAGTTTATGATTGAATTTGGTTTTAAATGGTATTTTGCCCTTTTCTTAGAAAGGAAGAATATTTTAGCCTGGATTATAGCTATACACATGGCAAGTGCCATACATTTGTATCTGCAGTCTGTATCCTCACAGACTAGCTACAGGCAAGTAGTCCAAGCATTTAACGGAACAAGTATTTTAACTAATACTTATTAGCTGGTTAGGGACAGGCCAGTCCCAGAGAAAAACATAGATGTGCAAGAGTGGGTACAGAAAATCAGATCTCCAAGGTTTGCTTCACACTTAAATACTGTAGAATGTTTTCTGCTGCTGCAACAATGCAAAGAAGTAAGAAGATAGAGTAACAGTCTCTTGGGGAGGTATTCCACTCCTGAGAAATCTCAGTTGATGCCAGTTGTTTACCTGTTATCAACGGTATTTTACATTCAATTGGAAATCACAGAGTAAAACAGAACTTGAGAAGTACTGAGTTAATAAAAACCTCTGAATTAATTTCTTCCAGAACTTTAAAGATTTCCTAAATAATTAATGACACTTGAGCAATTCATGTGTGGCACTGTGGTATAAGAAAATTAAAAAAAAAAAAAAATTGAGGGATTGTCCTGGATTTTTAACAAGGAAAAAAAAAGAATTAAAAAAAATAAAAATAGTACACTCTAGCCCAAGGGACCAAACTCAATAATAAAAATCAAGTCTTCTGTTTGTGTAAGCCAGTGAACTTTTAGTATTGAAAGAGTGCTACATATCACAGAATCACAGGATGGCCAGGCTTGGAAGGGACCTCAAGTATCATGAATCTTCAACCCACCCTGCCACATGCAGGGCCAACAACCTCCCCATTTAATACTAGACCAGGTCCCATCCAATCTGGCCTTGTACACCACTAGGGACAGGGCATCCAGAACCTCTCTGGGCAGCCTGTTTCAGCACCTCACCACTCTCTCTGTAAAGAACTTCCCCCTGACATCCAACCTAAATTTTCCCTCTCTCAACTTCAAACCATTTCCCCATATCCTGCTGTTATCTACCCTTTCAAAGAGTTGATTCTCCTCCTGTTTGTAGGCTCCCCTTAGGTACTGAAAGGCTGCGATGAGGTCATCCCGCAGCATTCTTTTCTCCAGGCTGAACAAGCCCAGCTCCCTCAGCCTGTCTTCATAGTGGAGGTGCTCCAGTTCCCTGATCATCTTTGTGGCTCTCCTCTGGACTCTCTCCAACAGCTCCCTGTCTTTCTTGTACTGGGGGCTGCACACTTGGACACAGAACTCCAGATGGGGCCTCACAAGAACAGAGGAGAGGGGGGCAATCACCTCCCTGTCCTCTTCTGATGGAGCCCAGGATATCATTTGCTTTTTGAGCTGCAAGGGCACACTGCTGGCTCCTGTTAAGTTTTTCATCCGTCAAGACCCCCATGTCCTTCTCTGCAAGGCCGCACTCAAGGACCGCTCCCTCCAGTCTGTATGGATTCCTGGGATTCCTCCGTCCCAAGTGCACTTTGCACTTTGCTGTGTTGAACCTCATCAGGTTCACTTGGCCCACCTTTCCAGCTTTTTGAGGTCCCTCTGAATGGCATCCATTACAATGGGGGGAATTTACAGTCTTGGACCCCACCTAGAGGTATAGGGATGCAGGGCTTGGGAATGTGAGAAATACTAGAATCTTGGTCAGCAGTGAAAAATGAGGCAAAGAACTCATTTAGTATCTCAGCCTTCTCTTTGTCTGTTGAAGCCAATCCTTCTTTAACATTTACCAAAGGAGGTACACTCGCTTTGACCTGTCTCTTCTGGACCATGTACCTGTAGAATATCTTCCTATTGTTTTTCATGTCCCTCTCAAGTTCAGTTCTGCCTGCACCTTGGCTTTCCTGATCCCACGTCTGCAAGTCTGGACGGCATCCCTGTATTCTTCCCAGGTGACACGCCCTTGTTTCCAGAGCTTGTACGCACCTTTCTTTGCCCTCAGCATGCCCAGCAGGCCCTTGTCAAGCCATGCTGGTTTCCTACCTCCTCTGCCCGCTTTCTTATTCAGAGGAGCGGATTGCTCTTGTGATCTCAGGAAGGCATCTTTGAAGAGTAAATTGCCATGTGGTTCAAAAAAAAACAACCAAATTCCCATGTTTGCACCAACTTCTAAGCCATTTATTTATAAAGTAGGTTTTTTTTTTGGATCCTCTCAATATCCAGCCCTGCCACTGAAGGTATAAAAGAAAACAATACCTGCACGCCCATTCCATCAACTACCTGCCCCCTGACGTCTTTCTTGATAGTCCTGAGACTTTTCCTCAGTGACTTCGTCACTGCCAGCCTGAACTATCAATAATGGGTAATAATCAGAAGGGCAAATCAGTCCAGGAAGTTTCCTAGAAATGTCCCTGATCTATGTCCCAGAGAGGTAGCACACCTCCCTATGGGTAGGGTCAGGCTGACATATAAGGCCTTCTGTTCCTTCCAGCAGGGAGTCACCTATGACAACCACCCTTCTGTCCTTCTGGGTGGAAGCAGTCCTGAGGCATGGGGTCAACAGCTTCACCTGAGGCAACCTCATGAGTGGACCTCCCTCCACACCCCCACTCACCTCTCCCTTGAGTTTCAGGGCCTCAAACCTATTGCACAGAGGCACATGGGGAGCCGCGGATGGTCAGGGTTGGGGATGCCCACTTTACTGAGCCAGTGTCCATTTCCACTCCTCCTCTCTCAAATTGCTGCTAGGGGGAAGAGAGGAGAGGAGGCTCACTGCAGCACTGCTTGCCTGCCGGGGGTGCCAGCAGGGGGTGACATGCTCCATGCGGTGCCTCAGCTGTGTGCCAAGATCTCAGGGCTGATAGAGACTGGCACCACCAATTAATCTCCCTCTCACTCTCCTTTATGGTCCTCAGCCCCTCCACCTCCTCCTTCAGGTCGACCACAACGCTAAGTCATTTAGCTGGTCACATCTTATACAAGTTGCCATTGCCCTGGCAATGCCCCTGCTGCATCAGCTGCTCTCGCGAGAGCTGCCCAGCCACTATGTTGTCACGGGGATCCATGAATGAGGGAAACGACTGAAACCCTCTTGTACATCAAGGTCAGTCACTGAGGTTCTGGTGGGAACAGCTCCGAAGCAGCCAACCTCAGCAATCAGGGGAGTGTGTATTCTGGAATGTGTATTTTAGCTTGTTATTTACTGAAAATTTGATTTCAGTATCTTTGGGTTATAGCAGGAGAAATGGATTCTAATACTGTAGATAAATGGTCATATTCTTCCCTTGCACAAAAGACTTGCCATGATCTGCCCCAACTGCTCCTCCATCAGGACAGTCACAAGTCCATGGGACCAGATGGGCTCCACCCTTGAGTGCTGAGGGAAGCGGGGGTGATTGCCGAGCTCTTCTCTGCCATCTACCTGTGCTCCTGGTTATCTGGAGAGGAGAACTCTTGTGCTCTCAGAAAGGTGTATTTTAGTATGCTTGTCTGTAAGTATATTTTCTTGCAAACTTGTGTAATCTCTTGCCTATTGTGAAGTGGGTAGACATAAAAGGATGGCGTGGAGACACTGGAGACAGCAGGAGGTATGTAAGGATCCAGTACTGGGAAAATGAAAGGCAAATGAATAGACAAGAATGGAGAATCTTCATTCATGCTTCTGGGGAGATAAGCAAAAGGGAGAAGTAGAGAGAAGATCAAGACCAGCTCAGAACTGAGCTTTGAAGAAAAGAGGTGCCATAAAAACAAATGAGAAAATGCACAATGGAAGAGGAAGTGGTGTGAAAAAGATATGGATTTTCTTAGTAAGGGGAACCTTGAATGGACACAAAGCTTACTAAATGGCTCTGCCCCCTATTTCCAGGGAAGGAAGGCTCAAAAAGAGAGAGAGGACAGAACTCGTGCTCTTCTTTCAGATGTTTGGCTATCAGTGTTGCTGGCTGCTGGCAAAATGATTTAAATCATTTCACAATTGACTCAAAACTCAGCCCTGGCAGCAGACCCAGCTGCCACAGTATCCAAGAGAGAAATGCAGAAGTGAAGTTAGAGCCAGGGTCCTCCTTATTCCAGCTCTTGGGGTCTTCTTTCTGAGAAGATTGACAAACTCTGATTGTGTTGTTTATAATTTCTCTCTAAGACACATTCTGTTCCTTCAACTTCAATGGAATAAACAACTCTTCTATGCATTTGTGACAGATTTTATTAAAAAAAAAAAAAAAAGTCAAGAGCGTCTACAAAATAAAAGCCAGGACACAAAAGTCATTTTCAACATCCTTTTCAGACCAGGTTGGTTCTTTGGCACTCTGGTTACTTATAAGAATAACTATAGCTATGATTAATGGCCTTGTCTTACATTGTATATCTACTACAATATTATAGCTGTGGTAAATAACAGTTGTACGAATGGAAAATTCCTGGCTGAAATGCACAAATATACTCCAGGCACTCTGATACAATTTTGTACAGTAGTAAGGACTACATTTAAGAGGATTAAAATCATGGATCATAGCCCTTTTAACTGCCTACATAGTGTTTTTCTCTGCAGATGTCTCAGTCAGTGAAAAAACATACAGGGTGTTACCATACCTACCATGCTTACTATGACAACTAGATGCAGGTGCTCAGATTCTTTATTAGTGTAACTCCAGGAAAATCAGGGGAGGAAAGGTGGGCTGAGAACTTTAGAAGATTTGATGGACCAAATTTCTCAACTCAAGTGTTATGTTATGTGGTCAATAAAATTTTATTTTGCTAGTTCCTAGACAAGTTTGCCTCTGCCAGCTTTCTGAGTAAGGTATTTGGTGTGTACATTTTTTATGTAATGATTTGGATAACAGCTCTGAAAGGACCAGACTTATGAAGAAGAGCTCTCAGAAACTGGGTGAATTCTTATCCTGCCCATACAAGCCGGTGAGTTCAGGAACCTGGTTCATTACAATCACAGTCTTACTACCAAATTTTTTTGCAAACAGTTCATGATATTTGTTATATTTCAAAAAAAAAAAATTATTTCTAGATTAATTTCAAAAATATATCAGTGGTCATGTTCATGTTTTGTTGATGTTAAATAAAGAAGGAATGACTGCACACACACAAAACAACAATGTAACACACGATTTTTGTAGGACTGTCACTGGACTAGTGAGAAGGAACTGCATTGAAAAGTATAGAAGGAATGCAGTTGAGTTAAAAAATGCTGTATGTAAAAGATTATCTTTAATTGAATTAAAGTGGCTGTATTTCCAAATGGAGTGTGAGTAGTATGAAGGAATAGAACTATTTTTGCATGTTCAACACTTGCCATGAGGTGCTTTTCCTACTTTACAGTGCACCTTCAGATTGGGTAAGAACAACAATGTATTCAATTTACAGCTGATAACTTCCTGACTAATCACCATTTGTGTGAATTTAACAATTTTTTCAAAGACTGTAGGGTTGATGAACTAATGGTCTAAACCGAGATGAGGAGTAGTTCTCTTGCGCTTCACTGAGGCAACTCTGCCCATGGCAGAGGAGTTTGGAACTAGATGATCTTTGTGGTCTCTTCCAACCTAAGCCATTCTATGAGTCTATGATCATTACACTCATAGGATTCATAACAGCATCAGTGTGAGTAGTTTGATTCAGCATAATGCCAGGATTTTAGTCTACCCTGTGTAGACACAGTCCCACTGTTAGTAATTGTTATGGCCACGTGAGGAAACTTGATTTAATACTTAGTGACCATATTCTGAGATGTAAACAGCTAAACATGGATTATTTTCATCAGACCAAGATAACTTAATAATAAGCTGAGTAATGCAGTATAAGCTCGCAATCTCTAAATTTCACCATAACGTAGCAGCAGACTGAAGGGAACCCAAGTTATAGGATAAAACTCTAAGGTTTTGAGCTCATGTACGGGCTACCTGTGTGTTTTTTAAACCACATAAGCAGGTCAAGTGCAGCTACCATATCTGTAGCCATATTCTTTCCAGGAAAACTGGCAGTGGAACAATCTGGGTGTCTGCTGTGGGAGGAAAACAATGAGCAGTATGATGTGTAGGTTGGAGGATCATTAAGACTATCAACTATTCTAGCTCAGGTGGGCAAATATAAAATCCACATGTAACTGACGAAGTTTTGCTTGGGCTATGAGTCAGAATGGCATGCAGGTGGTGGAGATACACTTTGAATCTATTTGAAGCAATTATACTTATCTGGTTCAAATGAATACAGGAAACTCAGCATGAGGTTTTCAACTCTTTCAGGAGGAATCATCCAGTGTAAATGCCCTGATGATCTGCTTGCATATATATATATATATATAGCCTTACTAAACCAGAGTTTCTTGTCATTATTAACATGTTTGTGATGAAGAAATGATAGGTATAAATTCATTATATCCACTCCTTGCTCCATGCTTCTCTGTGGTGGTTTAATACTGATAGATAGATAAGCAATACCACGCTGTTCTGTCACTCCCATGCCTCAGAATGACAAGGGGAGAAAATCATAATGCTTTGTCTCCGCTGCTCCACCATGGTCACTCCCCACTCCTACTGCACATGGGGTCCTTCCCAAATTGATCCTGTGTGGGCTTCCCACAGGCTACAGCTCTCCAAGCCCTTCTCCAACAAGGCTCTGTACCACAGGACCCATGCCTCAGGCGCTGCCCCACACAGGTCCCTACAGATGTTAAGTCCCCCAGCCCTCCTGCTCCACAGCAGGCTGCTCTCCACGGTCCACAGTTCCAGCCTGGGGCTGCTCCTGTAGGGTTATCAATGGGCTGTGCCTCTTTCAGGCCTCATCTGCTGCTGCCCCATGGGCTTCTCCATGGCTGTGCGTGGAGATCTGCTCCATGTGGTGCTCATAGGCTGCAGGGGGACAGCCTGCTCTTCCATGGGCCTTCCCTGGGCCACACTTTCTCACTCCTCTCTCACAGCTGATTTGCCCTTTCTTAGATCTGCTTTCACAAAGCACAACCAATGTTGCTTATGGTTCAGCTCTGCCCAGTGGCAGGTCCCACTGGAGCAGCTGGAACTGGCTCAGATCTGACATAGGATAGCTGCTGGGTTCTGCTCACAGGAACCACTCCTGCAGCCACCCTTTCTGCCACCAAAACTTTGCTACGGATGACCATTCACTCACATGAGAGGCTTTTGACATTAGACAGTTCTACCTAAAAGAACATGGTATAGGCATGGATTGGAATTCCATAGAATGAAATCAGTTTTGGGCAGCAAGATGAAAGACATTGACGCAGTATCAGGAGATGAAGAAAGGCGTGGCCAATAGGGTTTCTTAATGTTGATTGAAGGGAAAGTATTCTGTTCAAGGATGTTAAAAAAAAAAAAAAAAGGATAACAATCAAGTTTACTTTGTTCTCCTGTAATGGATGAATCTCGGAGCCATAAAGACAGCACTTCTATGGAGTTTATAGTCTTTCTTAGATCAAAGGGTTTAGCTGGAGAAAATGAACAGAAGACTGTCTTGAAATTCTGGCAGAAAGCCCCAGGGATACTCTGAGCAGCCAAAGAAAAGAAGAAGCCATGGACTCTTCATTATTCTTCATTGATTTGTACAAGGTGCAGTGCTCAGTAAGAGTGAATTTGATCCTCTGTAAATCTTGTCAACTCTATTATAGAGACTTAAAAGAGATGGCAAAGAAAAATGAAGAGAGAGGACCCTTTTCCTATTCTTTTTCCTAATGGATGGTGAAAACGACTATGCCATTTCATCTTATAACACTTTCCTGAATACATGACTTTAGCAACAGTTTCATTTCCTGTAAATCTCCAGCAACTTTGTGCTGCTCCCTGATTTGCCTGAGCAAAGACACTCCTGCAGTTCTTGCTGTTTGTGTCATCTTCACTAATGAGTTCTCAGAGGCCTGTTAACCTAAATAGCTTTATAAAAGAGAACTGTTAAAGGAGGTCTCACAGCTGGTGCACAAATCTGGGGAGGATGCATAAGAAGCCACCTTTTCCTTTATTCTCTCTCTTCTTTCTGCATGGAATTGCAATACTAGCGCTTTTCTGGGGAAAAGAGAGCTTGTAGGCTCTAGCCTAGCATTCAGACTGTGTTATCTTTCCTTGCTCAGAAGCCGAGTATTCTAAAATGTCATATATGCCCATAAAGAATAGACATCTTTGCATATTTTCCTTTCTCAGATCATGGGTGTTAGGGAATCTTGTGTTTCTCAAACAGAAAAAATGAGCACTAGTGAGAATTATAAGGGCTACCAGTGGACACTCAACATGAATAGAGAATCAGGTACCCCTAGGACTTTCATGCTGTTCTTTCTCACGAACACTTTTCAGTCTCAGTGAGATATATACATATATGTTATATGCAAGCTGTTGTGCTAAGGAGGAGACACAATTCAACTAGGGCACGTTGTGCAGTGAGTACTATGAAATTAACACTCCTCACTAATATATACTTTAACTACTTCAAAGCATGGAAGTGAGAGCAGATGCTTCAGTCAAGAAAAGGATGCAATAAGGTAGCAAAAAAATGGGAGCTTTCTCCTCATGCAAGGATGCTGCTATTTTTCCTACTAGCGGCAAGAGGAGGGAGAGAATGCAACTGTTTTCAGTGTGGCAAGTATGCATCATGTTTTTATGATCAAAATTGAGAGGGGGAACAAAAATGCTTAATATACTTCAAATGGTA
Source organism: Perdix hodgsoniae (assembly GCA_035772895.1). Taxonomy (NCBI): domain Eukaryota; kingdom Metazoa; phylum Chordata; class Aves; order Galliformes; family Phasianidae; genus Perdix; species Perdix hodgsoniae. The sequence continues at coordinate 2,605,758 of JAPSGF010000055.1, forward strand.
TCATTGGATAAGGTCTAATATTAAAGTTAATGCAGGTGTGGACTGATTTACTCAGCCCTTTTCTCCATGTAGCAAACCTTTGGCCAAGCGCTGGAAAACCATTAATGTTGTGGTATGACATTTTATGTTCATTTTGTTTGGTAGTAATGATTTAAAAATGACTGTCCCCAGTCCTTCTCCCCTTATGGCTGCTAGAAAAGCTCTTATTCATTTAAATAGGAACTGTATAAAGCCCTATGATTGTAGTGGGGAGTCAGGAATAACTTATGCCACCTACTGATCAACAACTAGTCTCTGACTGTTTTTCTTTGTGTTTGGAATATGGGAACAAAGAAGACTTTCTATTTAAGTGAATGTGACTGTAAAACTGAGATCAAGGGTTTTTGTGGTGTCCTTGTTTAATAGTGGATTATACTAAAAACAGGACTTGTACTTTCTGCATCTAGTAGGCTTTTTGAAGAAGGATGGAAAATGAGTTACCTATTTGTGATTTTATTGAGCAAGCTTATTGAAATATTTATTAATAATACCAGATTTTGAGGATAAATTATGTCAGGCTATTTAAGAGAAAAAATATATTTTTCATTAAAATTACTTCTTTTTTCAATTTCTAAATTTACTCTCTGAAACATTTATCTATCTATCTATCTATCTATCTATCTATCTATCTATCTATCTATCTATC